>JAHFWJ010000335.1:0-33216 GCA_028555115.1 Himalopsyche japonica
AAAGGCAACTCATCTAAGAGAAGGCAACTCTAATTTCAAATCCCTGGTAGTGAGCAGCAGCACTTACCAGTACTGGGCTAAGGTTGAAGGTTATTGAAATCAAAAAAGCTTAGAACCAGACATACACAGGCGGAGTTGTGACAACGGTACGGCTGTGTAACTGCGATGTGGAAGGCAACGGAAAACCACCACATTAAATGTTCCAAGTAAATATCATGTTTGACAAAAATAAAGCCTCGGCCCTCAGTCCCCGGCAGGCCTTAGATGGTCAGAGGATGGTAAGAATCTCCGGGTCAATCATGAAATTAGCAACATGGAACGTCCGAACAATGTACAAAGTAGGTAAATTTCAAAACACGATACAAGAAATGAAAAGATTAAACCTGAATATACTAGGAATATGTGAGCACAGATGGCCGGGAACAGGTCAATGTTCTTCAGAAAGTGGCGAAACTATGTTCTTCTCTGGTAGCAAAGACAACCGACATCATAGTGGTGTAGCAATTATAGTAAATAAAGAAGTGAGAACAGCAGTCAAAAACTTTATCCCGCTATCGGACAGAGTCATGCTAATACAACTAAAAGCAAGCCCGGCTGACATAAATATTATTCAAATATACGCCCCCACTGCAGATAAAGAAGAGCAAGAAGTTGAAGAATTCGATCAAGAAATCAGACAAATGATGAAACTTACGAAAAAACATGACGTTAACATCATTATGGGCGACTTCAATGCAAAAATAGGTGAAGGGAAAGTAAATAATAACGTCGGAGAATATGGCTTGGGAGTCCGAAATGAGAGAGGGGACAGATTAGTACAATTCTGCCAGGAGGAGGATATGACAGTCCTAAATACTTTGTTTAAGTTACCACCGAGGAGGTTATATACGTGGACATCCCCTCGTGATATGACACATAATAATAATACAGTTAGAAACCAGATAGACTTCATAATAATAAATCAAAGATTCAAGAACTGTGTGAAAGCTAAGACATACCCTGGAGCTGATGTAGGATCTGATCATAACCCAGTTGCTGCAAAATTCAATCTAAGGTTGAAAAAAGTCCACAAAAAGATGAAAAATCAACACATAGATAGAGAAAGGCTAAAGGACAAAGATACACACAGCTTGGTGAAGGAACAGTTACAAGAAGGATTCCAAACTTTGGCAGAAACAGTCAACTATGAAAATATAAACGAAGTAAATGAATGCATATGCACACTTATTACTAAAACCACTAAAGAAAACTTGAAAGGAGGAAGAGAAAGAAGAAGAAAACATTGGACGAACGATGAAATACTGCTGTTGATGGAAGAAAGAAGAATTTGGAAAAATAAGGATCCTAACATGTACTATGAAAAAAATAAGATTATAAGAACAAAGATCCGTAAAGCCAAACAACAATGGATGAACGAACAATGTGCAGAAATTGAATCTCCAACGAAAATATGATGCATTCAACGTTCACAAAAAAATCAAAGAGGCAGCCGGTATTCATAAAAACCGTCACATATCTATTATTACTGATGGAAATGATAATATAATTACCGAAATTGAAGATAAATTAGAAAGATGGAATGAATATATAAAAGAGCTATTTGATGATGAACGACCAAGCTATTTCGAAATACCAAATGAGGACACGGGACCAGTAATATTGAAAACAGAAGTGATAAATGCTATACATCTAGCAAAACCAAGAAAAGCCCCGGGGCCGGATGAAATTTTAACCAAATTGATTAAATTAATAGACAGTAACGGAATGAATATTCTTGTAAAGCTATTCAATAAAATATATGATACAGGAATTATACCAGAAATTTGGTTAAAGCATACATTCATCGCCCTCCCAAAAAAGGTGAATGCTAGAAAATGTAGTGATCACAGAACCATTAGTCTCATGAGCCATCTACTAAAAAAAAATTCTACGGATAATACATGGTAGAATATATAAAAAAATGTGAGGAAAATATTAGTAGAACACAGTTCGGGTTCAGAATTGGATATGGCACCAGAGAAGCCCTGTGCTGTATAAAAATGCTTGGAGAAAAATGTTGTGACATGAATGTAGACATATATGCCTGTTTCATTGATTTTGAAAAAGCTTTTGACAGAGTTCAACATTCAAAACTAATAGAAACTTTAGTCAAAAATGGTCTAGACAATAGAAATATTAGAATTATCAGAAATCTCCATTGGCACCAAAAAGCTGCAGTCAAGGTCGAACAACAGACATAGAAATACACAGAGGGGTACGACAAGGATGCATACTCTCCCCGATCCTTTTCAACAAATACTCGGAAAATATATTCAGATAGGCACTGGACGAGGTTTCAGATGGGATAACCATAAATGGGCAGACTATTAATAACATTCGTTATGCTGACGACACAGTCATTCTTACGGACGGCATGGAAAGCTTGCAAAAATTAATCGAAAAAGTTAACGCGGCTAGTAATAACAGTGGGTTAAGAATGAACGCAGCAAAGACAAAATTTATGATTATTACCAAAAATAAAAAACTGGAAATGCCTCCCATGCCGGATGCTGGCTGAACAACCAATGGGACCATTCACAAGAGATTAAAATCAGAATAGAGATGGCACAAAACGCTTTCTTCAAGATGCGTATTCTCCTCTGCAATAGAGATTTCAATCATGACCTAAGGATGAGAATTCTACACTGCTACGTTATATCAGTACTTCTTTATGGAGTCGAATCCTGGACCATGACACAAGCCACAGAGAAAAAGCTAGCAGCATTCGAAATGTGGTGTTTCAGGAGAATATTAAGGATTCCCTGGGTGGACAGAGTCCGAAATGAAGAAGTATTGAAAAGAATGAAAAGAAAACAAGAGGTATTAAGCATTGTGAAGCGCAGAAAACTCGAATACCTGGGCCATGTGATGAGAAATCCGAAATATGAAATCATACAGCTCATAGTGCAGGGGAGAGTACAATGGAAAAGAAGCGTTGGTAGACGTTTCTAGACGAGAGTTTCTTGTATATGATGTACTTGTACTGAGATGGCAAACGGTGATTACTGCTGTTTGAATAGGGCTATTTGACTCAAATTGGGTGATCCGGTCAACAATGGACACAACGATACCAATTTACAATTTCAGTTCTCGGTTGGTTCCTAATTATAAGTAACGTATGAGGAGCTGAAAGTGATGAAGGTGTGGTTTCAGAGGAGGAAGTAATGAGTAGATAAGATTTATATTATTTGTTAATAATAAACATTTTTTTTTAATTTGTCTAATAACTATTAAAAAAAAACAATATTACTAGCTTGAAATCAATTCAAATTGGGTATAAACAGTTTTATATATATAATATTCAAGAAATATTTTATTTCCGTTTGTATTGACAAAACTTAGAGATCATAAGAACAAATATCTCTATATTTCCACACAAAAAAAGCAACAATATAAATGTACTTATTAACCCTTTAAATTCTACACACTACAAGTGGCATCCAGGCAGATGGTTAATAATAAAATATTGAAGGGGGTAAAAAAAAACGCAAATGACAAGATTAATAAAAAATGTTTTAACAAAGTGAGCAACTAATTGTCAACAAAATAGATTGACTCTGATTTTGCGATTCATACGATGGTATTTCATCAACAGTTAAATACTAAGAAGAATTTCAAGACAGCAATCTATGTCATAGAAAAGTGTCTCGGCCTTACCGTACTTCTAAATCATTAAATAAAGAATACAGCATCATCGCTTTTAATACTACTTGGTTTTGATAAAAGTAGTAATGCAAATTTGAGTATGTGAAATGTGTTTGAAATAATATTTTGACATATTTCCATATTTACTATAAAAAGGCGAAAGGACATTACCATCAATGTTTACAAAAAAGCTATTTAATGATGTAAATTACATAATACACATTCTCTCAAAAGGATGCAAGCTGCAAATCACATATTGAAAGATAAATTTAGGTTAAAAAATGGGGGGCCTGTCAAATCTCCTAGCAAAAAATCCTACAAGGCATTGTTGACTTTACTTAGAAATTTAATAAAAAACTCACCAGCAATTAGTCTTCATACACTTCACGGTTACTTTGATACTTTTACCTTTCTGCAGTATGTATAATACATATTAAAAAACTGTTAGGAAATAACAATCAGCCTGAAAAAAGACAAGATGCTTAATAAATATGTTCATCCATCAAAAAAAAAAAAATTAAAAATAACTATAAAAATTGAATGTTTCATTACATTTGTCGAAGACATATTCTTACCATGTTGCAGTAATACACAGAGCATATGCCTCGTGCTGAGCTTCTTAAAAAAAAGAAAAGGCAAAAATTAAACTAATTATTAAATATCAAATAGTAGACAGCTCAAACACTGCAGCCAGGAAGAAAATAAATGTTCGAAAACACCAAGCACCCGGTTTTGTTGCATTGAGATGACTGCCATTGATCTTTTTCATTTCAAGAAATTTGTTTGTAGTTAATGCAATCTGAAACAATTCAAATAATTGATAAGTGAAACTGTTAACAAGTGAACATTCCTCACACAAAATGCAATCGGAAATGAACAAAGTCTCAATTTATATGAAGCAATTGTAAATAAATATTGCTATAGTGAAAATTATTTTTACAGTTTACCAGTAAATCTGAATCAGGGCACCATTTTCTTCAAACGATCCTAAAAGTGGAGATAAAATCACTCCAACTACTACTACTATCTTATGGCACTATTGTGGGGACTAAGGGCGTGGTTAACGCCCTTTTTGCCCTTTCGTCTATGGTGTGATGTGTTTTTGTTGGATCTTTTTGCTCTTTTTTTAGAAAAGCGTTATGCTATATTTTTTGCATGACGCTTTTATGATCTCTTTTTGGGGCAGTGAGTGGATCTTGTGCTCTTTTCTTTTTTAAACACAAAGCGCCACGCTAAGTATTTTGCGTGACGATTTTTGATCTCTTTTAGGGCAAGTGCCACGCAGATTGCGTGTCACTTGCAACACCAGTTTCAAAAAAAAAAAAAAATGGAATCTATATAAACTAAAATACATAAAGTGTACAGTGATTCTATACATTCCAAAAAAAAAAAAAAAATAACATGATGATGATAATGACGGTCTCGGCAGCGAAGTATTCAGGTCCAGGGGGTTTTTTTTTGTTTTCGCTTCCAGCTTCCCGGAACCGTAGACGGACAGACAGGTAAGAAGAGGCGAGGGTGATCTGTGTTGTGGGGGGGAGAGGATCTAGGGAGGTTTCAGTTTTAAGACATGACGAGGTCTTATGTAATCGGATGGGGCGTCAATGTCGAACGCTTCTAAGCATGATTTTATCGTCGGATTCGTGTGGTTTTCGCAGTCGCTGTAGAACTTTGTCGACAGTCGCTGTACGTGGTCATGAATTGACTCTATATTTAGATCGCGGTGAAGTGTAGAACCGCGGACGTACCACGGGGCGTCCACAATTGTACGTAATATCTTGTTTTGCGCAATTTGCAATTTATCCGTTCGAACTTTTCCTACGTGTCCCCATATTGGGCACGCGTAGGTCATGATCGGTCTGGATATCGCGGTGTAAAGGAGCAGTTTGCTTTTTAAGGCAAGTGTGCTCCTTCTGCCTATCATCGGGTATAACCGACCCGTGATTTGGGAGACCTGGCGTATTTTTGCATCGGTATGCTTTTTGAAATTCAGCTTCTGGTCGAGCGTGAGTCCCAAGTATTTGACCGACTTGTCCCACTCGATCTCGGTACCAAGCAGTTTTATCTTTTTTATTTTAAGACAGTGGCGGTTATTTCTCCGGTTGAAATTTACCGCCGTACTTTTGTCTGGGATCACTCCAACAACACTTACGACAGCTTTTATATGGTGCAATATACACCAGCGGTGATTATAGGTACTAAGCAAAAATTGCACAATCACATGTAAAAAAATATCCATTCAAATTACCAATGGACAATTTTCCCAAGTATAACCTTAACATGACAACCAAACAATTAGCAGTAAAAACACACAAAAGATGTGGAAATGAACAAAGTCTCAAAAGTTCAATCATCAATATTAAAATCTGGACAATCGATGCCCTTCTGCAAATGTAGTAGGTGACATGACACTTACCGATTTCATATAAAAACAAAAGGGAAGATCGCGGATTCAGGTTGATGGTGATCGCCAGTTGTCTGCAGTGAATGAATGTCGTCTTTCAATGTTAAGAGCGGTTATGAAAAATACTGGAAAAGAAGAAATAACAGATAGTAGATTTTGTTTCAAACAACATATGTGTCACTGTAATGTCACGAATGTAAAAAGATCGTCAATAATAAACAAGAATCTTGTGAGTAAATGATTTATTGATCACAGACAAATATTTTGAAAAAGTAGCGGACGGTATTAACGGCGACCAGCCTATCAAAGCTCGCCTCGGCACAATGGCTAATTGAATGAAATAATACGTGGCCGGATATATGGTGAATAAAATAATGCTAGGGATACTAAGCATTTTTCTATTTCTTGTAAAAATAAACCAAATGAATAACTTATTCTAGAATGAAAAAATCATATTTGATTGACAGTGATATTTTACAATCTGTGGAGACCTGTATTTAAAATTTTAGTAGCACTCACACAAGTGATTTTGTATAGGAGTTGTCCATAGACACTGTACGTGATAGGAAATGAAACGTCATAATTAAGTGACTATCTTTAGTTGCGTTGTTGCCTAAGTTAAGCGTCAGTCTGACAGATGAAAATAACGTCGAAGTATAGTAAACTGGTTAAACAATCAAACAAAATCTTTTTAGTAAATATTGCCTGATTGTCTCGTAAGAATTTCAATTTTCATATTTTACCGATGAAATGCGCACTGCAGGCGCTGTGAAAATGCATTCTACTGGTTACCAACCCAGTAAAGATATTAAGTAAAACGTTATTATACAAAAATGACAAGTAAATATAAACATAATGTAGAGTAGATTTTCAGAAATATTGCCGTACAACTTTCGTATAGCGTGATAGTCACCCTGCTCGGTTCATACCACTGTCTACATAAATTGAATATATTATCTTTATCTTTGGCTTTGTTGGCCTTTTTGGATTGTATAGAATCATTGTATATTTTGTGTATTTTGGTTTATATAGAATCCATGTTTTTGTTACCTGGTGCTGCAAGTGACACGCAACCTGCGAGTCACTTGCCCTAAAAGAGATCGAAAAAGCGTCAGGCAAAAAATCTAGCCTGACGCTTTTAAAAAAAAAATAAGAGGATCCACAAAAAAAAAACACAAAACACCAGCGACGAAAGGGAAAGAAGGGCGTTAAACGCGCCCTTAATCCCCAATATAGTGTAAAACGATACATTACATTACATTGGCTTTGTTGGCCATATCTAATCACCATAAATATTTCGGATAATTTATGAGTTAATACGTTATAATTAAGTAATCGATAGCCATAGAATATTAATGATAATGATCAAATTCATAAATTGATTTCAAAATTGCATTGTTTTAAGCAATATTGTTTGTCTGAAGTTTTCTCAATTGAGAGGTTATGTTTATCTGTCAAGCTGGCGTTAAAGATAGGCAATAAAGCAATAAAAAATGAGATAATTATGACGTTTCATTTCCTAACGCGTATAATGTCTATGGCTTGCTCCTGATAAAAAATCACTAGTGTTAGCGCACTGAAAATTTTTAATTTCCGCTCGTCTTATCTTATTAATCACTACTATCAAAAAAATAGTAAAATAAATTATTAAAATTGTATTTTTATTAGAAATAAGACTAATAATTATTAGTATCCCTAGCATAAAATTTTTCACTTTATACACGGTAATTAAATATATTATTCGACAGCCATTTTGGTATAGCGAGCTTGGATTGGCTGGTCGGCTTTATGACGGTCCGCCACCGCTTTCAAAATATTTGGTCTGGAATAAATTAATTGTAATTGCAACTTTCCTGAATGTTTTTCGTAAATTTTGTAAGTTTCTTGAAGTTATCCATCTTTACGTTGCGTCCTGCGTTCATTTTCCTCATTTAAATAGGTTTGTCACATTGAATACATATGCCAATATGATATCCAATAGTTGTATGATACTTTTACATGACAGTTTTAGCAACTTGGTTACTTTTTTAGTAACTTTGCAATTACATTTGTCCTGAAGAAAGAATGTGTCATCTCTGTAACGGTTTATAAACGGCTCGCCGCGGTATATTTCACTATGAAGACCTATTTTATTCGTTATAGTTGTTCCTCTAATCGCTAATTTACAGTTTTTCTTGGATTTGTGGATAGTTGTGTCGTTTCTTTCATAACGAATTCTGTGTTAGTGTCGTCGTTAAACGTGTAACAATCGTACAACAAAACATTTATTATTCCACAATTCACAAACGAGACATAGTACTACTAATTGATGGTAGAGAAACGGTTCGTTAAGTTTAACTCATAGTTTTAGCTGCAGTGAATTTCTTGTTATGTAGGTAGTTTTAGCACTATAACACGAGTTTTTCATATGACATATTCGGATGTCACCATTTAAGGTTCGTGTTTTTTATTGACGATCTTTTTTGATTCATAACAACAGTGACACATTTTTTGTTTTGAACATAATCTACTATATTTATTATTTCTTCTTTTGAGGCTTTGTTCATGTCCATATTTTTGGTTTCCGATTGCATTGTTGCCGAACATCTTAGGAATGTTCACTTGTTAACAGTTTTATTTATCTATTATTTGAATTGTTTCAGATCACATTGTCAACAAACAAATTTCTTGATATGGAAAAGCAATGGCAGCCATCTCATTGCGACGAAACTGGGTGCTTGGTGTTTTCGAACATTTATTGCTTCCGGGCAGCAGTGTTTGAGCTGTCTACAGGTGCTTAGTCATTCAAATGCCCAACTTTCACAACCCTCTTGTCATATACCATTTTTTTCTAACAGTGGCCTTATTATTACGCTCTCAGGGCTATCAAAACTGAAATATAAACAATTATAACTGTCCCAACCCTTAATCTTGCTGGGTCTCAATTTTCTGAGCACATTTTTATCGCTTATATCTGTAACACTTTGATTTGTCTCTTTGTCACATATTAAACATTCGTAATCTATTGTTGGTCCAAGAAAGCATATGGCAGCAAATTGGTTGTACAGGTGGTAGATTGATGTCCAACATGCATTTTGCTTGCAGTGTAAAGAAAATTTAGACGTGCTATGGAATGTGTACATTTTTATAATATTTTCTGTCCCACTTTTACCAATTTGTGTGTAGTATTTACAAATAATTTTCAATGTCATTCAGCATTCTTTCTTAACAGTTGTTATATCATGATTAGAATGGAGTTCCTTAGTGCTTTTTTATTTTATAAATCCAATTAACAAATACGCTCTGTTTATTATTGCAACTTGGATGAGAATATATCTTCAAAAAATGTATGATAATGATCAATTTTTATAGTCATTTTTAAACTTGTTTTGATTGATGAACTCATTTGTTACACATGTTGTCGTTTTTCAGGTTGATTGTGATTTTCAAACAGTTTTTGAATATGTATTTACTGCAGAAAGGTAAAAGGACCGAAGTACCCCTGAAGTGTATGTAGACCAATTGCTGGTGAGTTTTATTAATAATTTTTAAGTAAAGTCGCACTGCATTGTAGGTTTTTTCTGCTAGAAAATTTGACAGGCCCTCATTTTTTAAACTAAATTTATCTTCCAATATGTGATTTGCAGTTTTCATCCTTGTGAATGTGTATTAAATAATTAACATTTTAGTCACATAGTAAAATTTTCATTTCTACATTTATCAAAACCAAATAATAATGAAAGCGATGCTGTATGCTTGATTCAATGATTTAGAAGTACGGTAAGGCCGAGACGCTTTTCTACGACATAGGTTTCTGTCCTGAATTTCTAGTCAGTGTTATACTGTTGATGGAACACCATTGTATGAATCGCAAAATCGTAGTCAATAAGAACTCACTCACTCACCATTTTGTTGACCATTGCTTGCTCACTTCGTTTAAACATCAAAATTGTTCTTTTTTCTATCTTGTTTGTTTTTTTTTTCCACTTCAATATTTTATATTTACCATCTGCCTGGATGCTACTTGTGGTGTGTCGATATTTGACACCTCAAAATATGGAGAATTTAAAGGGTCAATACATAAATGTTATTGCTTATTTTTGTGTGGAAATATAGAAATATTTGTTCTTATAATCTCTAAGTTTGGTGAATACATCCAATAATGAAATATTATATACATAAAACTATTTATACCCAAATTAAATTGATTACAAGCTATTAGTTTTATGTTTTTTGAATAATTATTAGAAAAAATTATCCAAAGAATGTTTATTACTAACAAATTATATAATTCTTAGCTACTCATTACTTCCTACTCTGGAACCACGTATTCGTCATGTTCAGCCCTTCATATATTATTAATTATTGTGAATCAACTGACAACTGAACTTGGAAATTGGTATCTTTTGTGTCTATTGTTGACCAGATGATCCAATTTGAGTCAAAAATCCCTATTCACACTTCCACACACAATTCTTCAGAAATCAGTAATGTATAATTTTTGCAATAATGCTTCAACTTAGCATTCAAATGTGAAATGTCATCCTACAATTGATTTTTGTATTACTTATGTCCGCCCATTGGTATTTTAATATTCAAGTCGAGGACACTAACCTTATTACCAATTCCTATTATTGAATGTTGAAATTATATTGTTATCTAAAAATTTGGCTTGCTGTTTTCAGATTCTGATGTCCTGAGCAATGAAGATGAATTCTTCGAACTCGCCTAACCCTGTCGCTTCAACAAGTAGTAAGTGTCTGTTGTTACTATCTTATGTACGACTGCATGAAAAGATTGCCACAGAGTCACATCTGAGCATCTGAAACCGCAAGGCTAATGTGTTATTGTATTTGTTTTTTGTCAATGGTGAAGAAAGGTGCTTTATATCTACTAACCTGAAGTTTTGCATGTACGCACATATGTGTTTCGTCAGAATTTTTTTCATCGACATATTTTTTCAAAAACAAGTATGCTACTGTCATCTTGGGAATATTTTAGAACTTTTAAGGTGTTAACTGTCATTTTTTGATAGGAAGTCATGATTTTTTTAATAATAAAAACACATTTTCCAATACTTATTTCCACATTAAATTGTACGATCAGGACTGGTTTCACTCATCGCGAGCATTGTCAACTGATGATGCTGAGACTGTTTAAATAAATATTAAAAAGTTTGTTTTTATTATTTAAAATAATTTTTGAATTCTTTTAATCTTTATTTCACTGTTTATACTTTAACTCGAATATACATTGATTATTCCTGCGAAATAATGACAGCTACAAATGATGCTATCACAAATCGGCACAACGGAGTGGGCAGAATCATTTTTTACTGAAATATTGATGAATATATTAGAAATTTTCCACTCAAATCGCGTATTTTATCAGATTTAACATCATATTTTGGTTACTGTTGGTACTGATTGGTGTTTTAAAAGTTTTTTGGAGTGTAGTGTCACTAATAATTATTTTATTAAGTGTTCAGTAGTGATTCTAATATTAATTTTTATCGAAGGTGTCTTCTTTTTGTGACAAATGGTTTTTGACCCTTGGAAATAATATTCGCTTTTGTCTTAATAATTCGTTTATTATCGGATGATTAACTTTTGTTTAAAGAATACGTTTTCAGTTTTAGTCTTCTACAGAATTTTTTATGCTAATAAAAACCTCACCCTCAATATACAAATCAGTTAAAAAATTTCTGCCACTTGACGGTCATGTGAAGGATATCATTATTTCTATTATTATATTATAGTTGAAGGTTGTTCTGGAACATTTCGCATTATCATCAAATTCTTATGATTTTTGCTCTCAGATGCCACTGTTTTCGGTGTAATGCTATTGAAACTTAATTTATAATCTATTTTATTATATATATATGTTTAATATAATTTAAAATGCTTGGCTTAAAAATAGCAAATATTGTCTCTAAAGTATTTTTTTGGAGGATTTGAGGGTTAAAGCATATTATCTTAGTTAAAAGGGGCATTTCTACTTATTTTTGCAATGAGGAAAAATAAAACTTTAAATGCAGTATACGGGTGAAGAGTAGATTGACATTTAATATGAAATGAGAATACAGCATAACACCGCCATTCATTGAAAATTTTGATCCCATTTTTAAGTTTAGAGGTGTTAATAATATACAAAAATCATTATAAAATAGCAATTAAAGAAACAAAAGTAATTATGCCACCTAGCAACTATCAAAAGTGAAAACCGGTGTCATTTAGTGAAAGTGTAGAAACGCCGGATAATTGTATGATAAGTTTTTCAGTGGTACAGTAATCTATGGCAGAGATTCTCAAAATAATCCTGCTGGAGTGGGTGTTCATCTCCACTCGTGATGCTTGCCGCAAAGGTAGTAATTTTCTATTCAATTATGTTATAGACATTAAATTTATTTTGCCTGTGACTTACATACTAACTTATTGTTGCAAGACCGATCTCTTACCCACACCTTACCTGTATACTACTGACAGCGGTCAAAATATAACACCCAATCAATGAAGGAAGTTATTGTTGCAAGGCGGGTCCATACTCATTAGTGCACTTGTGCAGTCGGCAGTTACTCATTGACTGCTGGCGGGAATAGACATATTTCTGTGAGCTCCGCAATCAACAATTTCGTTAATAAAAATTGTTACAAATTCTTTTAATATTTTTGTCAAATCGTGGTCGTGTCTGTGTATATATTTTTTGATTTCTAATGTGGAACTAATTTAAAACCAATAGCAAGTGAGCCGTAGTGTAATTTTATCCGTTTTCCAATTCAGGGTCCTTCAGGAGAGGGCGTTTGTGTCTAATCGTGACTGTTGCCGAAACGGTAGCAATTTCCTTTTTGATTTTGCTTTATAGACAGCAATTAATATTACCTATGATACACATAAAAATTTATTGTTGCAACCCTGGTCAGTAACCCGCACGCTCACGCAGCAATCAAACTTCAACCGGAAACGCCCAAGCGACGAAAGAAAAATTATTGTCTTCTGCTATATAGATACATTTGAGCCGCTTCGACGGAATGCCAACGAGACGCTCGCGACCGCGCAGGCGAACTACCAAGGTAGTCACTCCAGCCCCCTTTCCGTCAGAAGATGCGCCATCTGGGCAGAGAGTCACCGCCACAGTAGCCACCGAGACGGTAGAGCGAGTGGTCCCGATGCGGCAAGTGTCACCCCCGCCAACAGAGAAAATTCTGGCTGAGCAATTGGTCGAAGTGAAAACTGCTGACTTTGATAGATGCATGTTCATGATAGTGACCTGTATCTCCCAAATCTGTCCCAGTCCAGGCTCACTAAAGCTCATGTGCGCTTTGGTTCTACGCATGAAAGTCATCAACACTGAGATGATGTTTGAACTTGCACGCATCAAGAAAGCAATGAAAACCGACAACGAATAATCATAGGCTGTACACGCCCAGTCCAACCGTTTCTTGCACGGTCAGTGCTGGACCACTGATTACCGAAAACTCCGGCAGACCGATCACCCTCAGACACAACCTTTATCGTTGATTGAAGATTCACACGATCGCCGACCTGATATGAAAAGCAGTAAATAATATAATATGATCATTTATTTCAACCATGGCTCATTAGAAATTTGACAATTAATGACAATTTGTTTTCAAAGTCGAACTCTCATTCCATAAACAATGAAAGTTTTTATGCAAAAAGAAAAATTAAATAAATTTTGCATTTATTTATTTAACTAAATAACACAAACTCATAAGTAATAATAAATAGTTGATATCTATTTAACCCATTATGTGACATATTATTTTAGATACCTTTTCATAAAAAATGTCAACAAATCATCTTTAAAGATAATAAACATATTATAGTTAATTTTTTTTGTGAAAAAAGTAAAACATGGTATCTACATTTACCACTGCCTGTTTCCTTATCAACAAGGAACAATCCATATTCAGTGGTACATATATCTACCATAAGGTTTTTTTTTATAATACTATGTTCATTGTACATTGTTGCTTCCACTGCAAAACCACTTATCAGGCTTTTTTGCCATTGTTTAGAGGAAGAAAAAAAAACATCACGTGTTTAAAAAAATAAAATATATGTATTATCATTAACCCTTTTGTTCCCACCCTTTTTTATCTGGTACTAGCAAAAAGTCCCCAAGCATTTTTAGCCAAAATAATAATAGTTTAATTCATTTTTTTTATCTTGGCGAATTTTTATTTTTGAAACCAAATTTTTTGTCATGATTATTTGGTGTGCAGAGTGATTCACTTATCTTCAAATATCGGAAAAATCAATGTATATTCATTTTATGTTTGAACTTCTATAAACTTAATAATGATTTTTTTTATGAAGTAATTGACATAATGTGAAAGTAATATATGTATATATATTTTTTGCTATAAAAACTGCAAATTAATGCGAAATTATAAAATTTCTTACATTAACATCTTAAAACATGGTATCAATGTTCTTACCATTAATCATTCAAAAACAAGAATGATTCTAATATTCTAAAATAATGAATTATGAAATAGAGGATAGAAACAACAAAAAAAACAATAATTATACTTCAAATAATGTAAATAAGGAACATATATGGGGAAGGGTTAAACCTGACCTTTTTGATACAACACAATGATTAAAAAAATCTCTTATTATGTTTCATCACACTATTTTTCATTGCTTACATACATATATAATATATATCTTGTTTTATCTCTAGTATCATGTAGGATGTTTTACATTAGTTAAATTATATATGTATTTTTAAAAGGTTAGCAGACCAATTACAGATTTCTGGATGAGACAATTGCAGGATGGTTATTGGAAGGAAAGTATCCCTTATACAGTGGAATTAGGATAAATGGTCTGCATTTTTTTTTAAGTTTAAAGAATTCTTTAACTAATATCTCGCATCATAATCTTAGGCTTAACTTTTAAATCAAACAATTCCTTTATTTCATTTTTAATGTCGCCATTTCATTTCATTGTGTTAGTGATATCTCTTAATGCTTCATGTGAATATTGTTTTCGATACAAAAACTTTAGTTTTATCAATGCAGTATAAAATAAAGCTAAGGACACGCCTAATGTGTCCATATGTATATCCACCATGTGCTCAGGACCTGCCTAACTTATTCATTTATGATTTCATGGCCTTTGGATCTTAACCCTGCACAATGTTTTTTTTTAGCATAGTAAAGTTGAGTCTACATGTTCAGCTGTGAATATTTTTTTGTGATTTTCATTAATTTTTTTTACTGTTTTATATCGCTGTTTATTTTAGCAATAAGAGTATAAAATAACTACTATTTCTATAACGTTGTTTTATAAAAACTTCATCACTACAAAAATAATTTATGTAGATTTTGGCTTTGGTCATTATCGAGCTTGAGCTATTTATTGATATGTGAGCAAAAATAAGTGCTTTATGAATAATGTAATGTATAGATTTACGATTGAATTGGTATTCACTCCATTATAACACGATGTAAAAAATAGCAATGTATTTCAGTTCAACAAAATTATTTTTCAGTCAGTCAGAACTATGCTTAAACGGACATTCGCTTATCTATATATAGCTGTGTAGAAAAGGTCGCAATACATATATAAGTTAAGATCGTTAATATTGTTTCTAGTTTTTTTTAAGTTTCCGACATGAACATGCTAGGCGAGTCCTGAGTAAATGGTGGATATACTTATGGACACATTAGGCTTGCCTTTAGCAAGGTAAAAGAAAGGGGCAACAATGTAATGCTTGAGTATATATTTTACGCTGCATTGATAAAACATACGGTTTTGTATTCAAAACAGAAGATGAACATTTACATGAAGCATTAGGAGATATCACTAACACAACGAAATTAAATGATGACAATAAAAATACAATAAAGGAATTGTTTGATTTAAAAGTTAAGCCTAAGATGATGATGCAGAATAGTAAAATGAAACATAATTAGAGATTTTCTAAGTGTTATGTGTTGTATCAAAAAGGTCTGTTGATTTCTTATTCTCATAATCATTAATTTTATTCTGACCATTTTCAGTATTCTCTGGTCGAAATGGTTAAACAATTCTGACCCTATAATAATTTTATTCAGACCTATCTATGTTGTTATTCTCACCATTCACATTTTTATTCTAATTGCTTAATTTATTGGCATTAAAAATATGACCAGAACTGAGTCCTGAGAAATATGAGCCTTTTAAATAATAAAAACACATTTTTTAGTACTTACTTCCAAAATATATGTTTTGATCCAGGACTGGTTTCGTTCATCGCATATCAACTGATAATGCTCGCGAAAAGCAAAACTGGTTGTGATCAAAAAATATATTTTGGAAATAAGTACTAAAAATGTGTTTTATTATTTAAAATATCATGTTTTTCCATCAAGAAGTGAAGGTTAACAACTGAAGAGTGGAGTAGGGGTCAACCTATAGGTAATCTTACGGTTTGTTTTTGTTTGAACAAAAAATAGTTTAGTTCTATACAAATGCTAAAAAGTAGAATTTCTTTAATGAAATATGTCAAAGGATTTATTTACTGTTAAAACTTCCTTGTCTGGAAAAGGCAAATGTCTTTTATTGCTGTCGATTGAAAGCCGGGTCCCAGCAAATGCCATTTTTTGCATATGGTCAGTTGTTTACGGAATTTTGGATATATTTATATTATTTCTAAAATATGTATCTATATACTCAATTGATTGTTGTTGCTATATTCAAGCGTATACCATGAGATGTTTAAGATAATACATTCACACATTGAGTCCATTCTTTGGTAAGTTGAATGATTTCTTTATAATTACTGCAACAAAAGCACAGGACCCAATTCGACAAAAATCCAGAGTTATTATACACTAAATGTGAGTATTTATTATTTAAAAAAAGCTAGAAATGTTTCTCTAATATTTAAGTTAAAAGATTACATACTTCCAGTGACAATCAACTATATTTTTACATTCCTTCAACTTTGTGCTGGTAAATAAATTTGTTACATTGAATAATGATAATTTAAAATAACCGTTTGATTTTAAGCCTTTGTTCTTATTTTGATCTAAAATTTATTGGTTAGTTATTATTGTTGATTAGCCCAATGGGAATACGAGGGTTAAAACAAAAAATATAATTCGATACTGGAATGAAGTTATTAACGCCTTCACTGCTAACTTAAAATCCCATGTAAAGGTGTCATGCTCAATATATTTGAATTATAAAAATGTATTGCAAACTCTTAATAATATACATTATTTCAAAGATAAGATTTGCTAGTGTCGGCAAGTTCAAATAACTCGACTTCCTTATGTTTGCTTCTCCTGTTACACTCTATAAATCGCCATAAGGTTCATACTCTAATGTTCGGTATACACGTGTATTTATTTTGAGTTATATTTTGGTTTTTCAAGTTTTATTCTATCATTTTCAAATAAAAAAATTTTAAAACTCATTTTGATTTTGATCGCTGGGAATTCGGCGTAAGAAGAGGTATCCACCTATATTGTCCAAAGAATATTCGATTTCAAAAATATTTATTTATTGTGTGGGTATTACCTATTGTGCCATCTGTAGAAATTATTTATCCTTAGTATTTGGATTTTTTTAACACTAAGACTTGCCACAACTCTTAATTTTTTTATTATGACTTTTTATTGTGATAAGAATGAAATTTGTTGTTTTACACGTGGTATTGAATTGTAAGTATCTATCAACGTAAATTGTACAAATGCTGGCAAATTGAGAAGAAAATCCATGCATAGTATTAAGTATTTTTCGAGGAAGATCAAAATGAAATTTAAAGATTGTATATATATATATATATACATACTATAAACACAAATTTATACACAACATTATTCAAAAAGCACTTATCTTCGCTCACAATTCACTAAATAGCTCAAGCTCGAAAATTATCACAGCCAAAATCTGCTATCACGTTATAGAAATAGTCCAGCTATTTTTATATTCTTATTGCTAAAATCAACTTGAATTTAAAAAAATATTCACAGTGGCACCTTTAGACTCAGCTATGCAAAAAACAGTAAGAGTGGCAAAATGTTTTACATGTCATTTTACTGTGGTATTGGGCAGAAAATTCATTCTGTAATGTTCGGTTCGCACATGTATTTATTTTCAATTTACGTTATTTCGATTTCAATTCTTGGGTATTCCAAGGTATATACATTTACAAACACGTTTATATATTGTGTGGGTATAACCTTTTATGTTTTAACCTTGTTAGTTTTTTTTGTTTATAACATCAACCGAATTCCCTTTTCTATTGATTCGTATCGTTCCTGCGACTTACGTGTAATTCGCTAACTTTGACAAATCTTCCTCGTTATTACACGGTTAAAAATTAGCAATGTATTTTAGTTCTACAAAAAATTTATAGGATACAGTTATAGCTATTTCAGCTCACACAATCGTCAGAACCATTCCTCGTTATTTTTGAAATGCATTCTATGTAAAAATGAATTAAAACATCTCTTGACATAAATGCTGAAATATTGAACAGAAATCCATTTTTTTCTCATGATAATTTAAGTATTTTATTGGCTACGGAAAATCAAAATAAAACCTTAAAGATTGTAAATATATACTTCCTATACGCGCAAATTTTTACACTAAATTATTCAAAAAGCACTGATGTTTGCTCAAAATTCACTAAAAAACTCAATCTCGAAAATTACCGTAGCCGAAATCCATGTAATAAATTAAATAATTTATCTGCGATGTAATTTTCACAAAACAACTTTAAAGAAATAGTCCAGTTATTTTTATATTCAAATTGCTAATATCAGCAGTGAAATAATTTGAATGCATATCACAAAAGTTCCACGATTTTTTACGTTTCGAGTATGAACACGCTACGCAGGTCCTGAAAACAAAGTGGATGTATGTATGGACACGCTAAGCGTGTTCCTTAACATGGATTTTTTAAAACAATAAAAACACCATTTATTTCATAAACTTAACATCTTACAAAGAAAATGTGTTTCGAAATGCATTCTATGACATGACCTTTATAAATTAACTGATGATCATTTGTGTTTAAAACATATGCTCTGTTAGTTAATTCCTTTTCCCTCTAGAAAGTTATTTTTATCTCCTATAGAATTGATATGTGAAAAAAACCATACATTTTATTTATGCAAGTCTATGAACGGTTTGAATTGTTCAAAAAGTAGTCATGAAATATTTGGAAGGATTGCATACATATAAGAATTCAAATAAAACTTAAATAATAAAAATGCAAGATTAGATACAAAACAATTTTTATAAACAGTAAAACATCATAATATGTCGACTCTTTTAAAATGTGATTTGTAAAGTTGGTTGAAGTTAATTATGTCACTGTGAATCTGTCTAGCAATTGTCTCCGCTCGCCTAGACAATTAGATTCAAATATATTGAAATCATTTTTGTAAGGAAGACATCTCAAGCCGATTGCTGCAGGATCTACATCTAATGGCGGAACTAATAGAAGAATAGTTTAAATTATTAAATATTGAATCTAGTTTAACCGCTCGAGTCCCAAGCGGACACTGGTGTCCAAAATACTTCGAATTCCAATGGAATATACGCAATATATTAATGAACATGTGTAGTCCCGTCTACCTAGAATCGATATGATTTTAAAAAATATCGTATTTCATCATATTTTAGGTGAAACAAAAATTTCCCCCGAAAGATGTCATATGCGCTGGCCAAGGGCTAACACATGGCACACATTATCACCATGATTTATGACGCGTCACAGTCTCGAATTCATTGTTTTGTTCATTGGGTATTCGAATGCAATTTCTATACAAAAATCAGTGTTTCTAAAAGTTAAGTGAATTATTTTGTTTTTTATTTATGTTTTCAATAAATGAATAACATTTCTGCCAGCATATGACTGCTAAAAATACATTATTTTTTATGTATTGGATTTGGAGATAAAACAGGAATTCATTTGTTATACACAAGTATTTTTCACATTTTTTTATTACATACACCCAGTCCTTTTTTTACACGTTTTTTTTTTTACGCGAATTTGATTATACGCGATTTTTTTCCCCAAATTTGTTTTAAAGAAGAAATTTATATATGATGCTAGCCGGTACGTTTCATTATTTTTTTAAATAAAAAAATATGTGTATTTTTAAGACTTAATTTTGTAAAGCATTTCATTTTTTAAAATACACATAATTGCGAAATGTTGACAAGTGTATCGGATATTATGCGAATTTATGTTTTAGGGTGTGTAAAGAAATACTTAGAAATACAGTAACTTTGAATTATTATGTCGAATATATGTCCTCCAATGACGTCCAAATATTTTAAATGTTAAATAATAAATGCAAAGAAGAAAATATTTCTCTTGAAGTAAAAAGCATTTAAAAATAAAAAAAATAGATATATTTAAAAAAGACAGTTTTAACTTGGCTTTCATACATAAAGGTCATGTTTCCTGATTTATCCTGCTAAACAGACGCTGTTCTTCAATTACAACTTAATTAACCCAACATTTCTCTCTTCTTCGTGTGACTTCCGAATACATATGTTAAAGATTTTGAGCTAGAATCCGAGCAAAATTCAAAACTTTCGTTCAAAAAATCGCAAACGATTGCATTTCGCAACCGAAAGTGACAGCAGCGAATAATTCATATAAGAGAGAGTGAGTCTCATTATATTTTTATAAGCAATAAAGACTTATTTGAAAGCAATAAAATAAATTTTTTTTTGCACGAATTTTAAAGAGCAAATTTTGGTTTTTCATACGTTTCTGGTAATTTTTTACGCGATATTTAAATTTTTGGAACCAATTTATCAAATTATATGAAAGTTGTGATTTTTTTATGCGATTTTTTTTACGCGCCTTTTTCTGGAACCAATGTATCGCGCAAAAAAAGGACTGGTTGAATACTACAATTTTCAATTAAAAACTGGAATAATTATATTAAAATATGCGTAAAAATCATCTTTTTTTTTTTAAATTTAAAAGAAGTCATAATATATATTCAATTAATTTAAATCCCTTATTAATAATTAGCAATCAAATCAATAATCCATTAAGAGTTAAGACCAATCACGAAAGACTCGTTAGGAGGATTAATAAATGAGAAATTTTTATAATTAAAATAACCTAGACTTAAATATTTTATAAAGCTTTATGTAATAATAAATGAAATTCTGTATGAATAAAAATTAGGCATTAGACATAAATAAAAGTAATTATGCATTAATAAAAGATCATACAACAAACGTCATCACCATTGTTATTTTCAAAAAATAAATTTTAATTAGTCAAAAATGTGTTTCTAAAATTTTCTGTCCATCAAGTAGTGACAGTTAACACATTAAAAGTGATTCAGAAATAATCAATTGCTAAATAAATCTCGGTTATTAAGTTTGGATGTTGCCTGCTTCCAAATATTTTTGAAAAAAACTTATAACGAGTTTGTGGAACTTCTATGACGATTCTTCTAAAAATCTTTCCATTAAGTCATGAGTTTCTTTAAATACTTCAGCATGCAGTGTCATAAATACAAGATCCACATTTTTCGACTCGCCATTCTTTCAGATCTAATGCATTGAGAATCACTGGTTTACAAATCTGAACTCGATAGTTATATAAATACATCCATGAAACTCGGTTAAAAAATAGTAATGTATTTTATTTGAAATTTTATATTTTAGTTTTAGCTACACAATTTTGATATATAGTATTTAGATTGCTATTTCGACTGTCTTCGTCAGAACTATGTATAAACGTACTTATATATCTATCTATATATATCTCTTCTGTTTTAACACCCTAGTATCATATTTTTTAATTCTAAAATGTGACACATTGATTTCGTGCATTTCTCAACGTCGGGATTAATCTGGGTTTTTTTGGAGATTAAACGTAAATAGTGAATCCTAGCTTTATATTGTGTTAATTAATTTTTAAATGTGGCAAATTGATTTTATCAAAGGTAAAATTAATCTGGGTTTTTTTTAATGCCTGGGAATAAACGTAAATCGGAAATATGTATTGTAATGTGATGATTTATTACAAAAATCATTAGCCTTCCATAATGGTCTGAGAAGTCTTGATAGATTTATATTTGTTTAGTAATTAAGAATGTCATTGCAGATAATCTATTAATTTTTAATTATTCCAATGCATTTAACTTAGGGCATTAACCAGCAAAGTAATGTAATTATTTTTTCTAAATCCTGCAATAAGATTACAGTGAAACTCGATAAACCGTTCTCACTTAATACCTTTTCCCGGATGGATCCTTCAAATTGTATAGTCCCGTCAAACACCCATAATAACAATGTAAAATAATCCCGCATTAACCGTTTCACGGTTTATCGTCTAAATGTTGTGGTCCCCTCTCAAATATTATCTCGATTAACCGGCTTTGGTAAATAAATCTTTCTATCCAATACAGTTTCAGTTTAAAAAATTCCGTACCAACTACGCGCCTAGCGTGTCCATACGTATATCCACCATGTGCTCAGGTCCCGCCTAGCTTGTTCATGTCCGAAACGTAAAAGCTAATTTTAAGATTGTTGAATTGTTTTTATTTTTTTATTAGCTGACAATATTCATTTCGGATTTTGTCGCCTTTGGATCATACCGCGCGTAAAGTTTTTTTGCTTGGTAAAGCTGAGTCTACACGTGCTGCTGTGAATATTTTTTTTGTGATTTTCATTAAAAAAAAATCACTGTCTAATTTCGCTGTTGATTTTAGCAATAAGAATATAAAAATAACTGGACTATTTCTATAACGTAATAGTAGATTTTGGCTATGATAATTTTCGAGCTTGAGCTATTTAGTGAATTGTGAGCAAAGATAAGTGCTTTTTGAATAATATAGAATAAAAATTTGTGTGTATAGTATATATATATATTTACAATCTTTAAATTTCATTTTGATCTTCCTCCAAAAACACTTAATACTATGCATGGATTTTCTTCTCAATTTGCCAGCATTTGCACAATTTATGTTGATAGATACATACAATTCAACACCACGCGTAAAACAACAAATTTCATTCTTATCACACTAAAAAGTCATAATAAAAAAAATAAGAGTTGTGGCAAGTCTTAGTGTTTAAAAAATCCAAATGCTAAGGATAAATAATTTCTACAGATGGCACAATAGGTAATACCCACACAATAAATAAACATTTTTAAAATCGTATATACTTTGGACAATATATTCGATAAAAAAGAGTGGATACCTCTTTCTGCGTTGAATACCCAATGATCAAAATATTAAATACATTGAATAACTTTAAAAAATGTACTTTGAAAACGATAGGATAAAAGCTGTTTGAAAAACCAAAATTTAATTAAAAATAAATACACGTGTATACAGACCATTACATTATGAACTTGGTGCAGTTTTATCATGATGCAATATGAGAAGCAAAAATACCGAAGTCGAGTTATTTGTACTTGCCGACACGCGCTTGTATTGTCTTTGCCATAATGCATATTAATATCATAGTTTGCAATACATTTTTTATTTGCTTATTACTCAGTTGAGTGAATTTGAATAAATATGTTGTATTGTGTAGAGAATAGTATAATATATATATACTTAATGCAATATATATCTTAATATAATTTATACTAAATTCAATCAATATATACTTAACTTTAACACCCATATAAACCCACAAAGCGATGTCAAATTCTTGAGAAATCCTAGACCTTTTTACACATTATTGTGTGTATATTTATATCTGGAGATTCTCAAACTGTGTTTTTTTGTATTTGTTTCTGTTATATTCTCATATCACTGGGTTGTAGGGAGTCTCGAACAAAAACGGGCGTTTTTTAGCGATTAGCGCTAAACTATGATATACAACTGTCTTAAAATCGGCACAACTTGTTAACCAAACAATATTTTTGATTTTTAAAATTTGAAATTTTCAAAGAAGTTATGCGTGATATTTGGTCATCGTGGATATAATTAAAAACGATCTAATTATGGTCATAATTTCAGCGTCTTTCTGAGCTGAATCTTAATTTTGTTTTCAAATCTGAATACACCTGTTTTTTTATGTTGCCAATTGGTTAAATGGCACTAAACATATTTTCAATTTCAAATATTTAAGATATTCCGCGTTCAAGATATAATTTTTCATTCCATATAATTATATAATAAAATATACTCGCTATTCCTACAATTTTACAATCACTGGAAAATGTAATCTCTTGTTGTAAATATTTGAAAACGTGTCACATCTCTTTTTTTACGCAATAAATGCAACCATTCTGTCTAATAACTCAAGAGTTTTATTGCTTTTAGTAAAAAATGGGTCTCTGTAGGGTTGTCTCAACTAAACCATTAAAAATAAATAGCTTAGCAGAATGGTATTGGCTATCGATATGATGATAATCAATCATATATTATAGTTCCCTGTATCTTTACTATCATGATTTTGTGAAAATTAATTTAGAAATTACGTCTTATGTAATGATAATATACGAACAGTCATCGACTAAAAATTTCAAAAAAATATTTATTGAAAGTCGCTGCAAAGTGCTTACCATTCATCCATCAGTGGGTTACGACACGAACAGCAGGCACAATAAGATACGAAATATTACTTTTACTAACCAAAGCATGCTGAAACATTTATTGATAATAATATTCTATTGCTAATAATAGTCATTAAAATTTTATAAATAATGTTTTTTGTATGACTATCTAATATCTTCAAAATACTTCCTCATGTGCAATGGGACATTACAAAATTTACACCTATGAACTGTATCACTGCGACTTTTCTTAGCAGTGCACACTCTACAAGTCCTTAGTACAAAGTTTTTAGTTTTATCACTGATTTTTTTTTTGACAGATTTGAATTTTGAAGACATGCGGATGGTCAACATCATATTGATTGTGTCAAGACTTTGCTAATTGGTTAAAAATACAATTTAAATTTAAAGAAAACAGACCGCCATTTACATCTGAATAATTTATTAATTTCCGGTCACAGATTGTATGATTCGTGTATTCTAAAAAAATAGGGTTCAGTAATAAATTTTTCAAGAAACATACGATATGCCATTTATTCTAATCATGCCATTGAGAAATGCATTCATCTTTTTGTCGAAATTTCGTCTATTATCATATTTCATATCAAACATTTCGCCCTCAGAGTAAACAATAAAAGCTTATTGCTGAGCTGTGATAAACAAAAAATACTTTATTCGTTACAGTCTAAGTATAAGTATAGGAAACTTTTGGAACTGATGAATATATTTTATTTTATATTGTAATAGAATGAAAGATACGTAGAGCAATTAACCAAACAGTTTTAAGTCGTAAATAAAAAAAATATATCCACTTGTGTCATGTATTCGATCAGCAGACGTAACGATGAAACACGATACGTAAATCTTCTTGAGTAAGAACACGCCCAGCGTGTCCACATATATATCCACTATGTGCTCAGGACCCAAAAAAATAATTTTATGACTGTCGATATTGTTTGTATTTTTGATTAGCTGATAATGTTCCTTCATTTTTTTGGCAGATCCGTCACCTTTGTATCTTACAGCGCATAACATAACACTTTTTGCATAAGAAAGCTGAGTCTACACGTGCCGTTATGAATATTTTGGCTATCGTAATTGAAAATTTTAATTTACGTAATTTCACTATGACGTAATAAAAAATGAGCCGTACAATATTATACAATATTACTTTTACATGGAATTTTAGATTAGCATTACCTTAAACAACTGTTAATTAACACAAATATAAAAAATATATTTCTAAACACGTCATAATAAAATATTTTATAGCATATTTGATTTCTACTGTTCACAGGATTTTGCTAATTGCACAGTCTAGAGCAGTGGTCTTCAAACTCAGTAACGATGTGAGCTACTTTCGAAAATTGAAATTGTCTGGTAAGCTGTATATTCATATTCCTTCTCAATAGTTTTTTTTTGTCGTCGGACCTTACCGCACCATACATAGTATTAATATATTAATTTAAATAAGTGGTGTAGAACATCTATGAAGCATTTTTGAGCCAAGTTTTTTTTCTTCTTGTAAACATATATCGTAATATGTCGAAATAAAAATGCAACAGTTTATGTAACTTCAGAATTTTTACATAAACACATCGTAAATTTTTATTAAGCGCTTTTTAATAGCAAAATTAAAGGCACTAAATTGAAACATTGTGAAAATCCTTCAAATTTAATTTTTAGTGAGATTTTTGTTGTATGCAAGATGCCAAATGTTTTTATATTGAATTCATAGATGGCAGATGTTGTATAATACAAGAAGGATTTTCTTATGTATGTTATGGGGCTATAAATAAGGAACGATCCATCCGGGAAAACGTGTTTTAAAACAATTGATCGGGGTTCAACTGCACTTCATTTCAGCATTTCTCTGAATTGGTCCAACTAATCGATTTTTTTTTGTTGTTCATATCAAACTCGACCGAAGGTTTACCAATTACATTTCAAAATCATCTAATTCCATGAATTTTAACTGTGTTGAGTTTAGTTGTATATACGTATATGTGTTTGAACGGATTAATAAATTTTGTAATTTCTTCAAGTTGTCGAAACAGAACAAACCTCAATTTCTTTTTTTATGTTGTTATTATTAATATATATTATATATAGATCTATCATGATTTTTTTTTCGGTTAGGAAAATACTTTTAATAGATTCGAACACAACAGTAAAATGAATTGTTGAAACATTGTTATGGTTCTACATGTTTTGTCACTAACGACCCGGATTTCGTCTTCATGCATTATATCACACGGACGCAACAGAACTGTCAATTCTCAGTTCAACAAAATAAAAGTAAGTTGTGTTGCATCCGTGTGATATAATGCCTGAAGGTGTCGAAAGGCGAAATCCAGGTCATTAGTGACAAAACGTGTAAAGTTTTAACAATTTAAATTTGATAATGAAATTCCATGAAGCACCTTCAGGCGATATCACAAATTATAACAGTAATTTTATATTTAACTCGTGTAAATGGGATCAAAAATAAATCGCGAAATTGTACTGAATTTTTGCGTGTTAAATATGCGTTTATCGATATGCATTCAAAGTTAAATATAGCCAAGTTATGACATATTGTCCTCTGAAGCTACCCACGAATTACGTCAGACGTATGTGTTACGTCAGCGGTCGGCAACTGGTGATTCGTGAGAAAATTTCCGCAGATAAATCTAATATTATTTCAATCATATCACCAGAAAAAAAATCAATTGAATCTCGTAACACATACATACTTTTCTTGGTGCATTGTATGCTTTATCTCACTCTCTCACCTTGTTTTATATTCTTCTCGGACTCTTTCCATTACATACCCGGTTACATGGTCACACTACAGTTGTCGCGAAAACTCTACAATATATTTATGCGAAAAGGCGTTTTCATCTGTCACAGTAATCAAAATACGGTATCGATCTCATCTTGAAATCCATTCAGTTCTGCGTCTTGCATTTACATCATTAGAGCCAAATATAAATTTTATTTTTACAAATGTTCAAGAACAACCATCACAATAAAAAATATTAAAGTTTTGTAATTTAATTATAATTAATTGTTTTATTTTATAAACTAGCTGCATTTTTTAACGCTTTTATTTCGTTTTATTTAAATATATTATATTTAACGCAAAAGTCCATTTGGTGTTCCGCCGGATAAAAATTTTGACATTTTAATCCATATAGAGGTCCGTGAGTCCAAAAAGGTTGCCGGCCGCTGTATTAGGTAGTTTCTTGCAGTTATTAAAACAATGCAATCTATTTATACACGAATGTCTACATTACTTCGTTCCCGTCGCTTGCAAATCGTTCGGTAAACAAAGAAACAAAAACAAACAAGGCTTTTGAATTTTACATATAATATATATATGTATGTATATGTCTGATGTTTGCTATACTGTTTCTAAAACTTCATTTTTTTTTATAATAGCACTTTTATTTTTTTCCTTTATAATAAAAAATTTGCGTGCCATAGTTTCGCAATCTGTACTATCTATCAACACATATGGCATAGTTATCAACTATATATACCTTATAATTTTTGTATATTTGAAATACTTTGTTTTTTTCTCCGTGTTATAAAGGAATCTTTCCAAGTAAATGCCACTACAACCAACGAATATAATTATGCAAATAAATACATCTATCTGTTTCTCATTGTTGTTTTATGATCAATAAAGAATTTTGAGACTTCGTGCGATTCCACATGGTTTGTCATTAACGACCCGGGTCTCGGATTTTAGTATTTTCAGGCATCATATCTAAAGTGACCATACGTCCCATTTTGAACGGGACCGTCCCGTTTTTAGGTAGCCTGTTCCGTTGTCCCCAAGTACAGCTTCGGGACGTCGAAATGTCCTGTTTTTAAAAAGAGGGCAACACGGTAACAATTTTAAAAAAAGTGTAAAAAGTCGACTGTGGTGCATATGAATAAGTTGTGGACGACAGAAAACACAATTACAAGTCGGTGTACTTAAAGCGATGTTGTTAGTTAAAATATAGTTTTTTAAATCCTGCCAAGAATTCCCTTCTTATTTAAAAGCAAACCCAGTTATACTTTAATTTATTAACTAAAATTTGTTCATCAGAAAAATATAAAACAACATATTTTTTTTTCATATTTATATTATTTATTCCTCTTATTTTCTTTATCAACATTCTTTTTCTTTTTATTAATAACTAAAACTATGAAAAAATACGTGTTTTCTTGTATATAGATACTATAACGTAAAAAATTGTAGATGCACCGTTTTGAGGACAAAAATAAATGTTCACATTAATCATATCACACCTACGCAACGGAACTGATGGTTCTCAGTTCACTTATTTATTTATTTTATAAATTATATTATTATTCTGAAACCAATATTTCGCGTAAAAAAGAATTGCATTGTGACTGGCTGTGAAACTTTGATTCCACATTTTTCAAAGGACCCTAAAAAAGCTTTAAATAATAATAATGAAAGTTAAATCTTAAAATATTAAGTCTTTAATTTTGAAAAATGGTGTCATAAAAGCATTTACAGCCCAGAACCATGGCGATCTTTTTCTAAATTTTGGTAGCTGTCGTAAAGTTTGGCATGTTTTGTATCGAAACTGTGTCCTGTTACGCATCGGAAAAAACAGGCAATAAATAATATGTTCGCTCATTTCAATGTCAAATGTTATTGGCGGTAAGGCACGTGTTCCCTGCGTGAAGAATACTTAAATTCGTATCGGTATGGCGTAAGAGCATTTTCTATGTTCTGACTAACGCGACAATTTATTTTTGTTCTCAAAACGAGACATCTATCAATTTTTACGTAATATAATAGTAAGTACGTTACACAAAATTTTGACATATATATATATATATACTAGTATATGACATTCATAAATACTTAGTAATCTTTGATTCTTGAAACTCATTAAAAATCAGTTCAATTTGGTGACAGTGGACTACCCATTGCCAACCCATCCAAATGTTGGTAAACCTTATAGTTAAATTCAAAACCATTTCAATGTATTCAGCAATTGATTGATTTAATATCGATTAGTGAGTAACAGACGTAGTGAGATCACGTCTTTATTCAATCTTTAAACTTAGATTAATGCAATGTTTTGTGAAATTGTGTTCAGATGGAAGAAGTCGATGTTGTATTTGCGTTTTTTTTTAAATAGATATTGACTGACAAAAGAGCACAAAGGTTATGGAGCACTTTGTTCGATGATCAAAAAAACTTTCGCCTTATCTCCATTGTTATATTGAAAAATTGACACTGCCCTTTTTTGTTTTAGAAAGTACTGGGACGCCCCTAACTAGCGATTTCTTCTCATCCTTTCGACTATTATATTAATATTTATTAAGTAAGGCATTATGTACCATGAAATATTTAAATATTTATTTTTAAAAATCCCACTCATTGTTCTTCCTGATGAGTCTTTTGTGATTATTCTTAACTCTAGATGGATTATTGATTTGTTTTTATTTTGTTTGCAAATTATTAATAAGAAATTGTTAACATTTCATTTCTAAATCATTTATCTTTAATTGAATATATATTATATGGCTTTGTAAAATGTGTTTTTAGTTATTGAACCTTTTATTTTGTACATCTGATTTTTAACTCGAAATTATACATAAATAGGCTTGTTTGTAATTCGCTTCTTATCAGTTGATAATGCTCGCGATGAGTGAAACCGGCCCTAATCATATGCAAGTTGTACTAAAAATGTGCTTTTATTATTCCATATTTTGTTTTCTTCTTTTTATCAATTGTTAAAACTGATTTACTAAAAAATAATTTCGTCAATTGCACTCATCTTCATTTTACGCGATTTTTTTAACAAATATATTTTAAAGCACGTCTCGTTGGTAATTTATAATAAACTCTCAATAGTTCTAAATATGGTTTTTTTAACAAAATGTTATTTTGGATATCTTGAATGTCATTGAGTTTGTAATCGAAACCTTCAAACCTGGTGCTGTATCGAATTTTTTTTATGACGTCTCAATGAAAGTACTAAAATTAATGTTTTTGTTTGTGACTTTCATGGAAATGAAACCTTTATTTTATGTCGTTTATTCCAGTAATGTGCTAACCGAACTTGTAGAGTATATAAAAAATAGCTATGTTTCAATAAAAAAATGAGGTATTCAACTATCTACCGACTACGGGCAAACTTTAAGCCAAATTAAGGAATTAAAAATGAAGTAAAATATTATTTTCTTTCTAACACTATTTAAAATCTAAAAATCTTCCCTGTGATACATACATTGATGAGGCTTATTCAAAGCACGATTTTTAAATCTTTCTTAGTTTGAAAAGACCCGACATGTTGGAACTATAATACAAGAAATTAATTATATTTATATATATATATATATTATGGGCGTTACAAGATAAAAAATTTTAATCAAAATTTCAAAAATGAGATATTGCTCTCGGGCCGCAGAAAAACACGTTGTGAGTCGTATGCGGCCACCATGTTACCGTTCTGATATGAGAGCGGTTCAACCTCCGTTTCAAAGCGAGTCTGTTGGAACAGATCGAAAAGTGGCCATAAACTAGACTAATTATTATTATTTAAAAAGGAAAATAAAAACGTTAACTTTAAAAACAAAACTTCCCACGGCAGCTATGCATTTTTGTTTCAATATTTTCTCTTTGCCCGTTGGCACACTCGCGCTGTGGCAAGTTGGCCTCGTTTTTCGCTGTGCGACCGCCAGTCGACTACGGTCGCCCTCTCTAGAACTCGCGATCCGAGTGAACTCGCCGACGACCCGCTGACGATATTCATATAATGTATGAAAGATGTAAGCGATAGGGGAATTGTTCGCGGACAGCTTTGTACATGGCAGAGCGTTGTGCCTCGTATATAGAAAGATCACTCTGCGATCCGTTGAGTCGTACAACGAGACAACAAGTGTCCTATCGTCCTCGAGGCGCACGAAATCGTGAGGCGGGTGACCCGAAAACAAGGCGAGACGCTTGTCGAGGGCCTCTGTACACAAGAGAAGAGGTCGGTTGGCGTGGGGAGTTTCGCTATTTAGTTTGGCATATTTTTCGTGACTGTGGCGTTGAGCGATCTGAGAGGGACTGGTTCCCTGGATTATATTGAGCTTTTAACAGTCGAACAGTTCTAGGGGGGAATTTATTCATTCCCCTCGGACGCGAAAAGTTGGCGTGAAATATTCGTCACTCGTGACGGTTTCACTCTGCGATGTCCGGGCTGAATGGGGCTGGATCGCTGGGTTATTGTAAGCAAACCATCGACGCGAGTCGGTGGTCGTACCCGCTTCCGTCGCACGCACCGCCGTGCGAAAAGTTGGCGTGAAATATTCGTCACTCGTGACGGTTTCACTCTGCGATGTCCGGGCTGAATGGGGCTGGATCGCTGGGTTATTGTAAGCAAACCATCGACGCGAGTCGGTGGTCGCACCCGCTTTCGTCGCACGCACCGCCGTGCGAAAAGTTGGCGTGAAATATTCGTCACTCGTGACGGTTTCACTCTGCGATGTCCGGGCTGAATGGGGCTGGATCGCTGGGTTATTGTAAGCAAACCATCGACGCGAGTCGGTGGTCGTACCCGCTTTCGTCGCACGCACCGCCGTGCGAAAAGTTGGCGTGAAATATTCGTCACTCGTGACGGTTTCACTCTGCGATGTCCGGGCTGAATGGGGCTGGATCGCTGGGTTATTGTAAGCAAACCATCGACGCGAGTCGGTGGTCGTACCCGCTTTCGTCGCACGCACCGCCGTGCGAAAAGTTGGCGTGAAATATTCGTCACTCGTGACGGTTTCACTCTGCGATGTCCGGGCTGAATGGGGCTGGATCGCTGGGTTATTGTAAGCAAACCATCGACGCGAAGTCGGTGTCGTACCCTTTCGTCGCACGCACCGCCGTGCGAAAAGTTGGCGTGAAATATTCGTCACTCGTGACGGTTTCACTCTGCGATGTCCGGGCTGAATGGGGCTGGATCGCTGGGTTATTGTAAGCAAACCATCGACGCGAGTCGGTGGTCGCACCGCTTCCGTCGCACGCACCGCCGTGCGAAAAGTTGGCGTGAAATATTCGTCACTCGTGACGGTTTCACTCTGCGATGTCCGGGCTGAATGGGGCTGGATCGCTGGGTTATTGTAAGCAAACCATCGACGCGAGTCGGTGGTCGTACCCGCTTTCGTCGCACGCACCGCCGTGCGAAAAGTTGGCGTGAAATATTCGTCACTCGTGACGGTTTCACTCTGCGATGTCCGGGCTGAATGGGGCTGGATCGCTGGGTTATTGTAAGCAAACCATCGACGCGAGTCGGTGGTCGTACCCGCTTTCGTCGCACGCACCGCCGTGCGAAAAGTTGGCGTGAAATATTCGTCACTCGTGACGGTTTCACTCTGCGATGTCCGGGCTGAATGGGGCTGGATCGCTGGGTTATTGTAAGCAAACCATCGACGCGAGTCGGTGGTCGTACCCGCTTTCGTCGCACGCACCGCCGTGCGAAAAGTTGGCGTGAAATATTCGTCACTCGTGACGGTTTCACTCTGCGATGTCCGGGCTGAATGGGGCTGGATCGCTGGGTTATTGTAAGCAAACCATCGACGCGAGTCGGTGGTCGAACCCGCTTACGTCGCACGCACCGCCGTGCGAAAAGTTGGCGTGA
>JAHFWJ010000336.1:600000-1082434 GCA_028555115.1 Himalopsyche japonica
TTTCGAACCCATGGTATTGTATATCAGCTAATTTTTACTCAAAAATTGTATAGATAGACTAGCTTGTAATTTGTATCCTATCTGTTGATAATGCTCGCACTGAGCGAAACTGGCCCTAATCATAAAAAATGTTGCGGTTATTTAATATACAATTATACATTGGTACATAATGTTAAGCTTGGATTTGCAATCAGTTTCAAAAGTTAAAGTTTCTTTAATCAACAAATTATTGCTTTTCGTCGTTAGTTTATTGAAAATCTTTGCATTTAGATATTTAATTTTGACTATTCATCATACATCTGAGCTGAGCCAAGAAGTTAGCCAAGTCAAATCCAATCATTAGCGTAGAAAGCCAGAGATTTTTTTGTTAAATTGAGGGTCCAAAAAAGCCTCGTATGCTTGAGATTCATTCATATTGAAATAAGACGTTGAAAAAATTGCCACGAGTACTTATTTAATTAACTTTGCTTACAGCATTGTTTTTAGTTAAATTTGACTGTCATTCTGTGAAATGATTATTACGGAATTTTAATCACAATTGCTTACTCCAAGTCGTAACAGACCAAAAACAATAAAAACATCAATTTGTATCCTCGTCATTAATTAACACCATTTGGTTTTTTCAGCTTTTTTCGTTTTACAACAATATTGCACTGACATTATTAATTAAATAACCAATTAGTTTTTCGAAGATATGCATGCAAAATTATACAATGTCCATGCGATTTCGTGATGTATTGAAGATGCATTCATTAATAACAGCAAAATAAAAAAAAACATTTCGAGATAGTAAGCTATACAATAGAGTTCAAGAGATGACTGTCAAGTTTTTTTTTTTGACAAGTTGATATGCAGGTTTAGTCATTAATAATTATTTACAGCTGATTAAGTGCGACGTGACATGTACTTGCGCTTGCGTATTTCAGGAATAACGAATGCAAAAAAATGCAAGTAACATTAATCAAAAAATTCGCAAAGAAAAAAGCATTGTAGTACAAATGGTCAATCAAATCGTATGGAATTGTTTGATTTCGATCGTGCCTCGATTTACTGAAATAATCATCGTAAATAAAAGGACCTGTACGAAAATATTGAAGATATTTTACTATATCTTACTAGTTTTCATTAAAACTGTTTCCCTGATGAGCGACGCAGAGAATAAAAAAATATATATTTGTTAAATAGATACATCAGTGTCGGTGTTTGACTAAATTATTAAAAAGATTAGATGGTATATTTAAAACAACAGCAATCTGGTATTGGAAAGTTTCAACACCTTTAATACTTTTAAGGTGTTAACTGTCACTTCTTGATGGAAACGCATGATATTTTAAATAATAAAAACACATTTTTTTTAATTACTTATATAATATTCACAATATATTTTTGAACGATTTCGCTCATCGCATTCCCACTCGTTACTTCTCCGAATTCTCTTCTAATGAGTTCTTTATGATTTTTCAGAGCTATAATGGATTATTGATTTAACTTATTTTTGTTTTTTTGAAAATTATTAATAAGTGACATTTTTGTATTAGTATTGTATGATTTCATGTAAATTGTTTCTTACTCTCTTTCTTGAACCCATGGTTTTGTATACCTGTTACTTTTAACTCTAAATTGTTCTGTAAATAGACTTTGCTTGTAAATTCTATTCTATTGGTTGATAATGCCCGCTATAAGCGAAACCTGTCCTGATCAAAAAATATGGTATTGAAATAAGTACCAAAAATGTGGTTTTATTATTTTTAAAAACTATTAATACTCATATAGTTTTTAATACCAACTGTCAACACAATGCAATCAGATCAATAAATAGTTAAGATTTAAACATTCAGTGGGTTAATAACTGCTGAAAAAAACGTAATATTCATGCATGTAATACCATTAGATGACTACATTATTTCAAAAATTGCTGTTTACGCTTGTTTCCTACTATTTTTGTCGCTTATACTGTATTATATAATAGTTTTTTCTGTAGCCCAAGTATTATTTTCTACCTCGAATAATTTATTACAAAGCGAGCTGTAGATATAATAAGCCTTCTTCGTGCACAATGAGAAAAATTATACGAAAAATGCAGTCGGTGTCTTTATTGATAGCTTTCCTTAAAAGCTGAAGAATTCTTCCATCCAGGAATCTTCTGACAGCATCTTCAGCGAATCCAGTTTCTTGCCCCAAACGGTTAAATTCAAAGTAAACGATACTTACTTCTAAAACAAGTTCCGATCTAATGAATACGGAAGCAAACACATTCAGCTGGACAACAGTGACGTTCCCTTAATGAAACAAGCGGAGGATATTAAATAAAAACGAAGAAAAATATCGTTTCATAATTCTTAATTGGTTTTTTTTATATTAAAACCGTCAAATAAGCAACACTTTGTATGATCTATTTACTTGGTAAAATAGTTTCATTGTTAAACAGAACTGGTCATATAGAAAAATACGGATTTGAAACAGCTGGAAATCAATAGATATCAATTATCGCACAAAATTCTTAACAAACAAACTAATATATGTCTGTCGCCGCTCCTAAAACCATTGCGAGGGGCTAATTCATTTCCGTAATAAACCATCCCCATCCAATAAACCATATCCGTGCAATAATGTAAGCTCATTACTATTGCCGCCTTTTAAGTTTCACTTACATATTTTTTTTTAGTTTTATTTGTAGCATGAAATAGCTAAGTCGTTAAAACAGGAGAGAAGATGTATTGTGTAACTTTTCTACACAGCTATATATAGATAAGCAAATGTTCGTTTAAAATTGTTCTGACGATGTCGTGAGCCGAAATAGCTGTCAAACTATATCTTATAAAAAATTGTAGAACCAAAATGCATTGCTATTTTGTCACCGTGTTAAGATGGAGTTCTACCAAGTAAATGTCAATTCAATAAATAGAAAAATACGTTTTACGGAAAAGTGGCAGACATTTTTTTTGCTTTTTATTTGATCTTAAATAAATTTAGATCTCGTATTTCCCATATGCCAAGTTGAGTAGATACAATCGATGAGCAGTAGTATTGAGAGAAAAAAAGTTTTAAAAGAATATAGGCAATTCTTTTCAGTGACTGATATTTAGTATTGTGATTTTAATTGACAAAGCTTTTTTACAAAACATGATGTGTGATGGAATGCCTGTAGATACCGGAAGCTGAAACCGTGGAAATTAGTGACAAAATATCTTGAAATTACAACAAATTTTAAATTTTGGTTGTAATCATCCAAATAAACTACTAAACAACCTATAAAAAAAACGTTTTTATAATGAAATGATTGTTTATATCTGACCCGTGTGACATAATTGTATTTATAGATATATGAAATTAATAATCGTATCATGTATTGTAGTTAAATAAATAACTAAATGTAATCAAGTATTGTTACTACGCTACTGATATCGATGTGACCAGCTTTTGTATCAAGGTATCCAATACCCGTTACATCTAATGTGGATTGAACTGCAAAATAAAAAAATGCACCGTATAAGGATCACTATTTTCTCTAGATACCATCTTGAGGCAATAATTTTAACTCGCATTTCGTAGAAATTCATTATAACCAGTAACTACTAACTTAGTTATCTTTTTTAATGTCCAAGTAACCAACAATTTAAATCATTATTCATAAATGTATATAATATTCTCATGCGCACAATAATTGAACGGCATTCAAAAGATTAATGTGAATCCATTGTCCATTGAAATGTTTTTACACAATAATATTATACGCATGATTAGGAAATTTTACAAATTGAATGACCGTTTAGCTCAGTGCTCCCCAACCGGTGGTCAGCGACCAAATTTCAAAAAATTCGCCATTCAAAAATATTCAATACATAATTTTCTTCCGCATGTACGTTAACTTTTATTTTTAGTTATTCTTAAATAATATAAATTGGAAAGATGGTGCGATACAGAATAACTTAATAATAACTGCCAAAAGCAGCACTGTAGTTAAAAACATCCATTATATAAGAAATGCTGTCACAACGGGTTTCGCGTTATTTTGTTAAAAAAACCATTGTTTGTGTTAAATTTTAATTGTATCAGACTGTTTGAATGTTATGTCCATCTGTCATGATGGAAGATTAAAAAAATATTACATAAAAAACCATTTTTATTTCATTATTAATGATAAGAGTTTATTTCATTTTTTTAACGGTCCATAGGTGTAAATAGATTTGGGAACACTGGTGTAGCTCATAGTAACGTTTTATAAATATATTTTGACAAGACTTGGCTCTAATTAAATATATTTGTTATGATGTTTGTGTAACGAAAAATAAACAATTTGAATACCGATGCATATTGACGTCTTCTGGATAAAGATATGTTTTCTATTAATAATTATTTTTGATCATTAGAAAGAGCAATGAACAATGCATAATGACCGGTATTTACCATCTAACTATGAAAATTCTTGAGTTAAAGCCGTGCGAATATTTTAATAAGTTAAGCGAATATTATACCGTTCGATACAAAAACAATATTTTAAATATGAACAACACGTAAAAAATTTCATGCGTAAGAGAATAAATAAAGCATTTTACTTTGCACAATTTTTCATAAGTTATTTAAAGTGTCTTAATGATTTGTAGAAAATAATCAAAAAAAAAAGTTTTACTCACAAAAAAAGCTGTTCCGTTTTATAAAATTGCGCGGGGTGGTTTGGTCAAATCAGTTGATCTGTAAAATATAAATATTTATTTGCCACTGTTTTTCAATGTAGTCTACAATTATAGTTTTAAGAAATCGTAATCACGTTTAATGTGTCAACTGGCACTTCTTGATGGAGAGGCATGATATTTATAATGCTTGCGATGAGCGAAATCGGTCCTGATCAAAAAATATTTTGTGGAAATAAGTGCTTGAAAATGTGTTTTTATTATTCAAAATATAACTTAATCAGTTGAAAATTCCATCCGAACGATTAAGATGTTTCTATAAAACTTAAAAAACACAAATTATTCAATGAAATTATGGTATCCCGACCACTTTTTTAAGCTCTACCTCGTTTGTAATATTTTATCATATTGCAAAATAACAATGAAAAACTGCCACGATAATTATTCTTCTGTTCAATTATTTCCCGAAAAAGAGCCATCAGCATTCACAATTTACACGTGAAAGCTCAAAAGCGAAGGAAAACCTATGTATAACAAAAACAATCTGTTTGAGATTATATCGAGGTGTATTTCCAATTATATTATTTCTAATTAAAACTAACACGGCTAAGTTTCTTTTGTCCAAACAAACTGAAGTAGGCACTTGTCTATTATCAACACATTATAAATAACTAATGTAATATTGCGGTTGGGCGAGTACCGGTCACATTTTAATTAAAATACAAAACTGTATCATATACTGCTTCATGTTTGTTATTGTATCATTATAAACAATAAATAACGTTTTGTCACGATCTATAACAAACACACGAGAACATTTCAACAAGGTAACGCACTTACGACCGCCATTAATCGAAACAATACTACCGAATAATTAAACAATACCGGGTAAAATATAAATCTAGATCATAAATTGATTCCTACAATGTTATAAGATACTCAGATAATAAATAACAGATTTCAAATAGTTATTTTTATAGTTATTTAATAGGTTTTATTCCTGAGATAAAAAAAAAACAATGATATCATTTATTATTGGTATTGCAGTTAATAAGCATTCAAACTTTTTTCAATTCCGGTTGATTGACAACAAGTGCAATTTTATGTCTTCCGAAAGATTAATGGAAAATATTCTCTCATTATACTGTATAATATTATGCATCGTCGAATTACTAGCGAGTTTACGAGAGTAAAAAAAAATAAGCTATTCATCGACATGTATTATATACGTGATAGACATTTTATTAATCAGTTTTAAGGTGTTAACTGTCACTTCTTGGTGGAAAGGCATGATATTTTAAATAATTTAAAAAAAAATTGTTACTTTTTCCACAATATATTTTTTGATCAGGATCGGTTTCGCTCATCAGTTCACTGGTCCTGATCAAAAATATATTGTGCAAATTAGTAATGAAAAATATGTTTTTATTATTTAAAAGACAATTTGTTATTTACTTTCGACAGTTACTAGAGTTAACAATCACAAGTCATAATGAAAATAATTTAAATTCTTTTTTCATTTGACTACAAAAATTTTGTCGCTTTTATTCACATTTTCGGGTGAAAATTTTGTAATGCGGTCATAAAATTAATACTCGAGAATTTCAATTAATTTGATCAATTCCGAAAGAATTATGTAAAATCACTGATACCAAAATCAGCTATCGAAGCAATTTTACAAAACTTCTGAAAATGCATCATTTCTTTCATTCACTTTTTATGAAGAAATTTGATCAATGCAAAATATTTAAGTAATGAGAGATTAATTAATTTGATAATTTCGTAAAATGATTACCGTAATTAAATATTATCGCTAAAAAACAGTTTATTATAATTTCAGACTAAGAAAATTTGAACGAGTTAAGTTTAATACGTATTACGTCTACAATAAAAAACATTTGATTTATTCAGAAAAGAGTAAAATTTTTAAGATAGAATTCAGACACTCAATTAATATTAATACGGAAATAGCAATATATTTTAGTTCTACAACAATTATAATGTATAGTTGAAACTTATTTCGGCCTACGCCCTGATCAAATCTATTTGGATCATTGGTATTTTTCACAGTGTTATGATGAAATTCTACTAAGTAAATGCCAATTCAATCGATAAATTAAAATTGCAATTCATGATATCAACTGAAGGTGCTTAACGGAATTTCAATATCGAATTTGAATTGTTGAAACTTTGTACGACTCCGTATGTTCTGTCACTAACGACCACTGTTTTTTCACTAATGATGAACTGTCAGTTCTGTTGCATCCGTGTGATGGAATGCCTGAAGATGCCGAAGGGCGAAACCCAGATCGTTAGTAACAAAATATTTGGAATTGTAAAAATTTTCTACTAATCAAATTCAATTAATATTTCTATGAACATTATATATTTTTAATATTTATGCTATACGGAAACGCTTTTAAAAAAAAAACATAACCAAATACGTTGAAAATATCACGTGCATAGTTTATCTGCACTTCTTTAAATGTTTATTACAAAAAACTATTTACGTATTAGCTAGATTAAACGAACAATTTGTATACCTCTTTCAAATTTCATTTTATCAAAAAAGATGAATGGGTATTAAAATTCATCTTTTGAATTATTCAATAATCATTTTATTCAACGTTTTTTGATATAAATAATTCAAGCATTAAAACGCCTATTTTTAATGCAACAACAACCTTATTTTTCTAATAATTACAATCGGTTCATAAAAGAAGTTTCTTAGATAAATAACAATTTACAATAACGAACTAATAATGAAAAGTGTATCTAATACAAAAACTCGTTAGTAAAACTCCTTCTTAAACCGTTTCTTATTTAGCATTCAAGTAAGTTAACTATGTAAATTATACATATATAATAACAATCACCTAAAGTTATATTGCCATATGTTGCAAATATAATTCGAACTAACTACCTTTGCATAGATAACCTTAGTTCCTTAGCATTTGAACTCGACCAGTACTCATCTAATAAAAATATTCTATGGTAAACCCAACTGAGTAGACGAGACTAAAACGAGCCTCAACGCCATATACCATCTGCTGCGAGAAAATCTCTTTAATGAAATAGATAACATGTGTTAAATATGGAATAGTTACGTAATTGTACTGTAAAAAACTGTTATCGCACATATATAATACTTAATGCAAGTCGTATTACATAAATGGTCTTTAATGCGAGTGTTTTTTAAGTTATGGATTAGTTAGTGAACGCAGTAAAAAAAACTGTGACGTGTTGTTGGATAGGCCAGCTGTCAATTAGATTATTACTGTCGAATCATCATTATCTTTGGAATGTATAACTTCATAATGAAATATTGAGTTCTTTTCTTGAAAATTTATTTACTTACCATACAAAACTATATTGGTATAATAAAGGACAAGATGTATTGTGTACCTTTTTTACACTGCAATATATAGATAAATAAATGTACGTTTCAGGACAATAGAGTCATTAAAAAACCGATTTTTTCCTATCTTTTCTATTTATGTGCATGAAATTATAAATCAACCAATCATTCCAGCAATTTTTTTCAAAATCTTCTTTTAGAAAAATTATTCGGAGTTGCACGTTTTTGACGTCTGCAACTCCACAGCTTAACGCTTGAACCATGTTTTTGTGAGGGCGAAATAGACATCATGTCCAATGCCTTAGTACACTCAAATTGAAATATTATGATGAAATCTATTTAAAACTAACGAATTCAAATTTTGCTTCTATGAAGCCTAAGCAAAAAAAAATACTGAATCGGCATTTACTTGACGGAACGTCATTATATCACGATGAAGAAATAGGAATATATTTTGATTCTAAAAAAATGTTAAGTATATATTATAAATTATAGCCATTTCGAGTTACACTCTCATCAGAACTATGTTTAAACGTAGGTTTACTTATCTATATATAGCTGTGTAGAAAAGTATACAACACATCTTTTCTTCTGTTTTAACATCCTAACTTCATATTGTGCTAATAAATTCTAAAATGTGGCATATTGATTTTATGCATTTCTCGAAGTGAGAGTTAATCTGGGGTTTTTGTGAATAAACGTTAATAGAGAATAAATATTGTTCTAAGATAATTTATTACAACAGATTTACTCTCACTTCAAGAAAAGCAAAAAATCTATTTGCCATAATTTTGGATTTATATAGATTTTAATTTATATAAATAAAAGTACTTTAAACATTGCTCTAATGAAGGCGTAAGCCGAAATATGTATCAACTATATACCTTAAGAATTTTGTAGAACTTAACGCATAGCTATTTTTTTAACGTGTGACTTATTTTACGTAAGTTTTTCTGGTAAAGCTAAGTAATACATACTTTTATTCAATAAATAATACAGCATATTTTTTTTATAAAACACCAATTTTGTATCATAATTTACATTACTTTCGCTTCAATGAGAAGCGATCCTAAACAATAACACTGGTTATCCCGCTTCCCACCAACAGACGTCCAATGGACAGTAAGAAAAAATCCCATTTTTTCCGGTTCATATAGATACAATAATAATTCCAGCGAAAAACCCGAGATGGTATTGTATCATTGTAAGGTCGATCATTCTGTTTGCATTAGACGACTGCTTACCGTTTCGGCAGTTAGTGGATATTGTGTTCATATCATAATCAATATAATGAGTGTCAGAAATTAATTATTGCAAATAACAGCAACACTTTAGTGCCATTATGATTTAAAATTTATTTAAATATCAAATACAAATTATGACAAAAATATTTAGTATTATTTTTGCCAAACAGCTGACAGTATATTATTAACGACACTTTGTGGCTCACTAAATTCAGATATATATGATAAATTTTCGAATGATTTTTATTTTAGGAAACATAGCAAAATCGGGAATATTTCCATAAAAACAAATATATAAAAATATATGTTTCATTAATTTCAAAAGTTTTACACATTTTTTCATTAATAGAATATTTTGTGATCAATTTTTTCAATCATTATTTTAATTACAATATTTTTCTAATCTGTACTACAAATCGATTAGGACCAGTTTCTTTCATCACGAGCACTATCACTGAATACAAATTATAATACAACAATGTTGTTTATACAAATTTTTAGAGTTAATTATTAACCGGTTACCTAATGGTTAAACCATATTCTTTACATGTGAAAACGACTGTTTCTTTGATTTTTGCTAAAGTGTTTGGAATAAATTTGTAAATATCCATATTTATTACATGAACAGCTTTATGTGGCCTGCTCACGCGTTGGCAAACCTTATTAAGCGGCATTACAACGAATGTCTGAGTAATCGCTAGTAATATAAAAGAGGAAATTTTTAAACACTATTTTCAATAATTTATTAAAAAACTAGATCTTTAATACAACTAGTCATAAAACCATATGATAATCGTACAAAGTTATTTGGTTGTGAACAACAATTAGATATGAATTATTATAAAAACAAAAAACACCTGTTAGCCCTCACAAAATCGCCAAATACTTTTCAATAATGCTCTATTTATATATACTGCATAAAGTAAAAGATAACATACCTAAATCATTAAAAAAACATCAAAGGTTTTTTCTTTTATTTTTATAAGTTGGTGTTGCCATGTGGTCTGCCCTGATCGTTTGCCATATTTCCTTTTTATCATATCACACATGTCGGTATTTAGCCAATCGTATGATAACACTGACAGATAAGTGATGAAGATTGAATTGATAAATGAAAAAAATGAAACACTACGCTAATTTTTACTAATGATAATGATTATTTCTTTTCGTGTGACCAATCTGGCCAGCTATTTTTAATAGAAATATGTTATCTACGCTCATCTTTATATAAATAAAAACTTGTAGAATAAATATTAATAAAACTAAATTAACAGCATACATATTTAAGAGATACGTCATATAATAAATACAATACACTCGCGGTTCAACATGGTTAAATTGTTCAACGAATTTGAACTGTTTAAGCTTTGTACGATTCCACATGTTTTGTCACTAACGACCCGAGTTCCACCTATTGGCATTATCTGACATTCTATCACTCGGATGTAATAGAACTACCACACAATAAAAAGTAAGCATTGGTTATATACCAAATTATATTTGTTTTAGAATTCTTTCATAAAAGACTCATTAACTGTATTTAGCGTTAATAAAACTTATCACAGGCAATTGAGTGCCACTATCATCAAATTAATATTATAGGAAGTTATTTCAGTTGTTTATTTGGATCCTAGCCTTAGGGTATGTGTTTTTTTTTTCTATGTAATTAACTTCTTTTGTATATTACCAATGCTGACTGTTTTTTTTGTACAAGTTCTGTTGCATTCGTGTAATATTTTATACAAATATATCTTTACTATTGATTGAATTAGCATTTAATTGGTAGTGAAAGAATAGTAAAGATATAACAACAAAACACATAGCTATTTTTGCAACGTGCTATCTCTTTACTAATTTTCTTTCTGTAAAATTTTTTATATTCTACAAATATAATTATCATATTTCAAAACGTTCAACAAATCACAATACAATTATACATTTAGCTCGGTTCTCCGATCTGACAGATGTTTTAATAATCAACAATACTGAAACTTTAAAAAAAGTTCCACTTAAGTGAACTTGAAAACAAACAAATCGTTTACAATCTCTAATTTCAGTTAATGAAATTCAAAGTCATGCCCACTTATAATAAATTGTATTAAAATTGCTTTTATTAAAACGGTAACAAATTTCCAATTGCAATAGACAATTATTCAACCTTTTGAACAAAATTTGTGTATCACGTAAATTAATTCATAGACAATTCATTCTCACCTCTTGCTCGTCACCATTAAGTAGTTTAATGTATATCTTTCAGTAGAAACGATTATACATGAACTTAATTACACAACGTCAAGAAGATGTGTGATCAAATCGCATTCGTTCGTTTCATTACATCAGATACGTAATGATTAACAAAAAAAATTAAGAGACATAGTATGATGATTCTCTATGCAGACTGTTTGACAACTACTTATTATGACAGAGTGGTTGAAGGTGGGATTCGGTCTACCGTTTGTTTATCCATCTATATATCGTTTTTTGCGATAGTTTTTTACTAACTGTATAAAAAGATAGAGAATTAATTGCGCGTGTGCAAATCAATTCATCGTTCCCCTCAAGAAATGTGTCACAACAAAAAAAGTACTCTACAGTACTACTACAATCGGCATTGAATTTTGTTCGTCCTTTTTTTGTTTTATTATATTTGTTGAACTAGTGAACATTTCATATTTGTATTTCACCATTTCATTTATTATAGAATTATATATATATATATATGGCTTTATCCAACTGAATTTCTTTTAGGTATGCTCACTTTTAATAGTTTTAAAACTATCTAGTCACATGTTTCTTTCGACTCATATGACGCCAAAATGGATATCATATTGTTTGTTCCGGATATTTTTCAAAAGTTTGTTCAATGTGTAGAACCAATCTACCAATGGGGATGCTAATGATAATAGCACTAACAACACTCAACAGTATTGCTTCGGATGTCGATATTTGTCATGTGAACAAGAGTGAGTTCATGCGAACAATATTTTTTAATGTATGAAAGTAGGTTTTACATAAATTTTCCTGCTTAATTTTCTTGGTATCCTTGTTTTTTTCTTGTTGTTTATTTCTTTAATTTTCAACATTAAAATTTTTAATTTATGATATCGACTGAAGGTTTTTGATGGAATTTCAATATCAAATTTGAATCGTTACAACTCTGTACGATTCCACATGTTCTGTTGCATCCGTGTGATAGAATGCCTGAAGATGCCGAAAGGCGAAACCCGGGTCGTTAGTGACAAAACATGTGGAATCTTGCAAAGTTATAACAATTTAAATTAAAAATACATTATTTTACCGTGCTGTTACCGGTTACTTTTTCACCGTGTTAAAAATGGCGAAATTCATCTAATTTGACTTGAATATTACGGCTATGTATTGATTTTTCATTTCTCTTTTAAAACTTCACAGCTCAGTTCACAATAACCGAATCTAATCTAAATTCATTTTATATACCGGTAATCACTTTTGAATGCGGATTATTTTTCGTGGGCAATTATATCATGAAGATTGACAGCGCGGAACCAAGTGAGCAGAGCACGAGGAAAGGTTCATAAAAATAGTTTACAGTCTGTTAAAGCTTCAATTTACTCTTGTCATAAAACCATTTTAAATTGGATCTACTTTGACCACTGGAATAACGCCACAACTCCCAATATACTACACTTATATTCAACTCGTAAAAAAAGATAAATATCGACTCGAATCGAACTCCTAAGAATTTCATTTGTAAACTGTGTTTTGTTTGATTATCTATAAATTATTTTGTTAATATTTAAACTATCGGTTTTATATATTTGACAATTGTCATCTCAAAAAATTGTATTATTAGCTTTATTTTATTTTGTATTGTAACAGTTGATAATGCTGACGACGAGCGAAAACTGTCCTTATCATAATACCATAAATACAATGCTTTCCGCCAAGAAGTGGCAGTTAACTCTGTCATACATATAACGATATATGCATATACCTACATATAAAGATATATTATAATTTCCATACAAGACACGCTTTAAATAGTGTTAAGTCAGGGATGCGATTTGTCTGTATTGCGAGCTTTAAATAAAGCTTTTAAATGTAAATAAGATATGTCAGTTATACAAATACAGAGTGGTGCGTCGTTCCTAGAAGTTTGAAAACTTCATTTCACTCGCATCGGCCACCGTCCGTCAATTTAAATGATTGCGAAGGCGCTATGTAGTATTCACAATAAAAATCTGTAATAGTTTTTAATAACCTTCAAACTTCAAATCGAAGATTGTTATGTAAGCACATTGTAAATTATGAATAATTTTGATTCAAATTCTTCATGAATGAGTGGAAAGCAATTGTGCGTATGTTTTATTAACACGTCGAATCCCGGAGCCGTGTTTATACGTGATATAAATTCCAACGCCCGAGTCCCGGAGCCGTGTTTTGTCGTAATCAACCAACCTTTCAAAAACAGTCAAATTAATGAAATCAATCGATGTATTTGACAGAAGAATTCTGTGTATTGTTATATGATTCAAACAGTCATCTAATTAATGTTGTTGTCTATAAAAGAAATGATTTGAGCGATCTAAATACTCGATTATTACGCCCGCAATACACAACACCAATATTCCTCCTTATGGAGACGATATAGAGTTTTGCAATATTCACAGGACAGGTTATCCAGGAACATGACAAAACCTGTTTTGATCCCTATATCGGTAACAGAAATGCAAAGTGTGTGCAAAGCAAAAAATAAGTCAAAATCGCTACATGAGTAAAAATTGTTGTGCGGTTCATCACAGGGAAGAGTGTTGGCAATTTTATCTGACTAGAGCTAATTATTATAATGTTAGTGTTAAACCATCTCAGAAAAATGCCATTTGTTCAAAAATAAGCCGGGTACAGGGTTTCATTTGCCAAATTTTGGTCGGGATTGATAGTGTTAAGTAAGAGCTACAATTCCAAGTATTTTTTTTTTACTCGACATATTATTTCGGTGATTGTCCGAATGACAACACGATTACTATTCGAACTGACATCTATTAATAGTAAAATATGTTTTCAAGTGTGCACAATACAAGATATTTCACATAGCAAATCGGTTAATGGTTCCAAGAGGTGTGAGAATCTCATATCTGTAATCTCTTAGAATGGAATTTTTATTGTATTGCAAACGTCAAGTGTCAAACATACACATACATTCTCATACCGTATACGACAAACGCAATCTACCAATAAGTTGATGCGAACTTTTTTTCGTTTTAGTTTCTGAAAATAGAACCTTGTGCATCAATGCATTGAATTTTAATTTTACTTAATGATAACTTAATATTTGAGACTGTTTCTCGGTTATAAACATTTATCGTTTGTAAAATTTATGGAATTTAAATATTAAATTTGAATTGTTAAAACTTTGTACGATTTCACGTGTTTTGTCACTTTTGACCCGGGTTTCACCTTTCGACATCTTCAGACATATCACACGTGTCCAACACAACTGATAATATGCCTGAAGATACCAAAATGTGAAACCCGGGTCGTTAGTGACGAAACATGTGGAATCGTAAAAAGTTTCGACAATTCAAATTCAAAAATACAGTCGTTGGCCAATTTTTCATAGCTATTTGTTTATGTTTCGAAGTAAAATAATTTAATACAAAAGCTTGTAAGAAAAAAGATTTTATCATAGTTTTTAAGCATTTAAAAAGCAGGTTTCTTTAAAGATTTCGTGATAAATGATACACAAATTCGCTAGATCTTAGCTTTGATAGACAAGAAGACACTAACATCTCTTGATGGTAACTTCTGTAATATAACATTGAAATTGTGAAGCTATAAACGGTGACAAGAAGTTGAAATGACCAATTACTATAACACGGTTGACACCTGTATAATCCACCATACATCAATAAAGATTTTAACGTCGTAGGAGTTCTATCAATATTTTACATGACACCTTAAGAAATTTATCGTTTTAAAACTTATCAAATACCATTCGCAATTAACGCAATTATAAAACCCATTACCTACGATAAAATTATTTGCCAATTTGCGCGATGTATCTTTCTAATACAAAATAGTTTATCAAAATCATTATGGCTACTAATTTCTCTTAAGCGAAAATTGCACGAAGAATATTTTAAATGGGTTTAACCGTTCTTAAAAGAACTACTCAATATAATAACTATAATAACGATATGGGTGCCTATTTGGAATTTTATCCAAATGTACTCCATTTTTTATGATGTGTATTTAAAGCGATGATTTGGCAATAACCATACAAGCAACAAGAATTTGATTTGGAAGAAATATGAGTTAGATTGATTTTCAACAAGTATTCATTTGTGAGTAAGAATGAGCAATGATCAATTCACAGATTCACAACAATAATTATTACAGTTGGTACACATTTTATTGAAAACTTCTGTTGTAATTTAAGCATCGAGATACGCCTTTTGAGTAAATTTCTCTTTGTTGAGCATATAATAGCCACAATTAATATCTCTGAGAGTTAAAAAATGCTTATTTATAATTATTTATATAAATGACGATGCAATCGTTATGCAATATAATAAATCACCATTTACATTCGTTTATCCAGTATATTTGTCTTCCTATTTTCAAAAACTAAAATTTGTAAAATTCAAGCAGCATATTTAATAATTTTGTGTGTCCAAAATCAACCAATATTCTTTTAATTTCGCAAATATTTTACTAAGCACTAGTTGATTCCTGGCACGTTGCTGCGATCTCCGAGTAACGAAATTTAAAAAAACTCGTCATTATAACAAACAATTAAATTTTTAATAGTGTCCTTTTAATTATATTTATTCATTATTGGAAGTGTTAAGGAAAGAATGGTATGCTAGAAACATTTTTGAAAGCATAATTAATAAATCTGTAAGGTTTTATATTGATCAGATGAATGGCGTAGTAATGCATAAAAGACAAAAAAACACACATATGTCGAGTTATACATAGATCCGGAAGTATCGATGACAAATTTTGCGCAATTACTTTGTATTTCGTAATTTATTTGTTATCAAGACTTTCACTTAACGGTTTGGAGTAAAAAAGTAAAATTTAGTGTAGCGGATTTCTTAAAAATTTAATTAACATTCAATAATCATTATAATTAAAAGAAACTGTGTGATATGACTATCCCATTGCTATAATATAATAGATATAGCATTTCGTCAGCTTCTCTACCGATTCATTAGTATTAATTTCAATATAACAATCGTCAATGAGCATTATTGCGATATTCAAAACACTAATATTATACCCTTCAATGTTTTGTATAATTCATGTTATTTGATTGACGAAAGTCTGTCAGAATAATTACTGCAAAATAAAATTGTCGATAACTTTTCTCGGTGTTTGATAATAATGTTAAATATTGGTAAAACTTTTCGGAAAATCCTTAAAATGGAAACCTTAATTAAGATCGCTGAAAAAATACCTAATAATAAAATTTAACCATTATTAAGAATTTTGCTTTCAATTCTCGTTGAAATAAGCTTAATGGTACATTTATGATATCGACTGAAGGTGCTTAATGGAATTTCAATATCAAATTTGAATTGTTAAAAAATTGTACGACTCCACTTGTTTTGTTGTTGAACGACCGGGGTTTTGCCTTTCGGCATCTTCAAGCATTCTATGCAGCAGAGCTGACGCATAATATAATAAATAGTTAGCATCGTCTATATACCAAAGGTATTAATTGTAGGAAAGCACAGACCCCGAGCCAAGAACTAAATGGCAGCTAAAACAAATTGTGTTAATTATTATAGTTTTAACAATTCAAATATAATGATAAATATATGGATAATACTTACAGCAAAATTTCCTTCGTTTCTCGATGACACAATTTTTTATCTACCTATATCAACCAATTGTTTTTTGAAAAAACTAAACAAGAAGATGTCACAGAACTTAAGATAGTTAACTCACTTTGGTTCTAAAAACAATGGATTGTATAAATCATACATTGTAACTATAATGCAATAAACAATGTTGCGCAATCAATTTTAGATTCGAGACGTACTGAAGGTGAGGGTGCTTAGTGGTCAGCGCATTAGAATGCATAAACCACGCTCTGCCGGGTAAATGCTCATCGCCCGTAAAACACCTTTACTGTTAAGGTAATTAGATTTTTAAAATACGCGCACGCTTTTCATCTAACACAATAAGAGGTAGTCAATAATTGGTTTACTTTTTTACATTCTATAAACCATTCAAAAATACTACATTAATTTGCTCATTTTCGAGATTTCAACTATCAGTTTTTGGAGAATAGTTTTTCCATAATTCTACACTTACTTTTTTTATGATTTCGACTGAAGGTGCTTGATGGAATTTCAACTGTTACAATTTTGTGTGGAATCGTTGTAAATATGTAGAATCGTACAAAGTTGTAACAATTCAAATTTTCTACACTTACTATTAAATTTAATAGTTATGTTGATATTGCTCGTAAACTCAGTTCATGAGAATTAGTTTTAATAGTATCTAAATTAAGTAAAATTAAATAACTTGTCTACATGCCTGAAGATTCCAAAAGGCGAGACCCAGGTGGTTAGAGACAAAACATTTGGAAACAAACAAAGTTTCAACAATTCAAATTTGATATTGAAATTCTATCAACCACCTTCAGTCGATATCATAAACTTCTGTATGTTCTTATAGGTTGTATCTTAGTTGGTATCTTAGGTTGTAGATAGAGGGAAAAATAAGCTTGATAGAACTCAAAATATTAATGAAAAATGTTTTCAAGATCTTAAAAGCGTAAAAGCCCGAAGAGTTTCCCTTCCCTGAATTATTATTCAAATGTGTTATGATAAGATGGCGACTGTGGGCAATTATTACAAGTCCAACGACCGCCGCAAAAGTTAGGCGCTAGTGTACTTCCGGTCAATTCGCAGCGTTCACCCAATGAAGTACATACGTACCTTTTACTCATCTCTTCTGTACAGTGACGGCCGTGAGGCTAAAAGGCAGTAAATTAAATCCTTCCAAAACTCTCCACAATCTTCTCATAATTTTTGCAAATTAGATCGCAGTTGCTTCTCTGATAAAACAATATTTGTAATCGAGGATGTTGTAAACAATACCATGTATTATATTATCAACTAAATACGGGATACCGAGAAAACTTTTACAAACACAATTGTTATCAACGAAGATATTCAATAAAGACCTTTGGAAACATAGATTTCTTTTTAAATTTCATTATGTTTTTGAGTGTGAAAAAATTATTCTAGATCATTCACTCTATATAAAATAATGCATTAAAATCAGAAAATGTTGCACGCGTCACATAGCAAAGTATTCAATATTGTATCACTTTTAATATGTTAACTTGTCCACCAAGAAGTTATCTTGTTAGAAAAGTATCATATTTAAATAATAAAAACATCTTTTTCAGTACTAAACATAGTATCGTAGGATTATTTTATTTATTTTGTATATTTACCAATTTCCTTTTTTTGTAAAAACTTGAGAATTGAGAAAGAGATATTGACATTTCCTTATGTATGAGTCGAAATTTCTTTGGACGTCTTTGACTAAAATTTCTTCGCATCGCTTAAACTTTCTATCAAAATTTATAATTTTTAAATGCATTATGTTCTCTAAAATATATAGGTTCAAGATATTTTACTGTGAAAAATTATGACTCGTTATTCTTACTAATGAATATGTCATAATAATTTTTCTCAATGGACCTTTATTTAAAAAATAATTAAAGGGGTCATAATCTTTGAAATTTATTTCTAACTTCATTTGAATACGTATTGTATGATAAATTATTTTCTCGGTTTTTAAACCTTTGATTTTGTATACTTGGTAATTCTCAAATCTAAAATTTGGTATAAACAGTATTGTTTTTAGTTTATATTGTATCAGTTCATATACTCGCGATGAACGAAACCTGTACAGATCATAAAAATATATAATTTTTGAATGAGAACTAAAAAATGTGTTTTATTATTTTTTTAAATGAAGTATTATCTGTATCGATTTGTACGATACTTGGAATGTATATTTAAAATCGAGACATAAACATCTGAAAGTATTTTAAAGTTAATTTGTCTACGTATTATTTCCACTTGACACTGCACGCCCATGATAATATGCCCTTTGTAATTAATCTGTTGATAAACATATTGAAAAAAAATGCGTCCAGGTTAACACGAACACTGTTATATAAGATATAATCAGCTGCGATTATTAATTAAAATATGCGAGAGAAGACGGCGTAATACATAAATATTTATAAATAAATTCATAATCACAAATGAGTCCAACCGCGCCGCGGCTGTTGTCTTATGTTAATTTTCATTCTATGGTCTCGAGTCGATATTGAAATGCTTTCAATGACGACACGAACACAGAATAATATTTTCAAAAGAAGGTTTTACTATTACGCGCTGCTAAAAGTGAAATTGAGGTCTTTTTCATGTATTTGAAAAATAATATATCGTCAGTTGTTCAAAATAGTAATTCAATACTGTCAGTCGTTTTGGTAATATACCCAATTAAGTATTGAGAACATTTTTAATGGAACGATGCTTAGTCGCAGGAGTATAAATAAATTAGTTGGAGAGAATATCGTTAAGGTACAAGGAAATGTTACCGTCAATATTGATCAGCTATTTTAAGTTTATTTCAAACTTGTGCTAACAGTCAGAGAAAAACTGTTACCGATAAATGTTGAGTATCTTTGAAGTACAGGGTTTTTGCAGGGAAGACTTACTTCTATTATTAATTACATTTAATCATTTGCTGTATTTAACTCTGCACAATCATGTTGAAACTACAAGTTAATTAAATCTAAATCATCCAGTGTTAGTCTTAAAAAGTTATTAATTACAATACAATAACTTTCTATAATAACTGTTATTATAGCGCCACGTGTATCTCCAAACAAGTAAGGGCCAATGATTCTTCCAGAACACGGTGAAAATAATAGCAATGTATTTTAGTTCGACAAAATATTTTTTTTAAATATAGTTGATAGCTATTTCGGCTCACTTCATCGTCAGAACTATGCTTAAACGAACATTTGCTTATCTATTATATATATAACTGTGTAGAAAAGGTACACATTACATCTTCTCTCCAGTTTTTATAACCTAGCTTGTTTCTTGCACTATAATACAAATTTTTGGAAAAAATCGTTGTCATTATATCTGGAAGATTAAACGAATTTTTAATAGCAACCATTAATTGTAGAAATATTTAAGTCCAATCGTTAATTTTGTGCTCAAGAGTTGTGAATTCTCGATAAGAAAATTTCTAAATTGTGTATCTTCTTTACATTGCGTCTATTGAAAGTAATAATTTAATATTCAGGTGCGAAACGCAATTTGTTTTTTCAAACGGTAAACAAAAATCGCTTCGGCATAAAAGTTTTAAGGCAGCTGTTAAAAATGACAACGCCACAAAAGCTTTCTTATTTATAACTTATAACACCTTTTAAGAAAAATGAATCTGATGACCATAATTTAGAGAAAAAATATGGAAACGAGAATAAATCATTTACCAAGATTGTCATTTTACTACCGATCCATAAAGGGAAATATAAATTGACGTAAAACTCCAACGGGTCAATTTATTATCCAAACTAACGGAGGTTTTTCTTAAATGGCAAAATCTACCTCAAACTCCGTGCACAACATTTTTTTCGCTTCTGTTAATTTATGATGAATTTTAATTTACGAATATGTTTCCCGTTTGTGTATCAATGGTTGAGATTGATATTTTGGAAACAATTACATCCGTTCAAGCCGATTATAAATACCACAATCTGATCAAAAATTGTTTTGCGTTTACTACTGTGTCAAAAATAAGTGATATAAAAATTGAATAAGTGAATGAAGACATTTGAAAATAGATTGAAACAACCATGCAGTAATGATGTTGTACGTAATTCTTTCGGGACTATTAAGTGTTTGTATTTTAACCTATTATAATACTCAGATAATTATTTTATTCAGAAACATAAGCAAATTATATATACAGTGAGTCCTCGACTTATTATGTAATTACGATGTAATTAAAAAAGTATATTAAAGATATTTCTAAATTGTCACCTGTGATTTCAAAATGCAATCAATTTAAGACTTGTTGAATGGCCTAAAGAACTGAAACTAAATCTGAATGAAGTGGAAACTAGGAATTAATTTTGATGAAACTCGAGGAGTAGAGGAAAGAAGAATATTTTTTAGAATAACAGAAAGATAATTAACAACCAAAGTATATCGAAACCAAGAAAATATCTGAATATTAAAATAAGATCGAAAATGTTTGATATGGTTTTAAAAGTCAAAACTCTTATATAACACACTTTGCGAAAGTTTTAAAAACAGTGAATCAAAGGTAAAAACGATGAGGCAAAAAATTACTGAAGAAAATAAAAAAAGTATTTTGCCCTTAAATTGTACTATAATATGTACGCAAAAAATATTATAGATATAAAATATCATTGATGAGTCCATTCTATTATCAGATATCCTTTGAGACCAACACGTAAAGTAGAGAAAACTTTTTCGACTTCAGCGTTAACATCCGGGCCGAATTCATCATATAAGTCGACGACGTAATTAATAAACTATCTAATAAAGAATAGTCACCGCGTTAAAATATCAGTTGATCTATTATTACACAAAATAATGACGTTCGACATTTTGTGACAAGAATCGAAATTCAACATGTCACTACGAAAATTCACACCTGTGTACTGTCCACTATAATTTCTACTAAGTACCCACTGTTCGGTAAATATTTAATAAACACTGGGTAAAAGTAATCGGGAATGTTTTATGCAGGTATCACACTTATATTTGATCGGCTTAAAGTTCGCAAGTGCATGATACTGTCATAAATAAGAATAAATAAAATATTTATCTAACTTCATTGAAAGATGTGATCGATATGAAGATCACAAACTAATATCATTCTTATCTAATCTTTGTATGAAATTCACAAAGCCAGTAACTGACGAGAACTGACCGAGAAGTTAACAGTGAATAACTATGAATGGGCACATCATTCGTAAAACTTTGTTATAGCACGATGAAAAAAAATCTTAATGAGAAAACAAATATAAATCTATCACCACTTCTCAGCCTATTAGAAATGTATTTTTCTTTCATAAATCAACTTGGTACAAAGCTTGTTCACTGTTTACGACTCAACAAAAAAAAACACTTTGAGAAATACATAAAATCAATTTGCCACATTTAAGAATTTAAATATAATATAAAACTACGATGTTAGAAAAGAAGATAAGATATAATTTATCATGTCGACTGAAGGTGCTTGATGGAATTTCAATATGAAATTTGAATTGTTACAACTTTGTACGATTCCACATGTTTCGTCGCCAATGACCCCGGTTTCGCCTTTCGGCATCTTCAGGCATTCTATCACACGGATGCAACAGAACTGATAGTTAGTGACAAAACATGTGGAATCGTACAAAGTTATAACAATTCAAAGAAGATAAGACGTATTGTATACCTTTTCTAAACGCCATATATAGATATGTAAATGCTAAAAAACAGCTATCAACTATATAACTATAACTAAAATGCATTGCCAATTTTTCAACGTGTTATTACCAAGTAATTTCCAATTCAATCAATAACTTGAAAAATTATTAAATTATATACGATTATTAATATACTAATGAAAACTAAATGAAATATAATTTATGTGTACATTTTTATCATTCTAATCAATCCATGGACAGTGAAGAAGTTCTCAAATTGAATATTAAAAAAAACCTTTGACGTTTGAATGCAATATAGACAAAAAAACAGAATTAAATGTATTCTATTGTATATCAATATAAAGATTGCTCAATACATGACCAACAAAAAAGTGCAATTAATTATTATTTTACTTATTGAAAATTAAAACCATCATTTAAAATGGTGAATTTCAACTTTATGCGCAAATGCAGAAATAATTTGTTCCGATAAGAATCACAAACAGCGATGTTGAAATAATTTCTTTTAATTAATTTTCTTTTGACTGGCAAAAATGCATTTGCAAAGAGCAAAAACACGTAACCTTTCGTGCGAAAAAGCTTTGCATAATCAAATATTGATGAATATCCGTTTTCTAACTGCTGCAACTTCACTGTGTGGTCTTGAGATTCATTATTTATGTTGATCCACATCGATCGCCATTCCCCATAATGACCGTTAAAATGATGGTCTCGCTTATGCCAACAGTGAACTTTTTTTTAACGATTTTCAATAACAGCCTTGGACAGGCTATGTCAAACATAAACGCTGTTTAAACACGTTTATTAAAACATTTATCCGACATCTTTCTGGATAATATGGCACCAACATTTTGTGCTTCAGTGGTTTTCGAACCAATAGAAAGTGTCAATTATAAAAATGCATCTTGTGCTGTTTTTCGCCTAAAGCTTGCAATTTATTTAAAGACACGGGCAAAGATTTAATCATATAAAATATATACATTTACATTATCCTTTTTGTATATAATATAAAACTCTTATAGATTTATTCTTAGCCAAGTAGATGCAGTGATATTATGACCAAACATAGGCAATGTAGGGTAAAAGATAGACGAAAGAAAACTGCGAAATACATTTAGTAGGTTCTTTTATCAATGATATATATATATGTCACTTTTAAGGTGTTAACTGTCACTTCTTGATGGAAAGGCATGATATTTTAAATAATAAAAACACATTTTTTTAGTACTTATTTCCACAATATATTTTTTGATCAGGACCGGTTTCGCTCATCGCGAGCATTATCAACTGATCAGTTGGTATAGATATTTTAAACAGTCGCTAGTTAAAACCCAAAAAATATTACAATCTATTGAAATTGAGAAAAAACACAACATTTTTTCCCAATTGATTATTAATTTTTCGTACATACAAATCACACATACGAGCTGTAAACGCGTCCACAATCATCGTCAGAACTAATTCTGACGATGGCGTGAGCCAAAATAGCTATCATCTATGTATTTAAAAAAATGAAGAACTAAAATACATTGCAATTTTTTCACTGTGTTAAAATGGAGTTCTACCAAGTAAATGCCAATTCAATCAATATTTTAAAAATACGTGAAATAATGTAGGCGTATGGTTTTTTTAATGAATATTCATTCATTTTGGCGCTCATTTATCTCAGGTCAATATATTATATTCAAATACCCAAATAAAACAGTATTAACTAGACTCTATCAGTGTATTTTTTTTAATCGTCTAAGTATTGCGCGTAGAGAGGAACATTACCAGAAAAAACCTCACTGTTTAAACACTTAAAACAAATACAATTATCTAAAATATTGTACAAGAGCACTTATCTTCATGACACAATCTGTTTATTCTCTATTTTTTGTATTATACATTATTGGTTCACATCTGAGACGTGATGTCTTTTCTTTGGTTAGTAAATACAGATTATTTCAGAAGTTTTATTTATTTACAATATCATGTTTCATCTAAGCTTATTTGAATTCAATACGGTACTTAAGAGGTACTTGTGTACTTGTACAACAAAATATTTGTCAAGAATGTGTACGTATTATTTCAAAATTATAAAAATTTATATATATCACCTTGGTATTTATAATATAACAAGAACGCTTGTGCTATATCCATGCTTGTATTAGTGGAACAAATATACTATACTCATTTTTAAGGTGTAAACTGTCACTTGTTGGTGGAAAGGCATGATATTTTAAATAATAAAAACACATTTTAGTACTTATTTAAATAGTATTATTTTGTTATTATTATTATATCATGGTCGATTTCGCTCATCACGAGCATTATCAGTTGATAGTCTGGTCCTGATCAAAAAACATATTGTGGAAATAAGTACACCCAGTCCTTTTTTTACGCGAATTCGATTATATGCGATTTTTTTGGACGGCACCGCTACATTTTTTTACGCGCTTCACTCGTTTTTACGTAATTTTTTCCCCAAATTTGTTATAAAGAAGACATTTATATATGATGCTAGGAATTTACGTTTCATTATTTTTTTAAATAAAAAAAACATGTGTATTTTTAAAACTTTATTTTGTAAAGCATTCCATTTTTTTAAATACACATACAATCGCCAAATGTTAACAAGTGTATCGGATATTATGCGAATTTATGTTTAAGGGTGTGTAAATTGTTGCTCGTTTTTCACGAGTCCGGCATTGACCAAAACACCTCGACTCCATGACTCGACGGCACTGATTATGCCAATCAACTAGTTAACTAAACTTGTTTTGATCTAATTTAGACAAAACTGTGGAACCACTCTGAGCTTGAATCTGAAATCGCTTACAAAATTGCTGACGACTGCATTTATTTATTAATACAGAGAAGAACCATGCTTTATCTTTCATATTATTAAAGAATAAAAAAAATTCCAACTTGGGAAGAGTTTAAAAATAATACAACGGTTGAGAATTCATTTTAGAATTTGTTTAATAATTCTAATGCATTGCCAATCTTTATATATATATAAATATATTGATAGAAATATTTATGTCACCAAAATCAATTTAATATCATATTTACTGACATAAGTTTTCATATAACACACGGTGAAAAAAATAGTGATTTATTTCACTTCTCCGAATATTTGTAATTATATAATATATTATAGTTGATTTCTATTCCGGCTTACACCCTCATAAACACTCGATTTTCTTCGTTTTAATCGTTTAAACGATTATTTACTTAATTTATGATATCGACTGAAGGTGCTTGATGGAATTTCAATATCAAATTTAAATTGTCGGTTCTGTTGCATCCGAGTGGCAGAATCTCTGAAGATTCCGAAAGGTGAAACGTGGGTCGTTAGTGACAAAACATGTGGAATCGTACAAGGTTGTAACAATACAAATTTGTACATATATCTGTCTAAAAAATGTACACAATACATCTTCACTTCTCATTAAACACTCTAGCTCAGTGGTTCTCACGTGAAATTTCAATATGGCCGCATTACAAACATCAGCAGTCCTATGGAAATGTCTCGTGGCCGCACCAACTGTGATAACAATAGTTTCGATATTTATTTTTTATATGGTACATTCACTTAATGATCTTTCATAATATACAGTTGTAGGTAAAATCGACAGAAGTAATAAAGCAATTGTTGTTAATTCTTTATATTGACTTGATTCATGGTCAACGTTCATTTAATTCAACCAAAATTTTTTATTAAATATTAAACAGCTTTATTATTAAAAAGGTCCTTTACTTAAACTCGACTAAGTGCTGGATAAATCAGGTTTATTTAATTAATTTTTAAATAAACATATTTTACAAATTCATTTTTAAAAGCACAAAGTTTGTTATTTATTAAAAAAAATGCATTAACCTTCCAAAATGTTCTGAGAAGCGGTGATAGATGTATGTTTATTTGTTCATTAGAATGTCATTGGATTGTTGATATCTTTTAATTTCTAATTGTTCCAATGCAATTAGCTCAGGGCCTTTACTACAAAGATGTAAGCACGCGGGCATTGAGTTAAATTTGCGTTATACAATTCCATTATAAGTGATTTATAAATGGTGAATCTGTTTTTTATAGAAAATTACGTCATAAAAGACCATCAAAGCCTAAACCTGTTTCAGTTTACGCCGTCATTAGAAATATGTTTCAACGTAAATTTACGTATAAAAGTGAGGTACACAATACATCTTTACCTCTGTCCCAACATCTTAGTTTTGTGTGACAAGCAAATAAAGCCTCAAGAAAATAATTCCATAATTCACTATGAAGTTCATCAGAACTAGTTCTGAAGATTGCATAAGTCGAAATAGCTATCAACTATATTCCTTATAAATTTTGTAGAACTAAAAAACATTGCTATTTTTTCACCGTTTTATAATGAAATTCTTTAAATTAATGCCAGTTCAATCATTATAATGTTCATATTTTCTTGTATAAAAATTGCAAACATTTCCAATGTTCCATGTCGAAACTTTAAGTACAGTTTCATATTACCGTCGGTGAACAAAGGCAATACAAATCACTCATTTCAATAATAATCATAGTAAGTCATTTCATTTTTATTGCATATATACGACAAACAAAAACAGTTTAATCACAAAAAGCGTACATATTGCAACAATGAGATAGTTATCTCAGAAACGCTTCATTTTTGACAATGTTTATACGTTTTTAATTACATCTTTGACATTTATACGAGTATTTAAGATCGGGATGGATGCAGAAAGTACACTGCTATAACTGAAATATTTAACTTGCATAAAATATTAAACATAATTGAAAAAAACTGCTCATCCTCAAGATGCATAACAATAAAGTTACCAGTAATTTAGTGATTCCTTTAAATCTTAATAAATCGCATTCACATACTGATTAAGACAATAGATTCCCAACTATTAATTCACAGGCCAAGTGACAAATGGGATATTGAAAGAAAATGTATCTAAGTATAATTTATGAAATCGACTGAAGGTGTTTGATGGAATCTCAACGTCAAATTTGAATTGTTGAAACTTTGTACGATTCTACATGTTTTGTCTCTTACGACCTGGGTTTTGCCTTTCGTCGTCTTTTGATATTCTACATCAGTGAACATGATAAAACATGTGGAATCGGACAAAGTTTCAACCATTCAAATTTGAATCCAAAATTTAACAAAAAAAAATTTTTTTTGGATGTATTTATGGAGCGTTAAGATCTATGATGCGTTAGCATCAGAACTTCTTCAGGTCTCCTACATCTCATATATATAGATTTTTTTTAATAATGTTGTGTCGTTGCTGACAAACTTAGCTCGCTGCAGACCTGAGGAGTCCACAGTGAATCCGGTTCACGTGGAGTAACAAAAAATAATTTCTAGCTAATAAAAATGAGCTAAAAGCGTGCTATTTATTCAAATGTCATCTAATGAAAAATTTGGTGACATATGAAACCGGTCCTGATAATTATAACAATTGCAGAATAAATACAAATTATTATGTTATAATGTAATAAAATATAATTCCATCGAGAATAATTGACAGTGAATATTTAAAAATCGTTAATAAATTAAGAATCCGACGATTGCGTTATAAAAAATATATAAATATTTTTATTTGTCAGATTACAGCATCCGGGTTTAATTGCACATCGTTCTCGTTAGTATAGTATAGAAACTGTGATCACAAATGTTTCAAATAAAATTAAATACCTTGTTTCCATATATACATCTATCAACCATATTAGGAGCCGTGTCTATCAAGAAGTCATCGGTATTTATTGATGATGCATTCTTACGAAGCGACACCGCTTTTGGTTTGTATCGATCAAAAATTGTGTGCTGTTTACTTCTGAGTGCCACCACAACAGGCGTTTGTATCAATCTGTACAGTTTATCTCTTCAGCATTGAAATGTAGATCTCGGTCAAAATTAAGTACTGGTTTCTTCGTGTAATGGATAATAGCTCCGATGCCTTCAACAAAATGTTCTGTCACAGTTTCCAAACAACAAAACTGAGTATCTTCCTCGTCTTCGTTTATTTATCGACGGCGCTGAGTAACTCGTTCGCACGCGACATCTTGAAAGGTGAAATAGATTAGGTGCGTTCTGAGATATTTTCTGCCGGACTTAAAAGCAAGTATAAATAACTGGTATGCATATTCGCAATAAATACAATTACTGGCCTTAATGAGTGCTTTCATTAAAATAGTGTCCCTATAATCACTCATCAATCTTGATTACAATTGTACTGTGCTTTATTACTGACAATATTCATTATTTATTTAATAACTCTTATACTGCAAGCTTAGCACGTTTTGACTAATAATTAGATAACAATTTAGAAGTGTCAATCTTTCACTATTTAATACACAAAAATGATTGAAAGATGATAAGATTAAATAATATTTAACTGTCGAATTATTTATTTACCGAAAAAGGAACGCTAAAAAAGTCTTATTTACTACTAGTTAATATTGAAAATCTGTAATGTTTATTTTGTCAAAATATTGTAAATTGACATATATTTCGTATCTAACGACCTTGCTTTCGCCTTTTGGCATTTGCGTGTATTCTAGCACATGTATGCAGTTAAACTGGCAGTCAGAAAATAATTTATAGCGTCTATATACTTATAATACAAACCGTTTGCTGACTGTCAGTTCGAGTCTACCTGAACACTTAAGTACATGAAAATACCGAAAAACGATGCAAGAATCGTCAGCGACAAAACATATCATAAAACGTCATAAAAAACTTTAATCAAAATGTCAAATTAAATTAAAAATAATACTTATTTTATTAGTATTTTTTACTGCAGTAATATGTATAATTTAAAAAAATCAAAAATCAAATCACATATAACAATAATTTATTCCCGAATCAAAAAAACATTATGTGAAACTTGATTGTTAATTTTGTTAATCTGGATGTATTATTGATAGCGATCGTGTCTAAAACTCATTTCTACAAGCGCTGAAGAGATGGGTAGTAAACTTAATCGTTCTATGAACAGATTATTTATTATTTCCTAGTTATCTATTATTGATTACCGTTGTTTTTAGCGACGTTAATATGTATGCTACTGGTTCTACGAAAAATAACTCTATTTTAAAAACGGAGTGACTCGTTCAATCTATTATAAATTGTCTGTAATTTGGATCACATCTTAAAGAAGTTTTCTGTCATATATTGAATTCATCTTAAAAAAATCAGCATTCATATATAATTATATAAGTATTAATTACTTCTTCTACAATCTTATGGTTTATAATGCATTATGAATGTCAAAAAATCAGTTCAATTTTAGTTAAATTAAAGTACTTTAAAATTTGAATTGTTAAGACTTTGTACGATACTTCATGTTATGTCAGTAACGACTTAGGTTTGGCCTTTCAACTAATCAGTTTTGTTGCGTTCGTGTGATAGAATTTCTGCAATTTTTAGCAATTCAAATTTGATATTTAAATTTTATCAAGCACCTTCAATCAATATCATAAATTATAACCATTGTTATTTATTTTTCTTAAATAATAAAAACACATTTTTTAGTTCTTATTTCCACAATATGTTTTTTGATCAGGACCGGTTTCGCTAAATTAAATTTGTTATTTAAATTATTTAAATCAAGAATTCTATATCGCACATTTTCTACAATTAATTTTTTAGTATTTATCACAACATAGTGTGAAGCACATGAATAGTGTGATTGTAATTGACGCTTACTTATTGGAACACAAATACAATGAGGTAAGCAATTAGTTATGTTAGCAACAACTAACTTCATTATAAGAATCGATTAATCCTTTTCCAATTATCTCTTATAGTTTTTCTAAAAGTTTAATATTTTTTTACTAATTAAAAGTTAATTATCACTAATCAAATTCGCATTTTCAGTCAGCTTTTATTCACATCTTGCATAATTGACGCAATTTAAATATTCTGCATTTTCGTATTATGAAATCGTGTCATATGTGTAAATTTTCCACATAAATTTCATTCATTACACGATTGACGCAATTGCTAATGAGAAATTAATCAGAAGCTCTTTTTTACGCGACGAGAGTGTGAGAACTGCTTTATTCCATTACTCGATAGCACGTTCACCTATATTTATAATGTTATTAAATATGTTTCTGTTCGGTAATTATGTCAAGAAAATAATGTTTGCCATTGCATTGTTTCTCAAGCACTATGTCGCTGTTGTTTTTTAGCATCAGTGGCGTGCAAACATTATCTCACACACCGTTTGGTTCGGTATTGTTTTGACACTGAGATCTGAAAAACTTTCCTTCATAATAATCATAACTAGCAAAAAAACGTTTTAACCTTTCAATTTTAAAAAAATCGAAAAATTAATTTTAATATCTCAAACTGTACTTCGATTTAATTCAAGATATCAACTGAAGGTGCTTGATAGAATTTCAATATCAATAACAATTGTTGAAACTTTTTACGATTCAACATGTTTTGTCATTAACAGTCTAGGTTTCGCCTTTAGACATCATCAGGCATTATATCACACGTGTGCAATAGAACTGAAAATAACGGACTATCGCTGCTAACGGATTCTTCTAGATAGAAAGGCATTATATACAAAAGAATGAAACATATTTTAGTACTATTTCCACAAATTTGTTTTGTATTCAACAGAACCGGTTTCATATTACGGAAATAATATTTAAAAAATTGTAATTGAACTTATTAAATTTTGAACTTTTAAATTATTACTTGTAAGGTGTTTAATATCACTTCTTAGTGGAAAGGCATGATATTTTAATAATAAAAACACATATTTAGTATTTTTCCACATAATATATATATATAATCAGGGCCGGTTTAGCTCATTGCGAGCTGATTGAACATATTATTTTGATTCAACGTGTCGATATAATTGTTGAATTGAAATTGTTTTCCAATCAACACCTAATTTAGAAGATGTGAATTGAAATTTTTCGAAAAATTATCAAAACGAATATTTGATTTCTACAAAATTTCTACAACGGCGTGTTACAGAATAAGTGTTAATATTATTTCATTCAAAAACACAAAATTGTTTACAAAACAACCACGTGGTTCTGTCAAATAAATTGCATCGCCTGTTACTAGATTTATTAGACTTACGTTATTTGATTTCATATTAAACCAATATAACGACCGCTGTCTTTAATGACAGAGCACTGCATTGAATGTTTTTATATGATGACGGTCTTGATGAATACGCGGGCATTGTTGTGATGCATTGCAGCCGTGAGAGACACGATTTTTACAAATTGTTTTCTACTAACTTAATAAAAATAACAATATGCTGAGAATGATAATTCCTGAAGAACAATTAAAAATTAGCGTCGGCGAAAGCAAATAGTTAAAACCTTTGCTCTTACTTGCAAGAAGTATTCATGCACTTCTACGCCACAAAAATTTCTTCCAAGACCAAGAAATACTCCTTATTTAAAACTTGTTCAACATAGTGTATAATGATAAATTTTTGACAAAACGGTCAAAGCTCGATGACAGTTTAAAAACTTAAAGAGAAATGTACCTCGTCACATATTTCTTTCGACCTATACGAGGCCAAAATGAGAATTCTACCATCCTTCATAACATTAAATTATATTTTCCGGATAATTTTTGAGAAGCCGTGGACATGAATTGTTTGCTCTTCCAAAGTGTAGAGCCAGTCTACCAATGGGGATAAAAATGATAAGCGCATTGATAATATTCAACAGTATTGCTTCAGATGTCGACATATTACATGTGGACGAGAGTGAGTTCAGACAAATACTTTGTTTTTAATGTACTAAAGTAGACATTACATGAGCTGGTTTGGTAGACATTTTAGCTATCCTGTTTTTTCTCTTGTTATTTATTTCTTTAATTTTTAATGTAAACTTTATAAATGTTTTTGACATTCCAAAAGCAATAAACTTATACAGTAAGTTGATAGCTATTTCGGCTTACAGCACTATAGACATTAAAATAAGTTAAAATATCTAGAAATATATACCATATGAATTTTGTAGAACTAAAATACATTGCTGTTTTTTCATCGCGCTATACGTTTTTAACTTTATTGAACTAGTTAAAAGAAAATCTCTCACGACAAAATCGTCAGACTGCTTTAGTAATAATGAGGATATCTTTTTCAAATTTCTATTCAATTATTTCAGATATGTATATATTTAGTTCCTAGCTTTATATTTTAAATGCATGTATTTTTTAAATATTAAAAACACATTTTTTAGTACTTATTTCCACAATATATTTTTTGATCAAGACCGGTTTCGCTCATCGAGAGCATTATCAACTGATAAAAAAGAGCATTATTAAAAATATATATATATATTGTGGAAATAAGTACTAAAAAATGTGTTTTTATTATTTAAAATAGCATGCCTTTCCATCAAGAAGTGACAGTTAACTCCTTAAAAGTGCATGTATTTTGTTTAATTGCATTTGCAAATGTATAAGCGATGCAAACTGTTTATTACTGTCAGCTTTGTTGGATTCGTGTGATAGATAAATATTCCGATAAAAATACCCAGGTCGCGATTGACAAAAGTTGTGAAATGGTTCACAGTTTTTATTAACTAATTTTCCCCTTTTAATCATTGAGTGAATTCCATTATATAATATTATAAATACAATCATTAGTAGATTAAATATCAAAAACAAAATAACAATATTATTTAATTTTTTTATTCACTTCTTTTTTAATAAAAAGTTTTTTTGTCATAATACAAATGGTCGTAATGCATTAATAATCGATAAAATGCGTTGGTTTTCTTTCTCAGCATATCACATGCGTTACTATTAACTACAACTAGAATGCGCAAAAGAAGTTAAGGACATCGATTGGTCGTATAAATACGTTCATTAATTCCATATTTTCTTTTAATTTGATGGTTAATCAAAATGTAGCGATCATCAATTTTGATATCCCCGTTGCTATACGTTTGTTTCGTATATCAACAACGCCGCGCGTGTAAGACAGCAACTTGCATTTTTTTGATATATGGCATCACCCAACCATCATAACTTAACAACCTGTTGCCGTGTTGAAAAACGTAATCAAGTCAAACGTTCAGATTTATGATGTGTAAAAATATCGCACATCTATATTGCATTTTCCACGCCCACTATTTCATCTGGCCATATTTAATAATATCGTAAATCTTCAAGGACCGAGATATTCAAAGAATGTCTCATCCTAATAAGTATGCATGCAGCAATGGCGTGCAGGCAATAATCTAACCAAAAAAATCTTAACCAATTACTTACCGATGCTATACTATTAACTCCAATATACTCTATGTCAGATTATCTCTATGAACTGGAAGTTATAAGTCGTAAACTGGTGCATTTATCATTTATATACCACTAGGTAAATAGTTTAGTTAAAGCTTTCTCATTAAAAGGAGATAGTTGTTATAATTTTATTTTTTATTTAAAAACAGTGAGTCAGATCAAATGTAACATTGAAAAGCACTTGATACGCTTTTCAAACAACAAATAGTTTTTATATATTATTATTAAATATATTTTATTTACGATAACTACAGTTAAATACAATGGGTGATCGGTTAACAAACTGTACGGATTGCAAACAAATCGAACAACGAACACTGTCACGAAAGATTTTTTTGTTCGGACAACGAACACATATTCGGATAACGAATTTAAACGATCTTTTTAATCCACGTGTTTTAAATTTCAAACTAATCGACGTTTTGGATTCGGAAGACTTTTGAAAAAGGCGCAGTTTTGACTCGGTCCGTAATGTCATTTCCGGAACGAAATGAAGCGGGTAAATTGTATAATCGTTATGTTTGTCAACGCTCTGTACATTTTTTTAAAAATAAATTTTGTTGAAAATATGCAATTTATAAACTCATGACATAGCATTATCCGATACAAATTTTTCACTTAATATTTTTTCATTGATGGGACATAAACACCATTCCGGAATTTAAAAAATATTCGAATACTATTCAGAAAGAAACCGAATCTATTAAACTGGATAAGTCTAATACAACTAATCGAAGAGTATTTATGATAGAAAACAGTATATTCTTATTTAAAAAACCTAAACCATATTCAAGCGTTATTAAGTTAGCATCTGTTAACGTTAACGTACACCGAATCTTCATTTTTAGCAAATTTAGCAACAAAAAAAAGTTTTGTAGCATCAGTTTGTAGGATACCTGAAGATGCTGAGAAACTAAACCCAGATCGTAAAACATGTGGAATCGTACAAAGTTTCAACAATTCCATAAAGCACCTTCAATCGATATCATTCGTTAAATTATATCAATAAGCAATACTATTTTAAAATAAAAATAGCAAAATCGAGAAACTTTCAAAGCTCCACTAATATTGACGCGTACACCACTGGGTTAGCTAGCTACAGTAATACGGTGAAAAAATAGCAATGTATTTTGACATAGGTTCCTGACGGATAGTTCTGACGATGGCGTGAGCCGAAATAGCTATCAACTATATTTGTTAAAAATAATTTTGTAGAACTAAAATACATTGCTATTTTTTCACCGTGTTATAATGGAGTTCTACCAAGTGAATGCCAATTCAATCAATAAAGCTACAGTAATGTTGATACCTAATTTTTTTTTATCGATACCATTAAAACAACTGTAACTTTATATGTAAATATTCTCGATTGAAAGATTTTATAAGTTTTTTTAAACTTTTTGTACCTCTTTGACAAAAGTTGTCTTTTATGGTCATAGCTGGTTTCATTCATCACAAGTTTTTCGTTCAGTGATCTGGCCGAGCTTAAATGATATCCATAACTGCACCCGTTCATTATCGTACAGAGTAGCAGTGTAATTTTTCAAATGTATTTTTATATATAACAATAAATTTTATTACAATTTTTACACGTTATTTAATAAAACTATGTTAATCGCCTTGTGAGTATTTTAATTGTCAAAAAAAAGAATAATGGAATGTGAAACGTTTGTACGGAATTAATTAAAATTATGCGAAAATAAATATTGTAAGATGGCATGTGTGTTATGTTACATGAAAAATTCATTCAGAAAAAATATCCTTTCTTCTCACAGGAAACACAATAGGCTGTCATATTACAGTGAACTCTCATGCTGTTTTTGTTTTAAGGCACCCGCTAATCGTTCATTTTGTTTTATTGCAAATTAGATGACGCGGTTAAAATAATCATTATTTAATGTTACGTAAATATCATTGTAAAGGAAGATTTTATTTCGCACGAAAAATGAAAACATGTTTCCGTTAATCTAAATACAATACACCTATCCCTCGCTTTACACGATACTCACTTAACACGGTTTCAGTTTCAGTGGAAAAAAATATGTTTCAACGTTTCGTAGATGTGCACATACCTGTGTGAAATTCTAAGAATAACGGTTAGGGTATACCGGGAACAGAACTGCGCATTTCAAACAACAAATAGTACCTGAAATATATAGACAATACATCAGACATTTAGTCTCTCGTTGTCCACAGTCTTTATCACTCGTTGAATCCTAAGAGCTGATAAAATAATTACTGCTTATAATTTCACAACTATTAAAAGTATAGTTTTCTTTTATAATGAAGTTTAAATAATATAAAGACATACAATTTTAGACACATAATGTCAAAGCCGAAATTTAGTAGAAAAATAATTTCTCCGGAGACAAAAATACAAATTTTGGATCAACTTACAGATGGACAGAGTACGACTGATATTGCACAAAAATTATGTCTGAACTGAACAATATATATTCTACCCGTATCATTATATATCAAAAAAAAATTCATAAGTTCCACCTAATTTTTTTTTCTTAATATCTCTAAAAAACATATCCCCTCTTATTTCATAGATTTGTTAATCTCGCTTAACACGATTTCGCTTAGCACGGCGATTTAGCAGAACATATCTTCTGTGTTAAGCGAGAGTTGGGTGTATATTTATTTTATCTCATATTCATTACAATTTCGGATGACTTATTTTCAATTGTACTTTAAGAAATTCAAGTTCAGGCACAGTTTGAAATGCTAAATACAATATGTTGAAAAACGATTTTTTTTTTCATCTTCTATATGTTATATATATATATATCAATATCAACCATTAAAAATTAACACGGTGAAAAAAAAGCAATGTATTTTAGTTCTACAAAATTATTTTTAACAAATATAGTTGATAGCTATTTCGGCTCACGCCATCGTCAGAACTAACTCTCTATGGAATAGTTCTGACGATGGCGTGAGCCGAAATAGCTATCAACTATATTTGTTAAAAATAATTTTGTAGAACTAAAATACATTGCTATTTTTTCACCCTGTTATAATGGAGTTCTACCAAGTGAATGCCGATTCAATCAATAAATTAAATTGCCACCATAGCAAGTTTCCTTGAATTCCCTTACTCTGAGACTGCAACAAACTTGCCACAGGTCAATTAGTTATGTTATAAAAATGCTTATAGTAAATACGAAATACATATAGATACAGTACAAAAAAGGTGCACAAAATATTTCTTGTATATATCTTTCATTACAAGTTCTGTATTGTATTATTGAAATGATTATTTTTACAGATTTAAATGTTGTTAAAATGAAATCAAAAGTAGCGATTAAAATTAAAAATATTTCAATTAAACTTTTAAACTCTGTATGATTTCATGTGTTTTTTTCACTATCGACCTGGGTTTCGTCTTTCGGCATCTTTAGACATTCTCTCACACGAATGCAACAGAACTGACACACAATAAACAGTTAGTATTGGTAATATAACAAAGAGGTTAATTACACAGGAAAAACAAAGCCTCTAATTTTCTGATCAAAATTAACAACTGAAATAAATTTCGCAATTGCATGTGTTAAGTTTTAATAAGCTGTTAATGAATCTTTCATGAAAAGATTCTACAGCAAATAATATTCAACTATCACTAAAATGCAATTGGGTAATTTTTAATTTAGAATTATCTACTCATTACAAATTGGCGGGTAACGGCGGGAATTAAGCATCAGTTGTGCTATATAATATTAAAACGAAATAAGCTTTTTGCTGGCTGTTGGTTTGAGTGTATACGTGTGGAAGAATGCCCCAAAATATATCAAAACGAAATCCTAATTGTCAGTAACCAAGCATACAGTTTTTTTCGATTACTGTGAGACTACCTAAACGCGTTTTATTGCTTTTTTCATAGTAAAGGAAGCATTTATTGACGAAACGTCTATTAACTTTACTAAACGATAGCTCAATAACATTTTATTGTCTATGGTCTCGAATTTAATTGCGGAAAACGTTGGGATGTGTAATCTTATCTCAACAGGTTCAATTTGCACTACGCTCTCAAATGTATGCGGCTATGTGGCATGTTCAAATGAAGTTAATGTTTGTTAATTGAATGCATCAGCAGTTCTATCTATCGAATAAATGTGATACTGTAAAAAAAACCCGATCTAATCGCCATTTAAAAAAAAACACACAAATATTTACATAATTTGTTATATACGTGTCCACAGACGCACTCAATGTCATAATTCATTTAAAAACACTAATTATTCAATTTATATGTTAAACAATTAACCAATATAGAAGCATTACAAAAAAACACACCAATTTAAATATCTTTTTAGGTGTTAACTGCTACCTCTTGATGGAAAAGCATTATATTTTACATAGTAAAAAAACATTTTTTTGCATTATTTCAACAATATACTTTATAATCATTACCGATTTCGCTCAGCGCGAGCATTACCAACTAATCTCTGTGTGTTTTATTTTTAAAATATATATAATTTCCCAATTTAAATCACTTAAGCAAAAAAGAGGTGAAATAAACTTAAATAACTTGTGTTTTTCAACTAGTATCCATAAAACTAAGCGTTACTACACATGTATAGCTTAAAATAAAAATAAATCTTATTGGTTTCATTTACATTGAAAATAATCAGCTTAGTATATTTATATTTTAGAAAGGATATTTCGTTATAATATATATATTTTTAATGAAACCTCGGTGTAGCATCATAGTCGAAATACATATGTCCAGTGAACATCGACATCAATTATATTCAGCGAAAGAAATTTGACTAAACTTTCTACTGCATCATATTTTCTCTGTCGTAAGTAATCATCATATCTACAGCAAGCAATGTTTTTTTCAGGAGATGCACACGATTGTATTCTCTCATAACCGTACTGTAATGCCACATTTTTTTATTATTGCTAAACTGTCGAATGAAAGTCAGGTATGTACTTTCACAAATCGAAAAGCTTTTTATATGGATTGAAAAAGCATGTATTTAGTACGCATTAATTGTTGTAATCATTAAATTAAAATAAATTCAATTAATGGACACTAATTAATTACATTTAATTAACTAAGCCTTACAATTCAAACCTAATATATTTCATTAAATGATATCTTTCTTTATTTAATATTTTACAATAAATGGTTAAATGATGATTCATATAAATGAAAAAAAAAACAGTTGCGTTTATTCACCACTCTCTGGTATTTTAAAACAGTAAATAACAAAATTTACCGTTTGTATTATAAAATATGCGATCGCTTAAAACAGTTTCGGACATGTGTAATTTGAAATTTTAATCACATTCTAATATATTATATTTATCAACGCAAAACTTTATTTTCATTTTTGAACTTTTAGCGAATTGACCAGGAATTTTCCTATTTTCTTATCATGTCTTCTGAAAGCGCTCATCTAGTGAATTGAATTGACACGTCACCGGCCGATGCAAAACTGTTATTATTAAATATTTCAACGCGCAGGGATGTTTTTGCGGTTCAAAAAAAACTAAAACCCGAAAATAATGCCGTTCAACACTGCCACTTAGTTGAAACGATGTAATAATATTAGCTTGTATTTCGTGAACAGTAAATTAACGCTGCACTATATTATTTTAATGTAACGGTGGCTAAAAAATATAATTCTCAGATTAGCATAGTTAACGTTGTAATATATAAATATATATGAGAACATATCGATGTATAAAAAATTAATCTCAAGGTTTGATAAAAAATTAAAAATTTTGGATACGTTTACAATAAACAATTTTTGTAAAAAAAAATAAAAAAAAACGATTGGTTTTTAAAATTATATATCACATTTTTAAAAATTAAAAAACAAAAAACACGTTGATTCTACAAATGTATTTATAAAACACTATGCTTTTAATTAAACCAAATTGATTATTATATTAATCGGCTATTTTAGTGTGCTTTATTTAACAGTTCTTATTTTTTTTTCCATATTATTCTTGCAAATAAAAATTATTTTATCGTTAAAATATCCTTCATCAACATTTTTTTAAATATATAAACTTATGATTATCATCAAAAAAAAGCATATCATCTTGACGTCAAATAATTTTACTGTCCCGTTTTTCAATAATTAAGAATAAATGTAAATCACAAGCATTATTGACATAAAAAAAAACTATTTTCTAAACATCGTTCGAATGAAATTGGTAATGAGCGAAATAGTATTTTTTTCGCAAATTCGCACTCACAAATTCAAATAATTTTAGATGTGTTCTTAAATATTCTTAGTGAAAGGTCAATTTGATATTTGAGTTTTAATTTTCGACATCCTTTAGTTTTTAACAAGATCTTATTTCATTTATCAAAAAATCGTATAAAACATATTCAAACAGCCATCGAAAGTTTTTTTTTACATAGAATATGAAAAAATAATAAACTTACCTTAAAGTCCAGACAGAAAGTTTACGAGTATCGCCAAGGCTTATTGAAACGTTCCGTTTTATTGAGTAATTTTTCACTGATAAAACGTCCTTTAAAATATATTTTACACTCATTTTATTTCAATTAAGTTTTATAATTTTCATTTTTCAACAAAATTTTAATTTCGTCATACTGTTGAATTCCGTCTTCTTTTCGTTAATAAATCTCCGTCGTAAAAATGAAGCCATATTTTAGAAATCATATTTGAATTTTATATCGACCTTATCATTAATATTAACTACAAGAGAAAAACTATTTTCTATGTCATTTAGTAAAGTTCGTGTCACATTTGTGTATTGTCTTTGGTTTTATTCATTATAAGGAATCATTTAACGAATTTAAAACAAAATACAACGTTTATTATCACAAGCGCATGCGCGTATTTTGACATTTGGACCATTTCGCGCTATTTTCTCATGCGGCAATTTCTCTCGCCATACACACGGCCAGTGATGGTGGCGTGCAAAGATGGCGGTATATTGTGAACGCTCAGCATCTGTTGAGAGTCGTCTTTCGACTGAATCGCAGCGATGGTGGCTGCCAGCTCGCGTCCGCACGGCATTATTATTTAGTACGGCACACGATAACGGGGACGCGATAATTTCAGCGGGATTAATTCATACAAACTGCTTACCCCGTAATGTAAACGGGCTTTTAAAGTTGCCGCATAAATACTAATGAAATACCAATTTTTTGTGCAATCAAATTGAAATAAGCTGTCATCTTTCTAAATATTTTATCCAGCTTTACTATATTACTGTTTTAGAAAAGATAATAATATAACTCTGATTAAAACATTTGATACATTAAACCCTTCTAATCATTAAATTATCTATCACATTAAGGTTTTTTTTATTATAACTTTTAATATTTTGACTGTCATTTCTTGTTGGAATAGCATTATATTAAACAATAATACTATATCCATGATTGTTTATTTTTTAAGTATATTAATTTAACAGTAACTGGTTCAGATCTTAAAAATAAAATTGTCAAATTATCTTTTAATATTATTTTACTGTGGCTGATTGGTGTGTGCTAATTATTGACAGTGTCAAAGCTTTCGTGTGTGAGCTTATATTTTTATTGAAATACAGCCTGATTTGATCCCCAACTTAACTTAACAATAACGGTTATGGAATATATGCAATTACTAAATATGTATTTTCCATGTACTCTAACGTTTTTAGGGTGGATTTTTTCAGATATAATGCACATAAAAATCTAAAATACCACCGTTTTTTGAAAACATCTTACATATTATAGAAATACTATTATTGAAACAATAATACGTAATAAATTTTATAAAATCATCTAAAAAAAACGACATAGTAATGTATTTTAAAAATAGCGATGTAGTACAGCTCTACTAAGTCGTTGATAGCTATTTCGGCTTACGCCATCATTATTTACAATTTAATCTGTTCGAATTCTGTAAAAAAAACTACTTTCCAGAATGAATTAAATTTAGTAATAAAATATTAAAAGTATATCACTGTAAAGTTGACGAGACTACCATTCATCTCTCTTTTGTTAATCATAGACAATTTATTAATAGTCAACATATTCCACAAACAATATTTACATTATGTCCGTTTCTTGCGATTTAATTTGTTGAGTACTTTAGAAATGAAATATTATCATGTACACATGTTCTGTTAGATGATAACATTATATTTTTTTGCTGTGTAAGATTTTTAAATCTTTCAATATCAATCAAAAACTTTGCTTATATTTTATCTCAGATATACAAATTTAGCAGTTACTTAGCAGAACGCTTATATTTCTCTCACGCAGACTCATTAAGTACTTAATATAATTTGTATGTTAACGATGATAAGTAACTAATTCTGCATTTCTCTGCGGCTTAGTCAAAGCTTTTCAAACATTATTAATATTCAAACATAAAAACTTACAAACTACACTTTTACTACTCGGTAAAAAACTGTCAATATATTTTAGCTCTACAACATTTATAAGATATGTAGTTGAAAGCCATTTCGGCTTACGCCTTTATCAGAACTACTTCTGATGAGCTTCACATCGAATTATTGAGTTCTTTTCTTGAAACTTTATTTGCTTGCCACACAACACTAGCATGTTAGAACAGAGGAGAAGATGTATTGTGTCCATTTTCTACGCCGCTATATAACGATAAGTTAATTTACATTTAAACATAGTTCTCGTGAAGGAGTTACCCGAAATAAAACCAACTATATACCTTATAAATTTTGTAGAAGTAAAAAAAAAATCTATCATTTTTTTGATTGTATCTCCTCAAACCGAAAAATATATAATGTATAGTTCTTAGCTATATTGACTTACACTCTCATCATATGGATTTTTAAAGCGATTTCAAATTCTTTCGTCATCAAAACCTTTTAAAAAAAGATAGAAACATTATCAGATTACATTTACTTTAGCATTAAATTTGTCATATGTGTTCCTTTTAGAAATCTAATAAAACTAATTTATAAAATCAAAAACTAGTCCAAATTAATTCACAGAAAATGTATGTTCATGCGTAAATACGTAAGCTCTTTTTATTTGTTTAAACAAGGCTGATTTTATTTAGCTTTTTATTTAGTATTTAGCTTTTACAAGTTATTAAAATTATTATTAATTTACAAAATTATCAACCAATTACCAAAAAGAAAGTAGACGTTTAATATCAAGAATTACAAATATAATAAATTGATGAATTAATTTAAAATAAAAACACTTTAACTCTCTACCTTCATACCTCTAACCTTACACAAACATAAAACGCTCTTTTCCGAATCTTGTGTATTGATTTTAATTGCAGTGTCATTAATCTTTTTTTGCAATGTCATAATTTGTTGGCAAAATATATAAATATTAACAGCCTTAAATCATAATCAGACATAAAATCTTCAAAAAAATGGGTTGTTTCGTGAGAGTTTACGTAATGGTCTAGCAGTAAATGATTTCAAACAGTCATACACTATTTTTTCTGCATTGGCCACACATGTGTGTTCGCCACGATTCGAGAGAGCAATAATTAAATAAACGTTATTCCAATATTTTTTTCAAAAAATAATTCTCTTACACTAAAAATTCTACACCATATGAATGATTGAAATATAAATAATAAATTTATTGTTTTGATTGTGTATATTTACAGAATTTTTATCAGTAATGTTAGAGTATCGAAATTTTAATACACGGGTGAAATTGAAATAGTATTCAGCCCACGTTATTATAAAATTTAAAATAAAAACAAAATACAAAATATAACCTCAGCATCTGAAAATGACTTTCCACAGTTCACTTCTTCATGTGTTATATGTGCATATGTGTGCGTGTGTGAGTATGGTGTGTGTTAATATATAATAGTTATAATGCATGCGGCGTCCACGTGAACCGAATTCGCTGTCAATTGCTCGGCTCTGCAGCGACTTACGTCTGCTCACAAAAACCGAAAAAATATACAAGTAAAATATTACATGATTGATGAAGAAGGCCTGAAAAGCTCTAATGCTAACGAGTCATGGATTTTAAAGCTCCATAAATTTTGTATCAAAAAAATAGTGTAGATGTGAAGTGTTAGATGATTTAAACTGTTTAAACATTTAAAAAAACACACATATTTTCAAATTCAATGCAAAATCCAAGAACAAAGCGTAAATTTTGAAATCAATATAATATCTAATTGCACTGTTCTTCTTACGTGGATACATTAACTTTTTTATGAAGTAGAAATTGCATGCCGCACTTATGATCTTATAAAGTGAGCGTAGCAAGAGCGATTAGCTTACCGCTCGCAAAAAAAATGGAGTTGAGTCACCAGCAGTCCTCGTAGACCAGAAGTCCTGTTGAAATATTTTCATTATGGAGATCGTATACTCCTTATTGAGAGCGTAATATTTAGATATCTCTTACGGTTAGTTCAAGTAACCTCAATATCAAGTTTTTACCGTTAAAAAAAAGGCACTGTTAAAATTTTGAATTTATAACTACGTTATTGAACGCTTTTCACTTACATTTATATTTAAAAAATATATCGCTTAGCAATATAAAATAATTTATTTTGTTTCAATTCTTGACACGTTTCTACATACTTTTTCAATAACGATCCGGGTTTCACCTTGCGCCATCTTCAGATGTTCCATTACATCGATGCAATAGCACTGACAATTCAAATTTAATATTAAAATTCTACCAATTACTGTCAGTAAAAATCGTGAATTATATAATTTACTTTGAATGTGAAGTATTATAACTTTGTACGATTCCACATGCTTTGTCCCTAACGAGCCGGGTTTCGTCTTTCAGCAACTTCAGGTATTCTATCACACGGATGCAATCGAACTGACATAATATAAACAGTTAATATCGTCTATATACCAAAGTTATTAATTGCAGGATTACAGTTATTAATTAGGTTTCCTGTTATCAATAACTTTGGTATATATAATAGACGATGCTAACTGTTTATTTGACGTCAGTTATGTTCCATCGGTGTGATAGAATGCCTGAAGATGCCGAAAGGCAAAACCCGGATCGTTAGTGACAAAACATGTGAAATTGTACAAAGTTGTTACAATTTAAATTTGATATTGAAATTCCAACAAGCACCTTCGGTCGATATCATAAATTTACTTTGAGTTAAAATATCATGAAATACACATTTGAAGCAGCGCTGATTCCTCTAACTAATCATATACGCGACTCGTCAAATTGCTAATCGATCGCTTCCATTACACCACTGCTTGTTGCCGTGTGATTCAAAATAATAACAGGGGTTTCACGGATTTGAAGCTTAATAGACAAAGAAAAAGCATAATTGCTTCACTCACCGACAAATCTGATTTGATTACCGTAATCGATCATCATATCCGTTTTTGACATGAGCACGTGGGAATCAAGATCGTTCCGAAAAGATGTTTTTATCTCAAGTGTTGAAATGCATTTATTTGTATTATATACTTGATAATAAAACACTCTTTGGTATTAATTCCACGTTTTATGATGCAATCATAATAGCTAATTTCACGGTGAAAAAATATCAATGTGTTTTAGTTCTACAATTTTTTTATAAGATATAGTTGATAGCTATTTCGGCTCACGCCATCGTCGGAACTATGATGACGATAGAGTGAGCCAAAACAACTAACAAACATATCTTATAAATCTAAAAAAAATGTAGAACTAAAATACATTGCTATTTTTCACCGTGTTATAATGAAGTTCTAACAATTAAATGCCAAGTCAATCAATAAAATGGCTGATTTCTCTCATCGTGAGCATTAATAAATGATACTTTTTTTACAATAAATTGAGTGTTAATTATTTTCAGGTGTGTAAAACAATTAATTCAAGAACTACAGCAATAATTTAAACTTTAACTTATAGAGTATTCAAAAAAAAGTCATTTGGCTAATAGAACCTAATTTTTGGTTTTCTACACAGAATTTTATATTATTAAAATTATATCCGGTTTTGCTCATCGCGAGCAACCATCAATTATTGTATTGGATTGTTAAAACTTTATACGATTCCACATGCTTTGTCACTAACTACCAGGGTTTCGTCTTTCGTCATCTTCAGGCATTGTGTGATCATTAATATATACATGATATATCATATCAGTGATAGAATGCCTGAAGATGTCAATAGGCGAAACCCACTTCGCTAGTGAAAAAACATGTGGAATCGTACAAAGTTGTAACAATTCAAATTTAATATTTAAATTCCATCAAGCACCTTCAGTCGATGGCATAAATTATTGATTTATAAATATTGTGTTTTATTAATTAGATACAAACAATTTCCAAGTAGATTTGGTATGTATCATCTAAAAGGTGATATAATTACAAAAAAAAAAGTGAAACAAACAATTCATAACTATTAAACGTCATTTATATAAAAAATATATATTTTGTTTTAAACACCTATTTACAGAAATAAGAATTGAGAAAAGTTAGAATTAACTTTTTAACTATTCAAATCATTTATATTATAATACAAATAACATTATGTATTAGATAATGAACATTGACACCGTACAGCACAGCACAAAAGTAAAATATAAACGAAAATATTTTCAATCATGTTTCGATGCTTCATTTACATTTGAATGATTACCTGTATATTTTTTCGTAGTCTAGTCGCTTTGGATTTACTTTTTATATCCTGTAATTATAAACTCGCCGGCTGCTTACGTCTCATTTGTTGATAAAAAAGACTGCAATGTGTTAATAAAAAAATTAAAAGTGTTTGATTTAAGACTTCTGAATTAATTTTTGAAATACTTTTTTTTTAAAATCTCTTATCAGCTCAGCAGTGAACAGATTAATAACCGATTTCATTTCAACGGTGTTTTTTCGGGTTCATTTATAATCATTTGTCAATGGTGACTGTGTGAGAAACTAGTCCTAATCATAGCATTATAAAATGTAGAAGTATTGCTAGTAATCACTTTTAAGGTGTTAACCGTCACTTCTTGATGGAAAGGCATGATATTTTAAATAATAAAAAAATATTTCAGCTATTTAGGATAGTTCTGATGAGGACGGAAGCCGAAATAGTTTATATTTTTTTTAGAACAAAAATTGATTGCTGTTTTTCCACCGTGTTGTAATAGAGTTCTACCAAGTAAATGAAAATTCAATTAACACGTTTTTGGTATTTATTTCCACAATATATTTTATGATCACTAATAATATAATAGTCAATCGATATTTACCAGTTTCATGTTAAACACTGATGAAATTCAATATTTTTCACATTTAATACACGTTTGATTTCGAAGAAAGATTTTTTTTGCGTTCAAACACATTTTCATTGATTGAAATACTAACGCTTGTAATTGAATGTTTATTGGGTCGATGAAATCAACAGTTGGTAAAAATCCGTTTTATTCAAAGCGTTACAGCTACAGCGATCTTTATAAATGCAACAAAATATTATGTTATACTTCCATGTTCCAACTAAAATTTTAATCTTCTGTGGTCGTATTCGTAAAGCATTATAAACGGATCCAATATCTCAATAAATTTGTGTTTGTATGACTATTTAATTAAAGCGCCAGTGGCGATCAAGCAGCGGCAGGTGTACGTCCGATTTTACAATAATTGAATTTGATGCCCGATGTGTGATCAGTGGTGGCGAAGGAAGCACGACGAATAAAAATTGCAACGCATCACGCGAGCATCTGGCGGCTTATGTCAAATAACAGGGCTGTACAAAACACCAACAGAAGCAAAACGGTTTTTTTTTTAAATTTTAAATTGGAATTTCGTAACAAAGAAGCATTTTAGTTTTTAGGAATATATTAACAGACGGCAAGCTTTTTTGAAAACACTTGTTTTATCTTTTTGGTGCATTCAAAAGTATATTGTTTTATTGTACATTTTAACACTATAAGTTTAAATACTTATGCTGCTTAAAAAAATATATATTTATTGACTTGTCTACCAGAATTCGGTAAATGAAAAATATTCTCAACCAAACGATCGTTCGTCACTTAAAAACAATCCATAGTTTCACATGGCGTATCATTGTGTATGTAAAAGTAAAATATGCAATTAAAAAAAAACATTACGGTACATGTTTTTTCAAATCCGCAGTGATATGATTGAACAGTCGCGTAGTTCACATGATCGAATCATAACAAACAGCTTTTTTCAATCGATGCACGAATCTCTGTTCTAAAGCATAGGTGTTTGTGATTTGCAATAATTTTTCAACTGTAGCCAGAGCAATAAACGAACTACTGGCTTTTTTACCCATACTTTATATTCCTAATCTTTTTCAAACGGATTCATGTCTCCTATTTATTATGTTTTTTGCAAATAATTCAGATATTGAAAGAATAGAAATTCTAAACAACGCAAAAAAAAACACAATTACATTCAATATTGCTCGCTTAAATTATTATATTAAAATATATTTTGTAGCGTAAATTAAATTAAGTCAAAAATCAAGAACATTTTGATAAAAACACTTTATTTATGGAAAACATTTCATTAGTTAGGTTGGGTGTCGAATGGTCAAATTTTACTAGTTCATCATATTAGCAAATTTCACTTCTCTTTACTATAGATTTTTTACCGAATAAAATTTGGCATCACTGAATATGTCGTAGACTAGACGTTTAATGTATCAGTTTTTCTGATCGTAGTCTAGTCAGAATACGGCTCAAATATTTCAACGCATACGTATGTACGAAACCTATTTCACATACTTCTTTTTTAATTAATCTCTTTTGTTTACACAGAGACCGGTTTTATAATGATAATTAAGTTATCTGTAATCTGGTTTTAATAAACTTTAACGTGAAACAGTATTGTGTTTTTTATCGTTATATTATATCGGTCTGAATGCGTACGTGCTTAATAATCAAATTACTATAGTTATTTTGCCATTCACATAAGATAATTTAAATAAAATATGCTTTATTTCAAATATTTTTCAAAATCATCAAAGTGAATCGCGTGAAATGCGTGATAGAAAAAACTTATTTTATGATACCTCCAATAGGAAACCATATGCTCCATATCGAGAACAGATATGGATAAAAAATGAACTTCCACAAAGTGTCTGCAAAATGTATCGGAAAAACGTAAACCTATAGAAGTTCTAATATATTCATTATCATACAAAACAAATGGGAAACTTTATCATCGAAGTAACGAATCACTTAAATAAATAGATTTAAAATAATTTATTACATAATACAATTTATATTGGTCTTATATCTGAAGTGTAAATAATATCAATTTTATTTATATAAATTAATTAATTTAAGTTAAGTTAATTTAAGTTAAGTTAAATTTATAGTGTTAATCGTTTTTTCAAACTTATTATTTTAATTACTTTATTCAATGTAATAAAGTTAACCGTATGTCTTCATTTAAACCTTTAAGAAAAAAGGTAACACAGTAACCGTTAAAAGTATGTCTTCATTTTGATTACAAGTAGAAATAAGTGTTTTTTAAATACATTTTACATAATTAACGTTCTATTTATATATCGAATTGATAGAGCGCTAAGATCTATAACGCGTCGGCATCAGAAATCTTCAAGTCTCCTTCATCTCGTTTGTATTGATTTATTTGTTATAGAGTTTTTATGTCATTGCTGACAGGTGTAAGCCGCTGCAGAGCTGAGCAATCCACGGTGGATCCATCTCACATGAACACCTCACGCATTATAATTATATTTATATCTCCACAAACTATACTCACTCACGCATACATATGCGTACAAACGATGGATACGCTTATGGCATACAATAAGTAATGAAGTGAACGAGGAAAGTCATTTTCAGATGCTGAGATGGTGTATTTTGAATTATTAAGATTTTAATTTTAATTTATTTAAGTTCAATTTGTGGAAAAATAACTCGTTGATAGTGTCAGATCAGCATTCATTTTTTATGAATTTTTAATTCAATTGAAAAATAATTTCCATTTAAAGCATATATATATACTACAGATACATAAAGATACATCTAAATTTGCCAATTTTTTGGTATTAGATAACCAATCGTTCAATGCAGATGAAGGTATCAAATTATTACATCCAAGCACAAGCACTATAAACTTTTTTTATGAAAAGTATTAACAAATATTCAAAACCCAATTAAGCTTAATTTTTCTGTTAAATAAACTGTTGAATTTCGTTTATTTTCTATTGTTTTATCCTCTAAATATAAATTCAATAATCAACCAAAAATTTGAAATAATAAGGCTTCTTTATTTAATCCAACCACAACTCACCCATTAAAAATAAATGAGTATTTATAATTAGTAAATTATCCGATCACATTTTAACGATAGTTAACAATTTTGAAAAACCTCTTTTATATAGTCGTTAGCCTTTAAGCAAACCGATCGTCAGTTACATATTTTAAGATAAATTTTAAACCCCTAGACTTTTTTATAAATAATTAATAAGCGATAGAAACTGTTTACTGTGATGAGTTTTTTTGCATCCGTATGACAGAATGCCTGAAAATTTCTAAAGTCGAAATCCAGGTCGTGAGTAACAAAACGTGTAGAATTGTACTCGGTCAGACAAAATCGGAAATGCAGGTGTAAGGCAAGCATACTTTTTTACTTTTACATTAAAAATGGACTTTGGAAGAACCTAATTAGTATTTATAGACTTGATTAACGTCCTCGATAATATAGCAAAAACATGATTATTAGCGATAATAAAATGTATCGTTTATCGAGAATTTTATTTATTCAATGACTGACGCCAGATGTGCATTATTATTACTTATTAAATATTTAATATACAGTGCATTATTAACTTCCTAACTCATCCAGTTGTACTTTAATATAATATACCAAAAATTGGTGAAGCTCATTGCCGACCCGTACCGATGCACACAACATCATTGCAGTTTCCTACCTCATCACAAATAATTTCATAAATCGTTTAATACATTTGACTTTGGATACAAACGGATAGAATATACGTTTGGGAAACCTAAAAAAATCGAAGTTTGCTAAGTAAAATAATTATGCAATATTTTCCGGTTTGTATTTTCATTTGAAGATCTTGGCCATTGATAATTGTGGTGGAAACTGATTGAGAATTTGATATATTTGATTATTATCCTTAATGAATTTTGTGACACTTTTTGGCTAACTGAAAAATCATTCAAAGAAAAATTAATTTTAATATTGAGATGAAAACTCGTGTAAGCACCCCTAGCAAAACTAACAACGTTGACCATTCAAGTGCATGCCTCCTTTTACAGTTGAGAATGTTCATGGTACTGAAAACTGATCCAAATTATGTAAAAAATATTAAGTCAACTAAAAACTTGTTTTATTCTTATAAAAACAACATAATGTTTCATTTACTCAAATGATATTCATGAATTCATTAAAACTCTTAAGCATATCGTGCCAAGCTTCACGTTAGATTAAAGAAGGCTTTGAAAAAACATCTCGATGCTTATAATTATGCACGAACTTTTTTTGTGGTTTAAGTGTTGTTATTACTTTGTCGTTGATGGCGCTATTTAAAACTGCGGTTTTTATTTATAAAAAAAATTAGGTGAAAAAATTTAAGGACATTTTTTAGTACTATTTCCTCGATATATTTTATAGTCAAACCGGGTTCGCTAGCGAAACTGTTCCTGATCTCAAAATATATTATGAAACTTCAACTAAATCAAGAAGTGTAAGTTAACAATTTAAATATGATGAATAGTATCATTTTAAATTTTCTATATGTCAACTTAGCAAAACATATTTCGCAGAATTGTCATTTTATAAGATACGGTGATTTTAGATTCAATCGTCTCAAATAACAAACCAACATATCTTCGTATTTATATAAATATTTTTTTTTTGTCTGTGAACAACGAAATAAAATATCATATCCAAAATTTTTATACTGCATGCTGTAATGCTCGATTCAATGTCACGATTGGTACGTACGCAACTCGTAACATTAAGGAACACATTTTTCTTTTCAACATTAATTAACACAACAATGTTTTTTCGACATGTGTTTAATGAACCAAAATAAATATTAACCGTACACTAGTAAGTGATTTGTGTATACACTGTCAGCCAAAGGTTTTTAGCGATAAGATATTTTTATCACGATTTTTTTCAGTCGACTCGAATGCCAACATTAAGATTGTTGATTTTTTCATATTTTTAGTCCCTATCGACACGGATTTTGCCTTTAGGCGTATTTAGATATTCAGATGCTTTCATGCTGTTAATATATCAGCGTTCTATAATCTACTCTAATTGATTAATTTCGTTTTAAAATCTTATGATCATTTATTATATGATAAGGAATTTTGCTTTCTGCTCAGTTTCAGATAATGATTCAATAACTCTTTACTCTTCTCCACCTCACACTTCTTTTTCATCCATTAATTTTGTATTGCAGTATACAGTGATATAACAAAGTTAAGCATGTCTATATTTTTTTCTATAATTGGGAGTTTCTTTGGAACAAGCGCCCAAAGCTTGTTGGCGTGTACTTAAATTTGCGGAACAACAACAATATCATTTACGTATAATATTTTTTACTAATCAAAAAAAAATGATGTCTCCAAACTTCTAAATATGTTCCAACATTTCATTTAATTTTCAATTTAGTAATAAAGAAACATCCGTGTACAGAATTCCGAACGCGTACTTTTTTCAATAACCAAATTAAAATTGTTAAATACCTGAAGATGATTAAAGAAGAAATCCGATTCGTGAGTGACAAAACACGTGGAATTGTACACAGTTTCAACAATTCAAAATTATATTGAAATTCCATCATACACTTTCAATCGATACAGTAAATTAAATTCTTCAATTACATTATTTATTATAAAATATTAATTTGATCGACACTTTGTTCATGCACTGTATGCGAACGTTTACTACAGTAATTGAGGTATCGCAAAAGTACGGGTGGCCAAATATATTATTTTAAATGCGTTAATTTTTACATTTTCCATTTGGATAAATATCAACTATATTTCTTCGTGCCAGAGGTCCATAAAAAAGCACACCGAAAACGCTGCTCTCCAATCAAAAGTCACCCAACTACGTTACTCATCGCCAGGAAAAAATCCTCCCCATTAATTATTTCTTTCTCATTTGGCTCATCTAGAATACTCAATTTCCTGCAACGCCCTATTAAAATTGCCAAATCAATGCATCCGAGAGAGTATAGCGTGACTTCGTTGTATTTTTTTAAGTAATTTTTTAAAACTTTTATTTGTAGAAATTAACTTCATTAAATATAGCCCAACACTCTGACTGCTAACTTTACAACTGTTAAGACGGCTGATTGCAATGTTTTGATTGTTGACACCTAAAAATACAATGCATATAACATTATCTAAACTTCCATATAAAAAAATATTCAGACTTTTTCCTTCCTTTCTTATTTATGTTAAAAGATCACCAACCAATCTGGCAGATTGTTCATTGAGATATTCTTAAAAATTGTCTAATCAAAAAATTAATCGGAGTCATTTGTTTTACACGATTCTGTGACACGAAAACACCGTGACTCCGCAGCCCTGATTAATACGAAATTGTTTCACGGGTGCAATACAACTTAAATTATGAAAAATGTTTATAGTATGTAATTAAAATTGACTAAAATGTTATTCCTCTCTATATATCGCAAAATTTTCGACAATTAGGAGGTCAATTATTAGTTTTATCATAGACAAAGATGTATTATATTTCATTAATATAACTGACACCTTTTTCTTTAAACGATTTACCCGCTTTATCACGTAGACACCTACATTTATTAACGTTTTAATTTAGAGTAAAATATTACTGCATTAATTTGAAATGTGTGAATTCTCAGGGAATTTTTTTGTCAAAATATCATCAATGTCAAGACAATTTTACTGATATATGCTTCTAAAAAACCAAAATTGCTATGACACAGTTTCAACGTATCTGTTATCAACCATGTATGTATATACGTAAAGTGATTCAAATCGAGTTTTTATGAGTCATTTTTTCACAATTTCGAATAACAATCATCACCAATTTTGCGAATAAAAAATGTTTGGTAGCAATTAAAAAGTGGCAGTGACAGTTACCAATCTTTTTCGCATTCCAATTATTTATTTTTTGCACTGTCACTACAAAACTTCCGGTTGATTTTTGCGTGTTTTGGCGTGTTCGTGAAAAGATCTTTTCATGTTTTGCATAAAGAGCATTTTTTTTTTGAATATCGAATCAGATATCATTTATTAATTTCAATATCAAATTTGCTTTGTTACAACTTTGTACGATTCCACATGTACTGTCACTAACTACCCGTGTTTCGCCTTTCAACATCTTCAGGCATTTCATCACATATATGTAATTTAATTATCACAGGAAATTTTGTCAATTATTATTAGATTAATATTATTGAATTTTTTCTTAGCTGCAATTGACTGCTTGCCAAGAGGTAAGTTTTTTCTTGTAATTCAATAACTTTGGCGTATAGATGTTTGAATTGTTTATTTTACGTCAATTCTGTTGCATCCGTGTGATAGAATGTCTGAAGATGCCGAAAGGCGAAAACCGGGTCGTTTGTGACAAAACATGTGGAATCGTACAAACTTGTAACAGTTCAAATTCAAAAAATATTTTTAAAAAATATATACCATTCTTTCAGGGTTCCATTAAAATATTATTCAATAAACCTCTACAATTTCATATTGTATAACAATTTACACAGTGAAATACACTGTTAATTAATATGAAAATATTTACCAAGGCGGATGGTATGTCTTTTTATTCAATTGAATCGAAAAAATAATCAACTGCTAAAAAATGTATATAAAATAAAATAATTAGTTTTTTTATCGCCTCGGTGTCAATTATTTGTACACAAAGCTACGCAAATATTTTTCCATCGAGTGTTGAAGATACAAACGGTTGCATTCCTGTACTAAAATTTTCTGCTTAATAAATGCATCTTTAAAAATTATACAGTCTTCGATATGATATTTGAGCATCATCAGCTCGTAGGCCTTAGAGTCTGACATTTAACCAATAACTTCATAAGGGTGGACTTATTTTGCAGAGCTGTAAATCAAATAAGTCCTTCAATGCCGCTCAATAAATAGTCAGAAAAAAAAACAACTGTGTTATCAATATGTTTTATTGTGTAACACGTCAGTATCCGGCATACGTTGCAATACCACCCAATGAAAGAAATGTTTGTGTTTAATAATGTTCAACGAAATGCTTTTGGATTCTGAATATTTTCCATGCAGATACAAAAAAATTAAAAGGAAAATGCGATGAGCGAAATCGGCCAAGATATATTGTTTGGACTAATTAATTAATTAATTGTACTAAACGTATTAATTTTGTAAAACAAAAATACTTTGCTATTTTTTCACCATGTTATAATGGAGTTCTATCAAGTAAATCCCAATCGAATCAATGAAATAAAACGTTTAGGATAGTCTGTACGATACCAGTTGATAATGTTTGTAATGAACTTATTGCTTGCGTCTTTGCCAAATTAAAAAAAAACATTCAAAAAATTTACATCGTCCTATGCAAAGCAAATTGAACTCAATTCCAAAAAGCTCTTTCGTGACCTCCATACTTTCATAAAATCAATGTTTAACTATGTATTTACAAGTTATAATTTATGGTATTGACTGAAGGTTCTTGAAAATAGGTGTGGAATTATAATGATAAAAGTGTTGCTATTATACGCATTTTAAAGACACCAAACACTTGTCACATATGTATTAGTCTCACATTAAGCGAAATAAAAGAAATTCATTTTTTTGTTGATAATATTAAAAATAAATTGTTACTGACATATCGTATCATAACATATTATATCGACTGAATGAGCTTGATGAAATTTAAATTGTTGAAACATTCTACGATTCCAGATGTTTTGTGTTAGTAACAACCCGGGTTTCGCCTTTCGGCATCTTCATGTATTATATCGCACGGACGCAAAAGAACTGACACACAATAAACAGTCAGTATCGTTTAAATACAAAATAAGTTAATAAACAAATGAAAAAACTTTCAATAACATTGATTCAATAATAATCACATTCAATGAGTCATAAAAGGATCCTACGACAAATGTTAATCAACTATAATTAAAATGTATCTGGGTAATTTAAGACTACTAAATACGTATTTTTTGAACGAAAGTATTGAATTTTTTTATGAATCTGAATTTTGCTCGGACTCTTCGAATATCGGAATATGTATGAAAGCCAAGTTATAATTGTATTTTTTAAATACTCATGCAAGTGTAAATTGTGTTTTTTTTTAATGCTTTTTACTTCAAGAGTAATATTTTTATCTTCGGCTCGCATTTATTTTTTAACATTTAAAATATTTGGACGTCATTGAAGGTCATTTATTTGACAATAATTAAAAGTGGTAAAATTTATAAAAGGAAAAGGAAAATAGGCTATACAACGAATTTAATAAATGCATTGTGCTTAAACAAGCTTACGAGCGTACACACATCCCATGATTTTACGCAATTGCATTATATTTCTTTACACACCCTAAAACATAAATTCGCATAATATCCGATACACTTGTCAACATTTGGCAATTGGAATGCTTTACAAAATTAAGTTTTAAAAATACACATATTTTTTTTGTTCAAAAAAATAATGAAACGTACATGCCTAGCGGCATATATAAATTTCTTCTTTAAAACAAATTTGGAGAAAAAATCGCGTAAAAACGAATGAAGCGCGTAAAAAATGTAACGGTGCCGTCCAAAATAATAGCGTATAATCGAATTCGCATAAAAAACATTCGCGTAAAAAGGACTGGGTGTAGTTGATAACTATTTCGGCTCATGCCATCGTCAGAACTTTAGATCGGCATTTCGACGTTTAGATAAAACATCGGCTTTAGAACAGCTGGAAATCAATAGATATCAACTATCACAAAGGATTCTTAACGAACAAACTAATATATGTCGATCGCCATTCCTTAACCCGCTACGGGGGGCCGTTTTGTCTCCGTAATGGACCATTTCCGTGCCATATGTAAACTTATTGATATAGCCGCCTTTTTAGTTTTATTTACAATTTTTAGTTTTATTGCGAGCAAGAAACAAGCTAGGTCATTAAAACAGGAGAGAAGATGTATTGTGTACCTTTTCTACACAGCTATATATAGATAAGCAAATTTTCGTTTAAGCATAGTTCTGACGATGGCGTGAGCCGAAATAGCTATCAACTATATCTTAAAAAATATTTTTTTAGAACTAAAATACATTGCTATTTTTTTCACCATGCAGCTTGTATATCTTATATACAAGTGGAGTTCAGAGTTTCAAATTTCAATTTTCATCCAAGTACCGTCAGTCGTTGTTTTAATCAAATTTCATAGCTTTTCACCGGCTATTATACGATTTCTATCAAATTTAATTTTAATTTGAAGGTTGCAACAAACATCGGTAAACTTTAGCACCCCATTCGCCACTGTTGGTAATGGTGTTAGCTGAAAAGGCCTACGAATCGCTTAATCTACATTTTATAATATGTTCTCGTGACAGCTGACAGATAATTTACTTACAAGCTTATAGCTTTGTTATATTATATTAACATAAACCAAACTCGAATTCAGCCTTTACCGTTTTATTAGATTCGTTCTTTCGCATGTAGCGGTAACGGAAACCTGTTTTATATTAACATAATGCTACACAGAAATGCAAAAGTTATTAGCAATTTTAATCACAGGAATTTATTTCTATTTGCAATAATCCATATACTTTGTTAGCAACATTACTTAGTATTATTGAATCAAAAAGATGACTTCCTTTATTTATCCAATCTACTTCGATTGCGTAAAATAGTTTTATGAGTAATTTTAAATAATAAATACACATTTATAAGTACTTATTTCCGGGATATATATTATAATAATGAAAAAACTTCTCAGTTAATATATGTGTTCCTTGAGATGGCCTGAAATAAAATGAAATCATAAATCTTATCATTAGTATTTTTTAAATAATAAAAAACATTTTAGTACATAGATATATTTTAGGATCAGATCCGGTTTCGTTCATCGCGAGCATTATCAACTGATACGATAAAAATTACGAGCAAGTATATTTATACAAATTTTAAATTCAGGTTAACAGTTAGCAGTTATGGTGCCATAGGTTCAAGAATTATGCAAAAAATCCATAATAAAGTAAATAATTTAGAAAATTAAATTTTATCACTTCCATATGATTAATTAACAAACAACATTACGATTAATCAATAATGGATTATAATTTATCAAAAAATTAAATTTTGATGTTACTCAAAAAGGATGAAAAGAAATGATCATAAAATACATTGTGGAAATGAATGCCAAAAATGTATTGATTGAATTGATATTTACTTGTTAGAACTACATTATAGCAATCTATCTTAGTTCTACAAAATTTATAAGGTATACAGATGATAGATATTTCAGCTTACGTCATCATCAGAACTATCCAAAATAATTAAAATATGTTTTAATTATTTAAAACATCATGCCTTTCTGTGATAATTGAAAACTTAACAATGATTGTTAATCTAAGTAATTAAACTCTTACAATATTTTTTCAATTGGCATTTTATCGTTCTATCCCTTATTCTGCCGAGGAACAAAAAAAGTATTCTTTCACCGAATATTTTCAAATGAATTCAGTGTTGGTGTTGCCCTAACTTATAGAGACTTTCAAGAAAAATCAGGTTATATTATAATATGAAAACCAGCTATTTCGCGAAAGCCTTAACAGTAAAATATATATGTCTTCTGTTTTTTTAGAGCCGACAACCAAATCACAGCAATCACCTGTTTCGATAGATAAGACATTGGCATTCAGAGAGTTTATGTGTATAATAAAGACCGCTTCGCTTTTTGCGAGCTTTAACAACTTATATAATATAACTTAAAGTAAGGCTGTTTGTACAAAAAAATGATTTAATAATTACCAGGTGTACAGAACTAATGGTTCAAGAACTGAGAAGAACTAGGTTATCATAAAATATATTTTAATAGTGAGGCCACATTTTTAGTCATATTTTCACAATATATTTTATGATTTTATGAGCGTTATCAACTGACAATATGCATGTTAAAAAACAGCCTTTTTACACCAAATTTTGAATCAATACTTATCAGGTATATTAAACTAAAGTTTTCTTTCTGAAGGTTCTTGATGGAATCTCATTATCAAATTCGAATTGTTGAAAAATTGTACGATTCCACATGATTTGTCACTAACTACCAGGGTTTCGCCTTTCGGCATTAATGCCCGAAGATAAAACTGACATCAACTAGATTCGGATCGTTAGCGACAAAACATGTCGAATCGTATAAAGTTTCAATTCGATTGATAGCAGTACTTGTTTATATTTCCAAATCTTTGCCTTTCATTTTAAGTTCTTCCTAAACGTCACACCTGAAATTTTAAATAATAAAAACACATTTTTTTTGTACTTATTTCCACAATATATTTTTTGATTGGGACCGGTTTCGCTCATCGCGAGCATTATCAACTGATTACTGAAGCTCTCGATGAGCGAAACCGGTCCTAATCAAAAAATATATTGTGGAAATAAGTACTAAAAAAATGTATTTTTATTATTTAAAATATCATGCCTTTCCATCAAGAAGTGACAGTTAACACCTTAAAAGTGGTCACACCTGAAATTAAAAAAAAATACTTTGTAGAGCTTTTTGTCTTATAAGTCTGTAGCAGTATTTAGTCGTCGTATTTTTTAAAACATTATACCTTCCCATTAACAAGTAACAGTTAAAACATTAAAAGATAGGTTTATTGTCAATGACTATATCTTTATGCTTTTTTAGTTCATGGACTTTTGTCTTGTATAGTTGAATAGTTATTTACACTCAGTTTTATATAAACAGTCATAATTATATTAATAACACGGTTAATAAAAAACAATGTATTTTAGTTCTAAAATAAATATAAGACATATATTACAAATAGTTCCGATAAGGGCGTAAGCCGAAATAGCTTTCAACTATATATCTTTTAAATTTTGCAGAACTAAAATACGCTGCTATTTTTCACTGCGTTATAATGGAGTTATACCAAGTAAATGCCGATTCAATAAATTTATGTTATACTTACTGTTAACACTCTTTAATGATCATGCCGATCGTACAATTCAGTGACAATGTTTTTCTTTATTTGCACAATATAAACTATACAAACCACAGTATATACTAACAGACAGTTCGAGTGAATATCTATACTCGTATGCCTGAAGATAACATAATGTGAAATTCGGGGAGTAATTTATGTAAAATTTACTGTACAACACATAAAAATAATTCAAATATTAAATTCGCAAAACTCATGAATTTATAAAGACTTGTTTGAATGATGTATTTACATAATCTTATATAAATTAATTGATTATAATAAGAAAAGCTGAAAGTTCTATTTCATGGTCGAAAGCTTGGCAAACCCTCGTTTTTGCAGTCTGAAAAATCAAGTGGATATTTGTCATTTACAGCTTCCATCATTTTGACAGGACTAGTTTTTGTTTTTATAATCACAGTGTACAACTTTTCAGTTATGTGGGGTTATGATAGGATTATATTCTTTAAAAAAAATGTAATTACTATTGTGTATAAGCGTTGCAAAATGTTTACTAGATTTCAATCGTATTCCATGCGTGTGAAAGAATGTCAAAAGATGCCGAACGATGAAATCCATGACTTGAATAAAAAAATAAATAGGATTTTACGTAGATTCAACAATTTAAATGACGACAGACATTTGTTGAAACGGTAAGCAATATTTATTAACTTATTTGATTACATAAAATGCAAATTATAAGTTTATTGCCTTGCGACGTTGAAAATATTTAAAAATTTAACCAGGACTATGGAGTCGTCAAAAAACATGACTCCGGCTCCGATATTGACCAACAACACGACTTCGACCAAAAAAGTTTATTTTTGTCAGGATTTTACCTATCTTTCCTATTTATATGGATTAAAGTAAATATTGACCAAATAATCTGGCTATTGTACATTGAGATATTCTTCGAAATCTTCTAACCGAAAAAGTAGTCGTTTTCACGACCTTCGCTCCGACTCTACATCCCTGAATTTAACCTTGAAAATTTAAATAATAAATAACAAATATAGCAATGAAGTCATCAAGCAAACTCATACAAAATTACCTTAAATAAGATATAGTATTCGTCTCAACTCACTCTCAACCACATTGGACCCCTTCCCCCCCTTGGAGCGGTTTAATTAATGGGCTAAGCAATATATTAGTTTGTTCGTAAAGAATCCTTTGTAATAGTTGATGTCTATTGATTTCCAGCTGCTCCAAAGCGGTCATCCTACGACCCTTACTGCAAAGATGTAAACACTTAGGCGCTGAGTTTGAATTTATATTATATGATTCCTTTATAACGTGATTAGCGAATTGTGAATCGGTTTTTTTACTGTTGAATGATCTAACATGTTTTTTAGCTCGAGTAGATATACTCCTACCTGTCCATCCGATGTAAACGGATAAACATGAGCCACAGGAAATTTTATAAATACCGCTTCTCTAAAGCTTATTAATTTTATAATTACTATTTTTAAGATGTCTGCCTAAATTATTGTTGACGTAGCTTTCAAGGTCAACGATAATTTAGGCAAACATCTTAAAAATAGTAAAGATAAAATTTATAATATTTCCGTGCCATATGTAAACTTATTGATATAGCCACCTTTTTAGTTTCATTTACAATTTTAAGTTTTATTGCGAGCAAGAAACAAGCTTGGTCGTTAAAACAGGAAAGAAGATGTATTGTGTACCTTTTCTACACAGCTATATATAGATAAGAAAATGTTAGTTTAAGCATAGTTCTGACGATGGCGTAAGCCGAAATAGCTATCAACTATATTTTTTAAAATAATTTTGTAGAACTAAAATACATTGCTATTTTTTTCACCGTGAGATACATATATCTTCTAGTTTTAGAAGTATATAACATACAAGAGTCCTTTTGCTCTACGTTTGGTACGGACGTGAACACAATTGTGCGAAAACAATTCACACGCTGAGCACTGATTTATCTGTAATACAGTTTCTATAGTTTTTACTTTCGACGACAACTTTGAAAGCTGTCGCGTAAAACATACACGATTAAGATAAAGAAATCGTTTTTGTTCCCAGCGTGTGGCAGCACATGTAGCCTTCAGTTTTACTAGCGTCGTGTGGAAATATATCTTATTTTCAACTCTATAAATGATTGTCACTAGATTTTCATATATTATAAATAACGGTTATGTTAGGTAAAGTTCTTTTTTCGGAAACGAAATGTAGGCTCAAGTATTAGATCATATACTACATTGCTTCAGTCCGCATGTAAAAGTGCTTCGAACAGCTGCACGATAAGTGCCAGATCCAAAACCAAAAATACACAATGTTCATATCATTTAATATTAGTGTTTGTTTGCATGTATGTCCTATATACGTTCTTATACCATTCACCCGATTGAGATAATACATTTGTGTGTTTAACACGCCCGTGATTTTTTAAATTAGAATAACCATTAGATCAGAGCTTTTATTGCTCATAGCGAGTATTTACTTTTCATCCGATTGCGATGGAATTGCGAATGTGTTCTTTTGCAGACGCTCGCGAACGTTTTTGAATCCATACAACCATTAAATCAGGACTAGTTTCGCTCCTCGCGAATATTATCAACTGATACACTGAACTGTTCGGATATGCTTCTCACATGTAAAGCTTGATGTGGCCTGCTCACACGTCGTAAAAACGTCCGATTTATTCGTGTACGCAATATACGGAAAAACAAATATTTTGTATATTCAAAAGGACTTCAGTGAAAAGAGATATAACATGAACACTTTCTTTCTTTAAGTGACATTTCAACGCATGCCGGGTACTCGTTAGTTTTAATAATAAAATATAATAGTTATTAAAATTAAGTTATTGAAATTATTTCCGTAAGCCTTCATATTCATAAGTTAAAATATCATGGTATTTAGTTCTACAAAGTTTTATAAAAAATAATTTTAAGAAATGATGTATTTTTATACATTCCTTCAAAGTTTAAGTTTTATTACTTGTGACTTCACCTTTCACCATCTTCGCACATTCTATCACACGCAATAGAACTAAAAAGGAGTTGATTAGCTTTTTATCAATCTTCTTATTCACGTTGCCCACACCGAGGCGTGATTTTTCGTTTTAACTTTGAATAAAAATGAGTGAATTTTCTTCTTAATGGTGTTTTTTGAGCGCATAGCTTTCCTGATGGTGGTGATATTGATCGCCGATTCATAAACTTAGAAGTATACATACATTTACATTTATATATTGAGATATGGTGTGGCTACCATTAAATATTTTTTAATGACTTTTTCACCATTTATTTCTATTATTTACTCTGGAGTGGAAGTCAAATGATTAATGCCCCAGAAGGTCTTAAATTTCTCTCTTCGAAGTCGTGAAGTCATCTTCTGCTTTCTATGCTGGTTTTGAGTCTCTCTTACACCATTCAAATAGTGCTGAAAATGAATAGAGTAAGTCTCTGTGAGGTGAAAAAGTTAACCATTTGCATCATATTTTCCTAATTAGGATTAATTAATATTCAATTAGTTATTTAACCCAAACAACACCCAACCATTTTAAAATTAAGTATGAAATATTCGAATCAGGAAAACGCCACAACGTCATAAGGTTGTAATACTTAAAAGCTTTTCTTGAAATATATGAAATAAACTGAAACAAAGGTTTTAATAAATTTATTGATTGAATTAGCATTTACTTGGTAGAACTCCATTATAACAATCTATTTTGGTTCTACAAATATTTTTACAAGATATAGTTGATAGCTATTTCGGCTCACGCCATCGTCAGAACTATGTTGAAACGTACATTTACTTATCTATATATAGCTGTGTAGAAAAGGTACACAATACATCTTCTCTTCTGTTTTAACAGCCTAGCCTATATCCTGCTAGCAATCAGACTAAAAAAATTAATTTAAATGAAACTAAACAGGCGGCAATTTTAATAAGCTTAAATACTGGCCAGAGATGATTTATTACAGAAATGCATTAGCCCTTCGCAATGTTCTGAGGAGCGGCGAAAGACTTATATTTGTTTGTTCGTTTAAAATTTCGTGGAACAATTGATATTTGTTGATTTCCAGCTGTTCCAACGCCGTCATCTTGCGACCAGTATTACAAATATTTAAACACGTAGGCGTAGTAAATGTTCGATTAAACGTTGTTCTGACGACGGCGTGAGCCGAAATAGCTATCAACTATATCTTATAAAATAGTTTGTAGAACTAAAATACATTGCAATTTTTTCACTGTGTTTTAATAAATTATTAAAATCAATGGCTTTGTGTAATAACGTGAGTTCTTTGAATATTAATATGATTTAAATTAGGGTGATTTTACATGTTACATTGATTTCCAATTGCTCGAAATCATTTATTTTCAGTGAATCTTAAATATTCTAAATAACAGGATACAGGAAAAACATTACAATTCTATCGTGCAGGAGCATGCTGTTGATACGACCAAGGTACCTGATGGTTCTTAGATAGCCAGTAACATGTTGGGGTAGGTGGAGACAGTCGACCGGCCTTGTCGATGTTGAAACTTGTTATGAGAATATATATATATACACATGCACTGACCGTCCATACTTAGATGCATCACAAACTGGTGCATGAAGGAATTTCGCAACATTGTATTCAACTATTCCTATATCCAGTATATAAATACACTTGTAGATAAAGTTTGATTTTGTTGTTACGTTTACGCGTTTATTATTTTAACTCGACACATTTAATTCATTCCATGTTTATAATTTATCTGTCCAGTGCCTCGTGTATTTCACATTAGCATTTGTCAAACGTTGTACTTAAAAAATACAAATGATATTTATTGATAGAATTCCATTATAACACGGTGAAAAAATAGCGATTTACAATATTTTAGTTCTAAAAAATTTATTATAAGATACTTCGGCTCACGTCATCGTCAGAAATAGTTATCAACATTTCTTACATTGCTATTTTTTCACCGTGTTAAAAACAAATGATGTCAATTTTTTTTTAAATATTCGTTATTAATTGATATTCTTTATTTATTACCACACTGTTATTACCAGTTTATTTGAGCTTAAAAGCAATTTGAATTATTCTTTGTATATTCAGCTTTCTTTTGCATCATTTATTATTAATTACTGTGGTAGATTGGTAATTTTTGTGCTTCCGTTTTGAAATCCGTAAGTCGATTTTCTGATAATAAATTTGCATATATGTACATATATATTTCATTCACAGCTTTCACAATATGTAATGCCATTTATTTATCGTATATGTTCCATCATTTGAACGTAAGATTATTATTCTACCGTTGCTGACAAACATAAGTCGCTGCAGAGCTGAGCAATCTACAGCCAATCTGTGGACACTATATGCATTATAATCAAATGTATATCCCCACTTACTATATTCACACACGCATTCATATGTATACAAACGCACAAACAGATAAACGTTCGCATATACAATACGTAAAGAAATGAGCTAGGAAAGTCATTTTCAGATGCCGAGGTTGTGTTTTTGAGATTAAGATTTGTAACAACAAATCTTTGGAGAGTCGTCAAGCAGAACCGCAGTCATCCTTAAACGATTACTTGATACTGTCTTACTGTACAAATGGAAAGAGATCGAAAGGTTATAATGTTTGCATCGCTATGATTTTTTTAAGAAATCTCACAAACGAACTCTCGAATTGGAGACACTTTCAAGTTTCCGTGTGGGCATTACAAATTTGTCGCAGTGACTAATTTTGAACAATCCAAAGTGTTTTCAGATATTTCTGGTGAGCATTAGCCCACACTAGAGTAGCTTCCACCATAATTGGGTGAATTATTGCTGTGTAGAAGGGCAGCATGCTTTTGAGTATAAGTTTGCAACTAGCATTGAGCGTAAAGTTTAGTAAAAGCTAGTAAAAAAAAGTAGTTTAGCTTTATACGATTCCAAATGTTTTGTCACTAACGACCCGGGTTTCACCTCTCGGCATCTTCGTACATTTTATCACACGGATGCAAGGATGCAACAGAACTGAGTCGGTTAGTTGTAACGCTTTTTTTTATAATAAAAACACATTTTGTTAGTACTTATTTCCACCATAACTTCCATCAGTTAATAATGCTCGCGATGAGCGAAACTGGTCCTCATCAAAAAATATATTATGGAAATTTGTACTAAGAAATATTGTTTTATTATTTTAAATATCATGGCTTTCCATCAGGAAGTGATAGTTAACCCCTTAAAAGTGAAAAGTTGTAACAATTCAAATTCGATATTGAAATTTCATCAAGCGTCTTCAATTGACATCACAAATTAGTAGTTTAGCTTCGATAAATACTAAAGAGACAAATTTTAATTGTTACAACTTTGAACGGTTCCACGTTTTTGTCACTAACGACCCGGGTTTCGCCTTTCGGCATCTTCAGGCATTCTATCACACGGATGCATGTAGTGTATGCATAAGTGTCTCTGTCATCTCTTTCTCTCATCTCTTTAGTAATTTATGATATCATTCGATATCATAAATTACTAAAGAGACACTTAAATATATGAATATTCTAAAAATATGCAAATATGCATTGGAACCACTTAGAAGTAAAATATCTTAAATAAGTATTTAAAATCGAAAGATGTGGCTATTTCTTTCATCGTGTCGCACGCACCAAAAAATTATTTGCTGTATGTGTGACAACAATGACACTTTAGATCCACTTTTTGTGGCTCTAGTCACTTTATGTATTTACGGTGAGCTCAAAAAGTATGCCCGTTGATTATATTGAAAGATTAGACACTTTGATTCAGATTTCGTAAAAAAATGAGCATTAGCCGCTGAATTCGCACAAAAAAAAAGTCGAGTGACTGACCAGTGTCTGGAAAGTGGTTGATAACTGTTCTATGTTGCCGGCTTTTTTTTTTAATCACTATGTTAAATGTTTTCTAATGCGAGTATAAAAACAATAATTTAAATGCTTGCTGAATGTGAAAAAATGCACTTCAATGAAGCTATGCTAATAAGCTTGTGTCAACTTATCAAAGCATCCCATTTCCTTAACTGGCCGATGACTGACTGTATCTGTTACCATACGTACGCCTAAATCAGATAGATGTAAGTAAAAAATTTGCATTTTTTTTAAATCAATGTTAAAATATATTAATGATAGACAATTATATGACAGTTAGACATAGATTAGTATTTAGGTGAGTAAACACCATGCTGAATTGTGATGCCTTTTTTTCCGCAATAATTATTATACTTTTATTGATATGATGATTGAAAGTTGTAGAAAAGGTACTCAATACATATTCCCTTATATTCTAACACCTTAATTTTATAGTTAGATTAGTGATTATCTCGTAAACTTTTACTGTGTTATTTGGAAATGTCTAGTGGTTGCACCGGTAGAAATTGATTTGAAAAAAATAACACTGCAATAGCAATGTATTTTAGTTCTACAAAATTATTTTTAAAAAATATAGTTGATAGCTATTTCGGCTCACGCCATCGTCAGAACTATGCTCAAAGAAACATTTGCTTATCTATATATAGCTGTGTAGAAAAGGTACACAATACATCTTCTCTCCTGTTTCAACGACCTAGCTTGTTTCTTGCTCGCAATACAACTAAAAATTGTATATAAAACTAAAAAGGCGGCTTTATCAATAAGTTTACATTTGGCTCGGAAATGGTCTATTACAGAAACAAAGGAGCACCCCCCAGCGGCTTAAGTAATGGTGATCCACATATATTAGTTTTTTCGTTAAGAATGCTTTGTGGTAGTTGGTATCTATTGATTTACAGCTGCTCCAAAGCCGTCGTTCTGCGACCCTTACTACAAAAATGCAAACTATAAGATAAAATACATTGCTATTTTTTTCATTGTGTTATAATGGAGTTCTACCAAGTGAATGTCAAGTCAATCAATAACAAAAAATTCTTTTTTTTCCTACATGGCTATATATATATATAGTTCTGATGAGCCGAAATATGTGTCAACTTTATCCCTTATAAATTTTGTAGAACTAAAATACATTGCTATTTTTATATATATTTCATATCTATTTCGGCTTCATCAGAACTATCTGCAGTGTTCATATTATATTTAAAGCAACACTCATAATTATGTGTTCAATGATAAACACATCACATTTACTTCAGATGTTAATAAATTATTAAAAAATACATAAATTCATTTTTTTATTGTTGAATACTTTTCACATATACTGTTGGTCTCACTGAAGCATTATTTTATTTAGAATGCTTTTTAATTGTTACTTAACTTAAGATAACCATAGTATACTCATATGCCCATCCAGCATAAACTTATAAAATATTGTAGGTCTGAGACTTAACGTTTGATCCATCTGTAGCGGCCAAAAATACGTGATTAAAATTATTGAAAAGCAATTGGTATGTTAAATTCCTCAAACATATTTTAAATAATTAAAATTTCATTAATATTGGATGTATTTCCGTTACGTATGAATTAAAAAAATTAATATAGAGTTATTTTACTATAAAAGTAAGAAAATTTTTTTTACGGCAAATATAGTTGATATCGAAGTGTTCGTCAGCTTTTTTTACAGTTTGAATGCAAAAAATGTTAGATTTTTTTTACATTACTGTTTTGTGATTGTATGACGGACTATGTAATTAATGTGTTCAGATGTTTTGAAACATAGGTTTATGTGTCATTAATTTGAATGCTTAAACTAGTAATTTAAAACGCGTAAATTTAATTTGTGAATATAATATAATCGCGCTTGGCTATGATAAAATTATGATTTTATTAGTTGATTGAATTGCTCTCGTTTTGGGCATCGTACGGTTTAATAGAGATAAGCCGCATACGATTAAGTCATTGCGAAAATCAGTGATTCGATGTTAATTCATAAAGTGATTAAAAAAATAATAGTTAAAAATTCAATTCACTGCATCGGTACCAAGTCAACTGATTGATACAAGTTAACCATTAACATCTAACGCTTTTTTGTATGCTACAAAATAATCAAAACAACATGTGAATTAATTGGAGAACACTGAATTATACTTTTAAAATCTCACATTTTTAAGCAAAAATATTGATTTTTTTGTTGAATACTTTTCACATATACTGTTGGTCTCACTGAAGCATTATTTTATTTAGAATGCTTTTTAATTGTTACTTAACTTAAGATGACCATAGTATACTCATATGCCCATCCAGCATAAACTTATAAAACATTATAGGTCTGCTTTTGATATTGCTTAGTTCTGACGATGGCGTGAGCCGAAATAGCTATCAACTATATTTGTTAAAAATAATTTTGCAGAACTAAAATAAATTGGTATTTTTTCACCGTGTTATAATGGAGTTATACCAAGTGAATGCCAATTCAATCAATAAAAATATTGATAGTTATTATAAATTCTACTCGATTTAGCTATATTTTAAATGTTTTATTTATTTATGAGCATTTATATAAAATAAATAAAGTATTTTAAATAAATAAAACTTACAAATATCTATCGTGAAAACAATTTATATTCCAGTAAAAAATGCTTGTTATACAAAATTCCAAATTGTTATTAAAACTATCGTTGAGTCGAAAAAATGTGTCCAGCTATTTCTCAATTATATGTATTCAATTTTTAAGTACCTACGCAGAGTAATCTCGGAGCTAGCATAAAGCTCTAAGCTTTCAAATAATTGCTATTGGTTGTAGTATCAAACGAGCTTTTAATAACGGGAGAACTGGATCGCCACTACCTTCATGTCTTCTAAAAGCTGTGCAACTAGTTTCGTTCGACCGACGCATCATTTTGTTCAGGTTCTATACATGGGAAATAGCAAAATCTCCTACATACGTAGATTTATCAATATCATTTGCAAAGCTAAAATACAATCATAGCTGTCTTACTTATTAAATTGTTCAGAGTTCATTAGAAATTTTGCTTCTCAGCAAGAAATAATGATTTGTATAATAAAAACATTAACCCATTTTCATTTTCCTAACAGCAAATTAGATGAAATATATATTGCCTTTTCACGCAAAATCGTTTGTATTAAATTGTAAGTTTTGGCTTTTCATTTACGAGTTGAAAAAAAAGTACATATATTAACATTGTACCACAGCTTAAGGAAATAGCAATTAATTTACCTAGTCATATTTATTTGTCACATTTTCTTTAATTAATATTTATTAATTATTATAATAGATTAATGACGTTTATAACTATCCAGCTAATTTAAAAATAATCATATTTTCTAGTACAAACATCCTTATCTTTGAATATATTATACAACAATATATTATACGACAAAAACCAAAAAATCATTTTATCAATTATTTTCGATCAACCACATTTTGTATATATTTATAGATTGGGTATAATGAAGGGTAAGAAGATTTTTTCAATTTAAGATTTTGACAGATTTTGTCATAAATAGCACACAACTAGCTCTTGGCCTAGTCTTGAATGAACAATTAAACCTCCCTTAATCTTATTTCATATATATTCAACGTGATTGATGTAACTTAAGTTATTCAAGATTATTTCATCTTATTTGTCTTACATATTGATTGAAACTGTGTTCGATAATTTAAAAAATGGGTAGCAGTTTAAAGTAAATTTTATTTGAATTAAAAATTATAATCGTGGTATAAGTAATAGAACTTAATTAAAACAGTTTATTGCTCCAATGTCACTTAATAACATATTTATCAACAAATTAATATCTCTTCGATTACAATTCGCACCCTTATTTTTTAATGATAATAAAAAAAACGTTGCTTGAACCACACCACACGTAAAAATCATACAATCTATTTTCACAAAATTATATCGCTTGTGCTTTCAAACAGTATAAATGATGCATTATTTTTTGAAAGAATATCTCAGTACAATCTGCGGAATTTTCTTTCCAGCAGCTGACACTTAATCCGCAATTTTTGATTGATTCATCACGAATGTAAAGTTTAAAAGCGATTTTAAGACGCCATCAATATAAAACGAACCGTGATTTGAGAGACACCAAAATAGGGGGAAAAAATAGAGACTGACAGTCGAGGAAATACGGCTAACCGTTACTTAGTTCTACTGCTAAAATTGTATCTCAATAAAATGGAATACATAATTTTACTTCTTTTCCTTTACTTCATTCGAGAGAATAAATCTACGATACCAAATAAATTTCTTGCAAGAAATAAACCTTGAATTCGCACACTTACCTTATAAGAATTCATAATGAAACGTTTACTTAGCCGATGTTATTTCAGAAACAACATCCATAAATTCTAACCGAGAATTCATTGCTATAAGAAACGATCTTGCTTTCAGTGGCACACTGGTCGACAGTTATTTAATAAAATACAACATTTTTCGTTACCAAAAAGTAAATTAATTATAAATTATAGTCGTTCAACTTAACCATAATTTAATTAAAAAAATACTGTGATTAAAATAATTCATAAATTGAAAGTAATCATTTTTATTAATAATATTTTTTTCAATAAAAACTTTGCATATCACGTGCATATGTTTATTACATGCTTTTTTTATTAACAGGAGTTTTCCTTGTCAGTTTATTGGATATTTTCAAAGCTTACATTCTACAGCATTGCTTTACGGCAGTGAGTTATGGCACATATTAAAAAATACTGTATACTTAGCTTCGATAAAATTGTAGATACTGGCTTGTAATTTTTGGGATGAGGGCATGATTTAGTGAGGAAAATTAATGGTGTATATTCTCGTCAAAACTGAGGGTTTCTGGCATAAGAGGAACTAAAGCATTTTTTTATAACAGGAAATCGCGAAGCTTATAACATGCTGAGGGAAGAGCTGTTTATTTCAGTTCTAAAAAAAATATAAGGCTATTTCGGCTTATGCCCTCATCAGAACTATCAAGTTTATAACTTATAAACTCTGTAGAACTGAAATAAATTGCAATTTTTTCAGCGAGTTATAATGAAATTCGCTCAATCAAATACCAATTCAATCAATTAATTAATGTTGTTTATCGAATGACTTGTTTCTTGGGACTTTTTTATTTATTCAGTCAACCAACTTCAATTAAAATTTTAAAAACATATTGTTACTGAAAATATTAACAATGTATTATTGATGGTCATATTTTTCATATTTCATTACAACCAATATATTATATATTACCACTGTTTACCAACAGTCTAATTATCCAATATATTTACTATTTCGTTTTATAAAATGAGACGCCACTACTTGTTTAGAACTTTCAATAATTTACAAAAGCTGTGCGTAGGAAGCTTTCGTAAAACAGAGGGCCCGATAGAGATATTTGTCTTGTTTTTATCCGCAAGCTATTTTTCGATCGCATAGATATTACGCTGCCAATAATCTGCTACTATGAGACCTTTTAAACAATTATTACGTAAATAACTTCCTTTGCAACAATAATTCCAGCTTAAAACAAAAGCCTCATAATACAGTGCATTAATATATCGATTTTTTAGAAACTATATTAATGAAATTGATTTAAATAATCTTTAATTGTTGAAAATGTATACAATTTTACTAGTTTTGTATCTCTTTTCAGCCGTTGTGACTTCATCAGTTCTATTGCATCCGTGTGATCAAAATTTGTAGAATTATACACAGTTTAAACAATAAGATTTTTACGATTGAAATCCCATCATGGTCCATCAGTTGATACTTATAACTTTGTATTTATTAAGTACTGTTTTGTATTTATTATTGAAAAAAAATCCTATGAATTTCAGTTGTCTGAAAAGAAGTATCTTTTTTTATGTATTCTCAAGGCAATCGAATATATTTCAAAGAGCGATATCACGTAACTTAAGCTTTCGAATTGAATTTTTTAAACTTAAATGAGCTTTATAAATATTTTATTTAAAATGTACGATAGTATAGCTATTTTGAACGTTCTGATTCGTGTAGTGTATCAGCACAGTACTGCAATTAATATCATTACATATTAATGCGTTATTTTATGAAAATATGACTAAAATTTTATGTATTTCGAAAACAAATACCGAATCACAAAAATAATTCAAGCTCATTTTTAAAAAACCGCTTCAATCGTTTTTTGATTAGCGTTAAAATCAGAAAGAACTAGCAGATTCAAAGGCATTTCAAATTAAAAGTTCGTTTTATTTATGTGGTTAGTTTATTAAAGTTTCAGCAAAATATTGTATTTTAATCGATTATATTTCATACTTTCAATAAAATAAGAGAATATAAGTGCTTAATTGTTATTTAAAAAAATTGTTTCGATTTATGTGGTTAGTTGATTATTTTTTTGAAATCAATGAAATATTTCATTTTGATCGATTATATTTTTTTCAATATGCTGAGGGAATATCGGCACTTAATTTTTAGCTAATATTGTAAAAACAAAAAAAAACCTTTTTCAGTACAAATTTATGATATTTTATAACATTTGTTTTAATCGTTCACACGATATTATATGAAAAAAAAATTCGAAGCGTTATTTAAATTATTACATCATTCCATACAATTAAATCTTCCAAATACACACCTCATTAACATTGGCATTGCTCTTGACAGTATGATATCCATTGTTTCGTAATCAATAATTACAATTTAAAAGTTTTTCTTCGTCATTAACGGACCACGCCGAATTACAATATTGTTGACAGAATGCTGCTGACCCTTAATTATATTACATTATACGTGTTTCGACTACTAAATAAATATCAGTGACTAATTAAAAATCCAGTAGCCTGCGTATATATATACTTTATTTGAGCCGTTCAAATGTAAAGTCGCATCACTTCATAGAAATATTTTTTCTTCGAAAATAGCAATATATCATTTTCAGGGATAACATTAAATAAAATTTAATACGAAGAATTTTTATGAGCTTACTAACTGATTTCATAAATGCAGCCATTGACCAGATATAACAGGATTGTATGTAATATATTCACTTGATTAAACGCGAGGAATCATGATGCACTATTGTGAATTGTCTTTGAAATTCCAGAAATATGCTTACTGAATATGCATAAGTTACATTAATAATTGAAAACTCTTCTTAATTAATTCTTACTCGTACTTTATTTTTATCCCATCATTTATCATCCATTTTTCTGTATGACAGACTTCATTTCAATATTTATTGATATAATATAAGTATATGTCAGCATTAAGATATCTTGGAATATTAATGAAAAATAAATGAATTGTTTTCACAAACTCAAATTTATCCTTAAAGTTTCACTTTCACACCAATTAGGCAGAGGTTTTTTAATCTTTTAAATGATTGTATTTTGTTTTTTAATTGAATATTCGAACAATGGTAAACTGTCAATTTTTCATATTTCAAAAATTTTTTATAAAAATAAATCAAATTTGGTGTCAGAATGATTTCAAAAATTTCTAGTTTGATTTTGAACGCCCCATTTATTTACTCTTGTATTCTGTCCAGCTCACGTCGTTAATTTTCTATATAGGTATGGTTTTACCAAAAAGCCATATCCGTTAGTATTTTTTTTTCTCTTCGGTCAACAAGTGCTTTGGTTAAGCCAATTATCGAAGCTCTATATCAGCAAATCGTCAATGCATGAAACAGTCGTACGAAAGCTAAAAACACCATGATACAATTGTAGTGAAAAAATATTCGTACATAACCGGAATAAAATGTAAACTTTTCTGAACCATTTTTACATTTAAAAAATATTTTCATTTAATATTTATAACAATAATAACCGAAAAAATATGGAATATTTGTATGTATCGAGGATGCAATTTATTTTTATTCATTATTTTTACTGTGCTATTTTTATCTTATGAAATACATAAAATCGTTTGATTGAATTGGCATTCACTTAGCAATGTACTTTAATACTAGATTTTTTTTTAATATAGTTAATGGCCATTTCGGCTCACCCATCGTCAGAACTATGCTAAAACGAATATTTGCTTAAAAATAGTAAAGACAAAATTAATAAACTTGACCAAAGCGGTATTTATAAAATGTCCCGTGGCTCATGTTTATCTGTTTATATCGGACAGACAGATAGAAGTATATCAACTCGAGCTAAGGAACATTCAACAGTAAAAAAACAGATTCACAATTCGCTAATCATGTTATATAGGAATCACATAATATAAATTCAAACTCAGTGTTTGCATCTTTGTAGTAAAGGTCGCAGAATGACGACTTTGGAACAGCTGGAAATCAATAGATATCTACTATCACAAAGGATTCTTAACGAACAAACTAATATATGTGCATCACCATTGCTTAAGCCGCTGGGTGGTGCTTCTTTGTTTCTGTAATAGACCATTTCCGTGCCATATGTAAACTTATTGATATAGTCGCCTTTTTAGCTTCATTTACAATTTTTAGTTTTATTGCGAGCAAGAAACAAGCTAGGTCGTTAAAACAGGAGGGAAAATGTATTGTGTACCTTTTCTACACAGCTATATAAGCAAATGTTCGTTTAAGCATAGTTCTGACGATGGCATGAGTCGAAAAAGCTATAAACTATATTTTTTTTAAAAATTGTAGAACTAAAATACATTGCTATTTTTTTCACCGTGGTACAAACAATCAATTTGCCACATTTATTACCACAATAAAAAAACTAGGATATTAGAATAGAAGAGGAAATGTATCGTGTATCTTTTCTATTTCTATAGATATAGATAAGTAAATTTACGTTTAAACATAGTTCTTATAATGGCGTAAGCTGAAATAACTATCTGCTCTAGAACTAAAATACATTTCTTTTTATCAGCGTGTTTAAATGGAGTTCTACCAAGTAAATGCCGATTCAATCAATCAATTGACGTTGTTTATCGAATGATTTTTTTTGTTAATTTAACCAACCAACTTCAATTAGGAACTTTAAATACATTTTAATACTGAAAAAGTTTTGACATGTAATTTGGGTGGCATATAATTGTTCCAATAATTAATATGTCATGAAAAGAGCTTTTTTTAAATAAATTTTATCACGTTACTACGAATTGAAATGAAAAAGAAAATAACTTTAATTTAAACGACATTTTTATTTATTTAGAGTTTTGATGATATTGTTCGTGCCTTAAAAATATATTTACGGAATTTCTCCACCCAGGAAGAGAGTTCCGGGAGTACCTATCCCTTTAAGAATACGCTCTAACTAAATATATAATTAAATAAGTACTTTCGTAGCACTGAAGAATACTGATGCTTATAATTTCTATCAGTTGTAATCTACAATTCATAAAGATTCACCATTTAGGCGTAGTGTTTCTTTGGATATTGCTGCAATATTACTGGCCTTTGGCGTGAATTTTGATAATTTTTTATCCATATTTTTCCAAAATAAACCATAATTTCACAACTGCTTCTGATGTCTCACAAATAATCAGATTATAATAAATTTATAATCTTTTAGTGTTAAATTCTATAATATTTTTAATATAAAGTTGAAATGTACATCAAACCCAGAAACATGTTTGTTTCTTCAAACTATTATATCGTTATCAACTATTAACACACTGGAATTTGCTGTTTTGACTGGACAGAATTAACAGTCAAAGGGTTAAGAATATATGTTGATACTTAGTATATTATGTATTTTATACTTAAAAATACATTTTGAAAGACTTTTCAGTTTAAGCTAAACAAAAATTGAGACCGCAAAATTTTAGGTAGGATTTTAGACGACTTATATATAATTTGACACGTGCTGAGTTAAATATGAATATAGACTCAAACTCTAGACCTCGTAACCGAGTCACAGTCCTCAACTACAGTACCGGAAGGTAAAAAGTGGGAAGTCAATATATGCCATGACTTCTAGATCAGTGGTTCTCATGTAAAACTTCACTATGGCCGCATTATAAACATCAGCTGTTCTATGGAAATGTTTTGTGGCCATGCCAAATGTGATAAAAATAGTTTCGATATTTATTTTATGTATAATGCATTACATTGAATGATCTTTCACAATTTACAGTTGTAGGTAAAACCGACAAAATTAATAAAGCAATTGTTGTTAATTCTATATATTGACTTGATTCATGGTCAACGTATAACTTCGACCAAAATTTTTGAACAGTTTTATTATTAAAACGATCCTTCGCTTAAGCTCGGCTAAATTCTGGATAAGTCAGGTTTATTCAATCAATTTTAAAATAATTATAATTTTACGAATTCATTTGTTAAAACACATTTTTTTAAACATCAATATTTATTATAAAACTGTTGGTAGGCGCAGTAAAATCCTCTGGTGGCCGCACATAAGAACCTAGGTTCTAGACTATTCATTCGTTAAGTTTAATTATTGCACTCAAACTTTTAATAAAAAGTTTCCTACCACTGAATCATACAATTCGCTTAGGGCTACTGTTTTATTCATAATTTATTGCGATTCTGATATTGGCACTCTTCTAAGCAATAGACGTTTGTTTTTATTAAATAATAAATATGGTTTAATTTATTCATAGAAAATAAAGCAATTATTATCATTTTATTATCATAGCAACATCATGGTGAATTATACTTCATATCTATTTGACAGCCTTTATTAATTTACAAACAAAAAAATAGAAAATATATGTGCCGATATGTCTATCACGAGAACTAACCCGAATCGACGAATAAACGCAGAGTTATTAACATATTTTGTGTATGTCGTTCTGGCTTACATTTTATGTTTAACAGTGTTTTTTTTTTTTTTGACATTATTATAAATTAATAGACAATATTTTCTACGTCTCACATAAGTTAAGGTCAAAGATATTTGCAACTTTCAACATTGGCTAGTTCCACGATATCGCTTACGTCTTAATGACCAAATGTTAGCTTCCCATATCCTTGGTGAGGTCGCGTAATATATATAAGTTATGAATAAAACAAAACCTGTCGGTTAACACATGCTAAAATCTAAGAGTGTTCTGAATACTAACAGAAAACAAAATTCCAAGCTCGTTTATTATTAAATTACTTTAACTGGCAGCTAGTGTGGAATTTCACTTTATTAAAACATTCCAGGAGACCAAAATAAAGTCGAAATAAATGACATATTGAACTAATTATTTGACCATGTCACTTCTTGATGGAAAGGCATGATATATCAAATAATAATAACGCATTTTTTAGTACTTATTTCCACAATATACAATATTTTAAAATCATGATCGGTTTCGCTCATCGCGAGCATTATCAACTCAATCAGTTGGTCAACGATCAATTCATCAGTTGATAATTTTCGCGATGAGTGAAATTGGCCATGATCATAAAATTTATTATGGAAAAAAAATAATGTAAAATGAGTTTTTATTATTTAACATATGCAGACAGTTTTTTAGACTTATAATAGAAATGGTTTTGGGTGACAAATTTAATAAAATAATTTTTGCCGAAGATAAAATTGTCAACTACAGTTGGCTATCGAAGACAAACATGTGTTAATATTTTTTTTTATTATTTTAATGAATATGATTTTAATTATTGTTGAGCTTAAAGTGTTTTGAACTTTTTAACGTTTTGTACAATACATAACAATTTATGTTCGAAAACCATTTTTCGTACTTTAGAAACAGTTTATATATATTCGAGTTCTGTTAGTTAAACTGCAATTGATTCTGATAGTTGATAAGGAAGAAATGTTGAAAGCTCTAGTTGTTTCGCTGCGGAATACATAAAAATAAAGTAAAGCCTTAGCAGGAAGTGGTAAGCACAACGTTGAATATCATCATAAAGAATGGCTGTTAATGTTATGCAAAATTTTATATCTTGCACCATTTATTAATTTAATACATATATTCCACAAAAATTACAGAGAGTTAATTTATTGTTTTTGCAACGTAAAAAAACTATTGCAATAGAGTAGATATTGAAAATTGGATATGAAACAATTTTAATAATTAAAAAATATACATATTTTCTCAAATTTTGTAAGTATGTCACTAGTAATCCAAGTTTCGCCTTTCGCCATCTTCGGGCATTCTTTTAAATAATAAAACAAAAGCAATAAAGCTTAATTACTATATCAACTGAAGGTAATTATGAAATTTCAATGTCAAATTCGAATTGTTGAATCTTTGTACGGTTCCTAATGACTTGTCACTAACGACCCGGGTTTAGCCTTTTGATATCTCCAGGAATTCTATCACCCAGATGCACCACAACTCATTTGAAATAACGACTGAAAGTGCTTGATGGAATTTAATTTTCCAATTTGAATTGTTTAATCTTTTTACGATTCCACATGTTATGTCACTGACGACATAGGTTTCGTAATTGGGCCAGTGTGGTTGCATCCATTAGATGCCGAAAGGCGAAACCCGGCTTGCCAGTGGAAAAACGTGTGAAATCGTGCAAAGTTTCAACAACTCAAATTTGATATTGAAATTCTATCAAGCACCTTCAGTCAATATAATTAGTTATATATTTTCTCGTCTGAATTAACTCTTGTCTACATAAATTATTTAGAATTCAGAAACATTACTGTTTACCATTGTCAAAGCTCTAACCAATGGAATTTCCATTGCCTTTTCAAAAAAACATCATGAACATACAACTTGATATTTTCAAGTATGGCATATTTCTCATTATTGCTTCGAATATATAGAAAGAAATATGTATCTAAAAAGGATCATTTCTTCTCGATCTTTCAAACTATTATATTATAAATAACTGAGCTTTTCTAATAGAAATAGACACTTATATAAAGCCATGGGTAGTATAGATACACCCTTAAATAGAAATGTCGGTAAAAATCTTCTACACCCTCTCAACAATACGAGTATATTTCAAATACTCTGGAATTACCCTCAAGTCTAATTCGTAGTTAGGAATTGTACATATATTGTATATCTAAATTGCTTCACAATCTTTCGTTGCAATCAGCTCGCCGTATTCATTCTAACGTGTTAAATGCTATTCACGGATGCATATACTCAGGTTCGATACCCAGATAATGTTTGACCCCTTCGCTAATGATTTGATTACGCAGCTATCCATCTAAGTGCCAATCCGGAATGAGCCTATGCAAATGAGTACAGCCGTCTCTCGGTTAACACGTCAGATCGGTTCCGCTAGATCACAGTGTTAAACGTAATCGTGCTGAGTGAGTTACAAAAATATAAAAAGAGGTTCTCGTATATTAATTGAAAAAAAACGTAACAATTTCTTAAAAATCGTAAAACACACATGAAAAAGTAGTGTTCCCCAACTAGTGGTCCGCGGCCCAGTACTGTAAATGTCATTGGAAAAAGTTTACATAAATGGTAAATCTAATATTTTAATGATAATCAAGAATCTAACTTAAATTATGTTAACTAAAAACTGAATAATAATTATCTATTCATTTTTATAAATTTTATGTATAAAAATTATAATATTGTAAAAATCGCAATGGAGACCGATCAGTCAGCTACGATCTATAGCTTTTTTCGATTTATAATTGTGCAAATCGTTGTACCCACCACCACTCATTACGTTTTCACAATTACACGATGTATCCCGCAGCGTAACAACGATTCGTATATTTCAAAATTTCACTAACAATTTTCGAGAAGAAAATCTTCAAAACTTGGTTACATGTGTTCATAAAGTTAAGAAAAATAATACTTAGTAAAAAAATAAGTGTCATTTAAATTATTAGAATAAAGATGTAATTAAACAGCTCTCAAGAATCGAGTTCCATTTTCTTTCTATACAACGACGCAAAATCTTTGAACGCCATGTAATATATCAGTAATGCAACAAAGATGGTATTAATTGACAGTTCCCGCTGAAATTCGTTGAATATTGAGCCTTTTTTGCGTCCATTGTCCATATTGACCTACCAGTTGGACACCATCGCCCTAAAACATGGTCTTCAAACTTTATCGACACACGGAACCCTTAGAATAATAAATAAGTTTTTTTCGAAGAGCCTCATTCATTCATGTAGAAGAATAATATTCAAGAACAATGTGTTATAGTTAATTCATGTAAAGAAATCTTAGTTGATATTTGATAATTTGTTCCATATACTTACATAAGGCAAGTGGCAAGCCTTCTGATTTAGCGCTGCTATACTAAGATACTAAAGAACATTTTTTGGGTGAGTCGTATATTTTTATTTTGATTCAGGGCACCTTGGGGTTTATAAAACACAGTTTGAAGACCACTGCCTTAAATGAAGGTATTCCATTTCATATAGATCCTCTATATATAATTATAATTAACACAACGGTTATTTTACATGCCACTTTTTTTCAAATTTGAATTGTTACAATTTCGTACGATTCCGCATGTTATGTCGCTGACGATATGGGTTTCGTAAATGTGGAATCGTACAAAGTTTGAGCAATTCAAATTTGATATTAAAATTCCATCAAGCACCTTCAGTCAATATCATTAAGTATATATTTTCTCGTCTGAATTAACTCTCGTCTACATAAATTATTTAGAATTCAGAAACATTGCTGTTTACCATTGTCAAAGCTCTAACCAAATTCAAATTTAATATTGAAATTCCATCAAGCACCTTCAGTTGACATCATAAATTATACCACCACTATTTTTCATTCATAAAACATCAAATAAACATAAAAAGTGGGTCACACTCTTAAAAAGGTTGATCACCCTTGCTGCAATCATGTATAACGAAAGAGCCATCAAAATATGTACTAAAAATTCTTCAATTAATAAAAATTAAACAAGTTCCACGAAAAAAATATTTACCTCATGGTCACCCTACCTAAGCCTACTGTTGTAAAATGATAAACTTCAGCCAATAAAGTAATAAATTGTAACTATCTCACAAAGTCAACATTGAACGCCTTTCTTGCTATAACATTTCAATGACTTTGTTTGTTTCATGTTTCGTGCCTATAATAATTTATCAGTAATCGCTTAAAAATGAAATACTGCACTGCTCCTCGAGTTATGTTTGCCGTTTATAAGATATTCGTATCTTGATCCGAATACCAAAGTTTAAAGTAGTGGCTATTTTGAATTGATTGATAGAGTCTGTAAATTGTGATAATATACAACATAATTTTGTTAAAAATTCCACTTTTTAAATTGTTGAAGCTTTGTAAGATTCCACATGTTTTGTTACTAACGATACTGATTATGCCTTTCGGCATATTCAGGCATCCCATCACACGAATGCAACAGAACTTACAACACACAATAAACAATTTTTATGTGTTAACCGTCTCTTCTTAATAGAAAGACATAATATTTGAAATAATAAAAACATTAAATGTTTATTTCGACAATATATATATTATAATCAGGACCAGTTATTCAGTTATTAATGCTTGAGATAAGCAAAACCAGTCCTGATGATAAATTATTCTGTGGAAATGCGTACCAAAAACACAATGGAAAAAAACAGACGTTAAGGCTACGATTTAATTATAAATTTGAAATATTTTTCGAAACTGTTGATTTGATATTAATTTATTTAATTCATTCGTTATGATCAATTTGTCTTTCCTAATTCCTTACGTGAGAATAGTTCAATGAGCCGAAAATCTCATAAACTTAATTCCTACATTACGTCACTTGATACCAAATCACAATGTTACCCATCAATATGAAATAAGTAAGTAGGTATCTCTAAGTATAAAATTACTCAATTGCATTTTAATGATTCTTGATTACTATGTGTTGTAAAACCCTTTCATTAAAGACTCATTAACGGTATATACTGTTAAAAAAACTTATCATATGCAAAATGACTATCATTATAATCAAATCAAATTTTATAAAGTAAGTTAAGATGTATATCTAGATCTTAGCCATAGAGTCTGTGTATTTCATTTGTAATTAATTTCTCTTGTATATAACTGAATCTAACTGTTTATTGTGCGACAGTTCTCTTGTATCCGTGTTATATAATGTTTGAAACGCTTAACCTGGTTCTTTAGTGATAAAAAATGTAGTTCAACAATTCAAATTAAATATTAGTATTAACCAAATGATTGTTTATCCAACAGTATGCTACTGAGAATAATTTCCAAGTGGAGTCCCATTCATATAAGACTATCCACAAAGCAATCAAATATAATACAATTCGATTTTATAAAATGGCTTAATTAATTCTCACTTCACACGCCCGCCATTATAACTCGTAATTATTACAACAATCGTAATTATGATACAATGGTTTTTAAATAATTAAACGTTATTTAATAATACAACGATTAAAACCATTATATTATATTTAAGTTAAGTGAACAGTTTGTTAAACCACTTGAGAAAACGGTGTGCTTCGGTTTTATTACTCCTTCAATATTGCGATAAAGCACCTAAAGGTGCGAATGATGTCCGTGTAATCATTGTTTTGCATAAAACGTTTATGCTCGCCATTTTCGCAAAATCTTAGGTATATATAGGGTTCAACTACAAGGGCGGCTAAATAAAGACATCCGTCAACGACCACACCACGTTGGAGCACCGGGTTTCGTCCGATCACCAAAGATAACTATCGTTGGATGCGGATAATACTTGGATGTGTAACCGCTAGGGAACAAATACTATGTGCTGTTGACTTTTTGCCAACTACATTGCAATAAAGAACTCACTACGCATCCTTGATGTTCGTATAATAACACAGTAGGGGGTTTGTGAATGTTATCTCTTTGAAACAATGCATTGCAGGGTTGTTTCAACAGGCATGCGTCTTACAAAAGGGTGGCTTAATAATGACACCCATCAGAGTACGGTATTTGACGTAAATAACACCAGTTCTTCGCCGATCATCTGAGAAAGCAACATTGGACATGTGATCCATTTAATTTTTCTTTTATGTTTGTAGATTTTTGGTTCACTCTTCGTGCATGATTTTGATCACCACTCAAGTTAAAAATAGCTTTTTTTATCTTTTTCAATTCTTTACATTGGACGCTAAGATCAAATTTATGTCTGTTGAAACTGTATTTATAAAAGCAATAGACACTACACTGCTTCGCTCATTTGAAAATCAAATTAAATTGATTGAGTTAATTGCTTAAAAAAATTGTCTTGGGTAGCCATATCTTTATAAGCACAATATTAAACTAGTGTGTTAAACTGAAGAGAAGATGTATTTTGTACTTTTCTACACAGTTATACATATATAGATAGGTAATTGTACGCTTAAACATAGTTCTGATGCTCCTCGCAAGCCCAGTGAACAAAAAGTCTTATTACGGAATTGGATTGAAACGTAACTTAGAATTTTGATTCCCGTTTTGGATCCTCCATTTTATTTCATAACAGTGGATTATCTTCTATTTTAATTACTATTATTATAGACAAAAGTAAGTATTAATCAATTATGTATTTGTGTAACATATTAATCTTGGGTACTGACACGCGAATCTAACATTATGATAATAATAACTTATTTATCTGGCATTTACGTGAACACTTTCCAACCTAGAATCTTATTTTTTCGAGTTATATTTTTAACTACTATTATAAAAGAGGAAGTATTCTACATTGCCTATTTTTAGTTTTAACTTATTTCGTTTTACAGTAAAGCTGTAAATATTTTAAGCTTCAGATAAGGTTGTTGAAGTTCTAAAACAAACATGACAGCATAGACGGGTAATATTTTTTTAGAGAAAACACATGTGTAGTAATTATTTCCATTATATATATTCGCTCATCGCGAGCATTAACAACTGTTAAATAAAGCTCGCGATGAGCGAAATCGATCCTTATAATAAAATATGTTGTGGAAATATTAAGTAAAAAAATGTGTTTTTATTATTTTAAATAACATACCTTTCCACCAAGGAAAACAGTTAAAACCTTAAAACCAATGTTAAACACTATTTCCAAAATTTTATATTATCCAAACCAGTCCTGATCATAAAATGTAATGATATATTACTAAAAAATGTGTTTTAATTTTTTTAAATGTAATACCTTTTTACTAAGTGACAGTTATACTTTAAAGATGGCGCTTAATGTTATTTTTATCGGAGTCGCACTATTTTCACGACTCCTTAACTCTTCATCACTAGTTAACACAATAAAAGTAACAAATGGATATTGACCGAGGGTGCTTAATGTGATTTCAGCATCAAATTTCAAATTTCAAAAGTAAAAACTCTAAACTTTCACGTGTTTTGTCACACATGAACCACGTTTCGGTTTTGGTATTGTTAGGCATGAATGCGCATTAGACATTAGTTATATTGCATCTCTGTACGCAAAAACATATGAATGTTAACGGTGTTTAAAAGGTTTAAATTAAAAATTCAAAAATACACGCGTCTGTTTTGAAACTGTGATTTCACTTGCTGTTTTTCGCGGATGACGTTTTGCTTATTATGCAGAGAAAATCTAATTGAAAATAACTGTACTCCTAACTACGAGCCACCAGAATGTCACAGGTGTCTTCTTGGCTTCATAGCGATAATTTATCCTATTACTCCTACGTATAGTTTTGTTAATATTCGCATTAACCGTCTTTGTAATAAATCTTGGAGAAATATATATAGTTTTCCTGGTAATAAACGTGTTGATAATCAATAAATAATTCACATTTGATGACCACCTCACCTGATATGCTTTATACATCGAGTGTTAATAAAGAACAATCAAGAAGCTATTTGGATCGGTTTTTTTACTGTTTTTACTACTGCCGAGACTATTAGGAAGGATAGTGTTTTTCTTATAAACGTTTTCACAGTTGATTAAAGTTATTATTGCTTATACGCCTTCAGGCTACAAGAGTTTTACAACGTGATACGGATTCCCACCGTCTAAAATCGTTACGTGTTTATTAATTTAATCCAGTGGCTGTTCATCCAGATGCGAAAAAGTATTTCATGTTGTTCAAGTGAACTTTCTTTCGTGGTAACCTACGAACCTTAAGTTGCGGTGTTTTGACAGGAGTCCGGAAAACATAGCAATGTTTTTTATTTCTGCAAAAAATGCTATTTTTCATCGTGTTATAATGAAGTTTTACCAAGTAAATGCCACGTTCTATAATTCAGGTCTTTTTTATGATTACCGTCAAATTCTTTTAAGAGTTTTTCTTATTTTGTATTGCATCAATTGACAATCCTCACGACAAAGGAAATCAGTCATAAAAGTACTAATTATATTAATAAAATTTCTTTCCACTATGAAATGAAAATAGAAAATAGTGTAGTATATTAGAAAATTGTCGAAATATAAATTGTTTTTCTTATTTAAATATAATGTATTTCTACCAAGAAACGACAGTTGACACATTAATCCTTTATAGGATACGTAAAACAAAGTGGCAAACAAATAAACCACCAGCACTCGGGACTATGTTTGTGATGATTTCATCTTAAAAATGAGTTTTATGTTATAAGAACGTTTTTTATAACATCCTTAAAACACATTAAAAAGCGTACTATTTTTCATTAAAGCTCACCTTACTTTCTTGTGTGAAGTCTAATTTCTATGGCTTGTTGCTGATTAATTTTACTAGATGCTGTAAAACAAGTCTGTTGAAAAGGTTTCCTCTTCAATCAGCTTTTAATTGATTTTCAAGGACAAGTACGTGCTCTACCTTAACAAGTTGTTTATTATTACTTGGCCTGCGCGATTCGATGCGTTAATAACTCACGTTGCGCGCTGTATTTGCTACACGAAAACCTTTCAATTCTGACCAAGATGGACAGAGCCGTCAAGAAGTTAACACATTATGTCTGTATACAGGATACATAGAGTAAATACGCTACTGAACCATTAAACCCAAACTGAGAAAGAACTAACGTCACATCAGTGGTTTTTTGTCATGTTTATAAGTGGCTAAACACTAATAGATTCATAGTAATAATACTCGAGACTTTTATGCCGAGCGTTATGACTTTTGTTTTTATTCTGTTCAAATACATTGTGTTGATTGTTCTTTACATAAATATGTTATTAATTGCGGGTATACTTACTACTAATGTCAAAACCAGACAGATCTATGTTGGGGCAATCATGGCATTTTCCCAGGGCGAATATGGCGGGCTGTTAAAATTTTAAATATAAAAAAGGTTTTTTTTATTTTTTATTATTCATATAAGAGTGGTTGTTTTTATGCTCCATTTTTATTCTTCTTGCTCCAAACTTCTTTATATATTAAGATGCTTCTAATGTTAAGAACTATAATGAACATCATAAAGTTGCAATGAAATAAAACAAAAATCGTCACGCTCGGATTAAATGTGTCAAGCATACTTGCCTTGGCTTTATATTACGTAGACATTCAGTGTTTAGCTATATTTTCACGATTTTGTTTTATCAAAATCAGGGCCTGTTTCATTCATCGCAAGCGTTATCAACTAACAATTATAGAAAAAATGTCGGCAGTTCCGTTGCATCCGTGTGATATTCTATCATACCTGAAGATGATGAAAGGCGAAACCCGGGTCATTGGTGACAAAACATTTGGAACGTACAAAGTTATAATAATTCAAATTTCATCTAAAATTTGCTTATTGTGAATCAGATGATAATTTTCGCGTTGAGCGAAACCGTCCTAACCTGAAAAATACTAAATTGTAGCAATAGTACTTCACACTGTGTTTTATTATTTAAATTTTAAATTTAACACTTTTTTTTAATGTAGCCATTAATAAACATGAGAATGAAATACAAAAGAAAGAAAAAACAATTTAAATTTATATTTGAAGTTGATATAAAGTCTATTAATCAGGGCTGTGGAAACGGAATCGGAGTCGGATTATTTATTATGACTGAAGTCGTGAAAAACGAACGACTACTTTTTCGATTCGACGATTTTTAAAAATATCTCAATGAAAAATTTGCTGGATTGGTTTGTTTATCTTTAATTTAAAGCACATAAATAGGAAAGGTAAGCAAAAGTCTGGCAAAAATACACTTTTTTTACTCGGAATCGTGTTTTTTTTAAGATTCCACAACCTTGATGAAAAAAACTCTGTATATCTTTTAATGGTGAAATAGTTAAATGACTATTTTTCTTAATTGTTTTTAACCAAGTTTGAAAGCTAATTATAAAATAAGTTATACTGAATATTTAAAACACTGTCCGTTCTCAAATGTATTGATTCGATATTGACATTTTATTGCTACAATATTGATAACATTGCAATCAGGACAAGTATCTTGTAAGCCGTATTGCTCCATTTTAACTTTAAGTAGTTTTTATGGTGCTGTAACATCAGCTTGACAAGAAGTTCGCAACATAATGCGCTAATTATCTTTGATAAGTGTCAATTTTCGAACAAGATAAATGTTTTTATGTTTTTTTTTTAATTAAAATTGAATGCATGTAATCCTTGACAAGCATATTGGTCACCGTTATAGTGGAGAAGCTTTAAACATTTTTTTAGATGGTTTTCCACTTGAAGACATATTTTACGCATGACTTTATCCAGCTGACCTTGTCTTAGGAAAGCTTGCTTTTAATAGCTTGAAAGCTCGATGAGAAATGTGCCCGGCTACATATTTTTTTCGACCTAGACGGAGCCAAAATGAGAACAATGCCATTCTTGATGTCAGTTTAAGCGATATTTTGAATAATACATGTTATTATAATAACACATTTTTTGTTTATGATATCGACTGAAGATGTTTAATGGAATTTCAATATCAATTTTGAATTGTGCACATGAATTAATCATGTGGAATCGTACAAAGGTTTAACAATTCAAATTTGTCATTTTGTGTACTTATTTCCACAATATGTTTTATGTCTTTCTTTTAAGTCTGATCTCAAAATTTCGGCATCTTCGGGCATTCTATCACGCTGGTGCACTAGAACTGACATATAGTGACTTAAATGACAAAACGTGTTTTAAAATAAATGAAACCAAAACAGTAAAATATACAAATACTGATCGTTCGATAATGTTCGCAATGAACGAAGCCCGTGCTGTATTTTGAAAGTTTTTTTTATTTTAAATATCATACCGTTCTATTCAGAAATGATAATTTCGTAGATAACTTTAACTCTAAATTGTATACAAATAGACTTGCTTGTAATTTGTATCCTATCAGTTGATAGTGCTCGCGATTATCGAAACCAGTCCTGATTTTGAATTTTATTGCGGAAATAACAACTGAAAAATCTATTTTATTATTTTAAATATCATGTCTTTCCACCAAGAAGTGACAGTTAACATTTTAAAGGTGATATACGAAAAAAATAGAGAACGTGGAAATAATTTTGATTAACAGCTGGTAAAGGGAAAACCCCTGACTTTTATTTTACATTGTTTGAGTTATCGCATATTTCTTCTTATCGCTTGAATTTATTAATCTACGGATGAAGCTTTCAAAAATATGCTGTCAATCGTAAACTTGATTCACTTATAAATTGTATATAAACCCCTTCCCTGCGATAAACCAGAAATTCTTTGACACTATCTTGTGTATGAGGCTCGCTGTTAGAAATGTTTTCCTATCCGATGTACCTCGTCACCTGCAGCCTTCTTGCAATAACTTTAGCGAAAAGTTAGTACCCTCAGCGTATTCATTGACACTGTGAAAGGTAATCAATGAAGATTTGCGAGTTATCCAGCATAAAGTTATTACTAAATGAATTTTATCTTCTGTATCATTTCATTGAACATATTCGGAACGATTGCCTCGTTTCAGCGAAAACTGCAAATAACGCGTAACGAATTGATTCTTCAATATAATATATTCTACTCATTTAATGCTGACATCTTAACTGTTGAGACGGTTGATTGCTTGCTGTGTATTGACAGTTGGCATTCAAAAATATAACAGATTCTACAGTCACTTCTGACGTGTCACTTCTTGATGGAAAGGCGTGATATTTTTAATAATAAAAACACTTTTTTAAGTATTATTTAGACAAAATATTTTATAATCAGGATCGGTTTCGTATTTTCTATCAGTTGATAATGCTTGCGGTAAGAAAACAGGTCCTGATCAAAACATTCCCATCATTTTTTTACAAGTTTCTGTTGTTTAAGTGACGCTATTTCGTTGTTTCAAAACAATAAAAAAATCTGTGTTCGTGTATTGATAAAGTATTGCTTTTAATAAGAAAACCCGTTCAATCAACGCAATGGCGTTGAAAATATTATTTGATCCCTGTTCCATAGAGACAAGTGGTAGAGAAGTGGTTTGCTGATTTTAAACGCAGCCGTATTAACACAGGTGGTGCTGAACCCTCTGGTCGCCCAAATTTATAAAAGAAATGAACAAAATGGTATATGGAAGTCAGTTAATTAAAATAATCACTACACCACTCGTAATAACTTACGTGCGACATCTATTGGCAGTGGAAACAATATTCAATATTATCTTATTTCAATCCTTTAGTTCTCTTCTCTTTTAATCTTATTTGGTATCCCTGTCATGAATTAACACATTTTGATCGTTGTCACGATGTACAGTACACAAATTTAAAACTTTATCCAATTCTCGAAATCGATTTTCATTCAAATTAGCACCCGTCAACTTTAATGGAGATAAAATAAGCCTGGCGCTGCCTGCAGTAATGAATAAAATTAATAACAAAAAAAACGTTAAGAACTATTTAGGTGATAAAATTGTTGTTTAAATTTGTTGTTGTTGCTTGAAAAATACTGTCATAAAATCTCTGAATTTACACATTAATTTTAACAACCACTAAATATTGGCCAACTTTAAGCTTTCAAAACATGATCTATCAAAGCTGCAGTTTGCATTCAACACTATATTTGAACGGTTTATAAAAAATAGTTTAAGATAACGAAAAAGTATAAAAGTGTATCTGTGTTCTAGTACATGAAGATGCCAATGACAAAACGTGAACCCGTAAACGATTCTCATAGTGCTTCATCGATTTGCTTTGTATACCTAGTAATAATTAACGTAAAACTTTATAATTTATGATATTGACTGAAGGTGCTTGATGGAATTTCACATTTGACACATCGCGTGCAATACCTACTGAAACAATCCAAATTAATGCATGATTATTTATATAAAGTTTTACTAAATTTGAATTGTTACAACTTTGTACGACTCCACATGTTTTATCACAAACGACTCGGGTTTCGCCCTTCGCCCTCTTCAGGCATTCTATCACACGGATGCAACAGAACTGTCAGTTCTTGGAGATGCCGAATGGCGAAACCCGGGTCGTTAGTGACAAATCATGTGGAATAAAACTTTATATAAATAATCATGCATTAATTTGGATTCTTTCATTTTATATTGCACGCGATGTGCGAAAACGGTCCTAACTGGATAATGTAAAATAATGGAAATACTATATATGTATTTATTTTATTTAGTACATACAATCTATAAAATTAAAAATTTATTGGTTTTGCAACGTAGAAAATATGGATAAATTTAATGTTTAAAATTAAAGGAATATATAACAACGAAAAAAAAGAAAGGATTACAATGTAGTCAACCAAGTAAGCTCATAAAAAATATTCTATAATACATTAAGATAGTATTCGCCTGAACTCACTTTCCTCCACATAGAATATGTCGACATCCGAAGCAATACTCTTGAACACTGTTTATGCTCTTACAATTGGTTCTACATATTGTAAGAACAAACAATTCATATCCACAACTTCTCAAAAAAAATATCCGAATTATACAATTTAGTATAATCAAGAATGGATGTGCTAAATCAAAAGAAATATATGGCGAGGTACACTTCTCTTCGAGTTTTTAAAATATTAAAAATAAGCATCCTTAAAAGAAAATCAGTAGGATAAAACCATGGATAGTATTTATGTGCCCTCAAGTCTCAAAAATTTCTTGTCAACTTTTTCTACCATGAGGTCATATTTAAAATTTCTTGAGGCGCAGACAAAAGACCAACAATGACAACATTAAAATCAAAACTTTAACACCCATTTATAAAGTCGATAGAAAATTTTAAGTAATCGATTTTTTTGCTCTGCTTTACTGATAATCATTTACAAGTTGAGGAAGCCATTTCATGTGAGTGAAGAATTCTCTTTTAAATTCATCTCATCGCTAAAATGTTGGCAAAATAATGAGGTGTTTAATTCAATCATGATTTTGTAATGTGCACTTGCGTCTCCCATATCACCTTATTACTTACAATATAATAATTATTTACGATCATTTTTACTCGCTCAACGAATATTTCATCATGAAGTGTTATAATAACTGATTTAAAAGATTATAAAAATATGAACCTTCATTTAAACAATCAAGATCATAAATGTATGTACGCATGTGGTAACAGGTATATATTCATTTTTGAACTATGTATGAATAATTTTATGATATCGATTTTAAGGTGCTTGATAAAATTTCAGTGTCGCATTTTAATTGTTGAATCTTTGTATTATTCTATATATTCATAAACATGTGATATCGTACATTTTTCAACAATTTAAATTAGATTTAAATTAATGTCTAAAATATTCTTGTTAACAAAAAAAATGCAGCGTGAATATATTTATAAAATAATAAGATAAAACTCTTAGAATAAAAACTTTTTAACTTTTTAAGCTGTTTTCAAATGCATTAAACCTTCTTAAAACATATATTTGAGTCTCAACCCTTTCCCTGCTGAGTTGCATAAAAGATATTTCAACAAAGAATGCTTGATAAATAATATAATAGTTTTGGTATTAGGGAGACTAGTGGAGATTATCAGGACAAATCAGATTGTAATATGATTTATACACGAAAGTTTCAAAATTTTTAGCCTATTAACAACTATAAATAAATAAAATAGTATGAATGTGAGACGCCAACGGGACGTTAGCTTTAGATGGGTTAACACTCTTATATTTTCAATTATTGAACAGGCCAAACTCACAGATGCGCGGGATAATTTTTACTTAATTGCAAACATTAACGTATTATTTTAAATAATTAATATTTTGTTTGCGAGACACGTAAAATTCCATTATCTGGGCCTTTTATTTACTTTATTTGTATTGATCGTTGGCAACCAACTAAAATGGCTGCAAATTTTTAATGTATTCCACTTGCGGCAGGCATGGTGACTTAACGCTGCCAGTAAGAGATGAAAAATGGAGTGCGTTGTTAAAACAAAATCATAAACTCTCTGGCTATAATAATCGTCTCACTTTAGTGCTTTTTCGACCGGATGTGATGAAGTAAACCATTCGATTACAATGCATTGTATGCAATATATTAACGATAATTGAGCGGTCTTAACTCTAAATTCAACACTATTTCTTTGAATAATGTTTCATGTTAAATTAATAATAACCAACTATTCCTTCTTGTTAACTAAGTAGTCACATGGCAATACACGAAATGACTTTTAAAACCTGCGCTCGCGCCATAACCTCACTATTATCTGTCATCCGTAGACAAAAAAGGAACAGGTTGATGGTTGTTTCTTTATATTTATCTATTTATTAATTGTTATACTTTATTTCATATATAACATAGGTTTGCTATTATATTTGTTTCAGAAACTATAAATTTAAAGTTGAAGTGTTAAACCTTTGTACAGTGCGACATGTACTGTCATTCAAAACTCGAGATTCGCCTTTTGGCATCATCAGGCATTCTATCACATGGATGCAATATAACCGGACAATTCAAATTACAAAGTATTAACAACTTCAAAATTGATATTGAAACTCCATCAAGTCGATGTCGTAAATCAATGAATAATATCAATAATCATCATTTGATGCTTCAAGACATGATGGCGAGATTGCGGTGATTTAAAATCAGTTAAAATAAAATCAAACAATGATTAAAGCGACATAAAGCAAAAATCAAAGGTTTTCAATCGTGAAAAATTTCTCTACGACGGACAGAAGTAGTTCTTGAATTACTTATACAATTATAAAATAGTACAGAGTTTTTAAGACTTTCTACAACACTTGTGGCTCGTACACTCTCCAAGTTAGTTGTCAAAACGAAAATAATAAACACCCATTAATTTTGTCTTACGGCTTAACATTTTACGATAAACGATAAGTAACAAAATTCTCGTCGACATATTGTATCTAATTTACAACGATTTGTGGATTTGCATTTTCCATTTTGACTGTAATGGACTCGTCTGCACTGCATAAATTCAACATGATGATCAGTTCGTTGAAACTCGGCTTGTTTATATCTTGAAACAAATAAATTCTGTCGTCTACCTCTGCGTTTCTCAAACGGATGTTTACGAGATACTTACACAATTATTTCCAACAGCGAAACGACTATTACACAAGGGATACTGTATCGGTACATCCCGTAATTCTATGCTGCTTGCTCGTCTCGATTTCTGACTCTCTTAAAAAATATAATACACTTAAATAATCTAATCATGGAAAATTTTATCATTGAAAACAAGTAATGAATTTATACTTTTTTCGCTTGACACATTCCGTGAGGCTCAATCCCAGACTATTTAATTAACCTAATTTTAGCTCTTCAACCGCAAACATTATTATATTAGTACACGGTTGCATTCCAACAGACAGCCAGTAAAAAAATATATCAAGTTCACACAGTCAAATTACAAAAAAATACAATCAAAATAAGACTTTGGCAAAAAATATTTAAATTAACAACTACTGGAATTACTTATAATGACAACTAAAATGTCTTTCAAGGTCAAATATTATTCAGGCGCCATATTGTTAGATTTCAACGTTTTAATTCAAGTATGGAAACTGCATTCCATGCTAATGTCTTCACATAACATTCAACAAATCGACTTGGCATAATAGTGCAACAAATACAAAGAACTGAATTATGACACAACGCTATGAGACTTTCACAGTAAAGATACTAATGTACAACAAGTTTGTGTCTTTGACACTAACTGAATGATAAATTTGCCCATTGCTTTTCAATTGAAATGAATTAAAAAATAATGCAAAGGAATTTCCGGAAGCTTCACTTTTCTCGTTTGATTGTAGTCGATTTTAATGTATTTACGAATGTTTTTATAATCAATTATGTTCACATTTTACTGTTAACACTATGACTGCTAACGATTCCACTTTTGATGTAGCTCATTAAAGTGTGGTGATAGTTAACACTTAAAATTATAAAAGAATTAATAGGCTTCTTTCACTTTTAAGGTGTTAACTGCCACTTCTCAGTGAATAGACATGATATTTTAAACAATGAAAACACATTTTTAGTATTTTAAATAATAAAAACACATTTTTTTTAGTACTTATTTCCACAATATATTTTTTGATCAGGACCGGTTTCGCTCATCGCGAGCATTATCAACTGAATTTGTACTTGTACATTTTTAGTACTCATTTCAACAATATATTGTATGATATGGAGCGGTTTCGCTAATCACGAGCATTTTCAACTGATAGAATACAAATTGCAAGCAAGTCTATTACATAAAAAAATTAGCTGTACTCGAGCTAATTATATAAAAAATAATAATACATATAAACAATATAGAAATTAAAGATAGATTTTAAGTCTTTCATAGATAACGTTACACTTGCTTGTCTATATTTTACTACCCTTTTCCAATTATATTCAACCCTTCGCCCTTCCTAGTTAAATGTTATTTTTAATGTGTGAAACATCGATTCTTTGTTTTAAGGTAATATTTAAATATTAAGTAAGTATTATTATGCATAAGGTTTTTTTTTACATTCTAATGTAAATTTTCTCATTTCCCAATTAACGTATTTTTTAAAAAATAGTTTCGAGTGAATAAGGCCCTGATGTTATCAAAAATTAAAGCTACTGGGTCAATTTTGTCATATTGAGATTTAGCGAATTTCAAGTATTTATTGCACCAATAGTGTACACAGTGTAAATTCGTTTAGTCAAAAGATATCACACTATAAAAATTAGATTTTGAAAAAGGAAGAATATATTTTTGACTAATCTGTCATTCGCCAAAATGTTTTTTGCTAGAATTCCTCACAAAAATTAGTATGACATTCGTTATATTTGCGGAGACGTTTGTCTAGGTTTTAAATTGCAAAAATATATGAATATACATTACGAAAAGATAATTCAATAATTTCAAATAGGCGTATGTAATGTATTCAGAGAATATAAAATTTTAAATAACTTTATTATTCCACACTGCTACCAATTGTGACACGTGTTTCGCCTCTTTCAGAAAAATATTCAAACTTAGTAAGTCTGAAGATGCCTATATAAGAGGAGAAACACTTATCACAATGAGTATCACAATACGTGGAATAATCAAAGTTATTTTTAATTTTAGATAAAATGTACTTCCACTAATTTTTCGCCTAATCCATCGAAAGTATTTAGAGAACATTGTCGTGTTTCGTAATGATGTACTATTATTAACTTTAATTTAAGTTAATTACTGTTATCAATAAAAATACTATTTTTTTACTCTTTGAGTTTTAAAAATACAGACAAATAAATGTCAAACCTCACAAGACATTTCCACTATCGCTCTTTAATTTTAAAATTTAGCTTCATTTCTTTGTAATATGTTTTTAGGTTATACAAATATGGTGCTTTTGTCATATTAAATATCTTCACGTTTTTTTAAAATAGTTATTAAGCAATACAATAAAAGACTCGACTGTATAATTTGATTTGACTGACATTCTCCCTTTATCTTGTGTTCCCTTTTAATGAGGTGATATCCTTTCAATAAACAAAAGTGTATAATATTATTGTATTACACTAATTACCCGCTAAAACGACGTTATCTATTCAAAAATATCATTAGTGTTAGTATTGTATCATAAGTATATTTTTTATGACAGGTGTATTTATGTAGTGGTACCACTTTCAGGAGCAAATCCTTGCCAGTATTCGACACATTATGATAAGAAATTTTACCAAATCTCCATTATACTATAAAAGGCATTTTATTCTCATCCTCAAAGTAATATTGTAGATTTCAGTGGCGTGTATAAATAAAATGCGCGGCTTCGAAATAACACTGTTTAAAAAATACCGATTATTTTTTTACACATTTTTTTATTTTTTTAAATTGAATTCTTGAAACATTGTACGATTCAAAATGTTTTGTCACTAACTCTCGTTATATAACCTATTCAAACTGGTTATTGTGTCTCAGTTCTGTTGCATCCGTGTGATGGAATACGTGAAGATGTCGAAAGGCGAAATGTTAGTAAAAAAACATGTGGAATCATACAATTTTTCAACATTTCATATTTGAAATTTAAATTCTACCAATCACATTCAGTCGATATCATAAATTGCGGCTTTTTTGTTCGGATTTTCTTCAGACGATCGGATGTATAAGATAATTCATAATAAATGTGTAGGCGAAAATTAATAGCAACAATTAGAATCAATGCCTCCGAAAATTTTAAGCCTTATTAAAAGTCATTAGAATCAGTGAAACCGAAAATTCCCTTAAATAGTTACTATTTCAATAACGGCACCGCCATCTTCAAAATTTTATGCAGTAGAATCATTTTACCATGTTCCCTCTATAATACTAATATTAATTGTTATGCTTATTCAATTCAATATCCAATATTCCAAAATATTTAACCATTTATCGAATTAATTACGTCGTTCAAAAAAATAACGGATAATTGATACCAAAGCACCAACAAACAAAATACTTCTTAAACCAGAGACAACATTTTTCTATCATAGAAGCATTTTATAAATCCTTTTTTTTACTATCTAATTTACTAACTATTTAGCTAACATCGTGAGTCCGTACAAATAGCATCCTTTGCGTAATGCTTTTTTTTCAGGAGGAAGACTCGTGTGTCGGTCTGGTAATTTTTGCATTTTTTTTTTATATTATCAATACGCCACTGGCTGACACTCTATCTGATCATAAAGAATTTAATTTATTGGGACGATCATCATATGGCGGCTTTCTGATAAAACGGAGAAATAACACGAATTTACTGCCTTACTTTTTTGGCGTTAACTGTGTTTAACCAAAAAAAAGCACTCAAAACCCGTAAACTTAACGATTTCGCGCATTATCGAACAGCCCTGTTCAGAATTTAACATACCTAGGTACTCTGCGGTTTCATTAAAGCCCAATTCCATATAGACATTTAGTTTGCATGCAACAATACTCCAGCTTCCAATTTTGTAATGAAACATTACTTCATAACTTCATCGCGATATTCCGTGATGGACGTATGTACGCGATATTTCATTTTCACCTAGTAAATATTTTTTTCAGTGATTCAAAGTCAAAACATATTATGTAATACAGAGTAACTGAAAGCTGGTGATATGTAGTAATTTTTTTTCAATCTTATTGATCTAGGAAGATCAAATCTATTACCAAATTAACTCTCTGAGACTTTTATTTTACTTTTTCACAAAGCAAAGCGTTGGTAAATTTTTCTATACCTTATCCAACATTCTTAGCCTAAGCGTAACTACAATACTTGTGTGGATTCCATTTCTTTGTGTATTGAAATTCAAAGAATATAACCTCACTTTTGTTAAAAATGCATACCTATAACAAGTCCGATTGTCTGATCTACTAGATGCTGATCGTGAAATAAAATAGGAAAACATGTTATTATTTTTTTTTATTTCATTCAATAATAACAACATAATTCAATAAAAAAAGAAACAAACATTTAAATTTTGAGCATTCATAAATCATTTGTCTTAATATTATCTATTAACAATCATTTTAAAAAGCAAACATTTTAATAATAATGAAAAAAAAAACAGTTTTGTTTCACGACGACCATGACAATTTCTTGACGTACGTTAATAATTGGCCATCAATACCTACAGTGTGTTTAAAATCAGTATTATTTTTAATGACTTCACAACCCTAGATATTTATCAAGATCATTATCATAACAGTTTTAATATAAATATCCATATTGCAAAAAACATTTTCAATGTGAACATATTTTTGTTTGCTCCGTGAGTGTAAATCTTTATAATTGTATTGTAAATATTCCTTTCTCATTATTCAAGAGTAATTTTAGCCCAAAAGAGCACCTCTTAATCTCTTCGAACCCCAGAATAAAAATTAGCCCAACTATTGAATATTTCATACAAAAACTACAGTATCAGATAAAGTAAGAAACTCTTCGCCAACTGAAATAATGCAGATTTTATTCATATTAATTTTGATATTTTTTTGTTGGTTTTTTTACAATCTGGATGTTCATACATTGAAATACAGGTAAAATATTATTTAGCAATTTTGTTTGATTTTTATACAGTAAACCCCCCAATAATGAAGAGATAGGGGGATCATTATTGTGGGGCTCATTATTGAGGGGGTCAAGATTTTCAATTGATTTTTTTTTATTTGAAATGCGGAATTACATATTATTTTTTAATTAATTAATTGATCATAAATATGTATATTACTTAAGCATATACGTATTCAAAATTATTTAAGTCGTACACATTATCAAGACATGTGAATTTAGAGACACGAGACAGTGCGCGGCAGTATTTAAAATACAGATTTGTATGAACTATTTTTATGAAAGCCTAATTAGGAGTTTTATTTTTTTCATTATTCGGAGGATTTAACTCATTATTGGAAAACCTGCCGCAAATGTTATTGGGGGGTTCATTAGCGGGGAGCTCATTATTGGGGAGTTTACTGCATATATATTTTTTAAATATTTTTTTCATTTTTCTACAAATTCACAATTGCGGTGACTTTAACCCTTTCACAGTTCAATGATGACGAAAATGCAAATTTTAACATAAACGTTACATGTTAACACATTGAATGCTGATGACACGCCTAGAGTTAAAACACATATTGGAAAGACTGATACGTTGATCTATGTTTGTATGGTACAAAATATTGCTAAGTGTATGTAACAAATCATTTTACATATAAACGTGTCTATGCGGTAGGCATTTCATCAGCAGTCTACGTCTTTAGACAGAAATCAACGGCATGTAATGTTAATTTTTAACAATTTATATGTGTCAGATTAAGATAAAATATACAATATTGAATAACCTACCTGAATCATCTAGTTTACCTGCATATTTATAATACAATAAATTATAAAAAACAGTAATATAATTCTACTCATACACAATTCATTAATTCGGTTTATAATATCAATAATCAAATTGTAATACAGGATTAAATAGTATATAACTAGGACATTATAAAAGCTGATTACTGCACTTAATATTTTACTGAAGTTATACATTACACATATTTTTAATGAAAGTAAAAAAGTAGTGGCAATCATTGTTGTCAGCATAATGATGGAAATAGAAAAATCAATTAAAATGGTTAAGTATTAATATAAAATAATGTTTTTTTATCAAAAATAATTAATAGCATTTCTTGTGAAGATTATAAAAAACATCTTAACAGCTAGAGTCAAATAAAAGCTTTATAAATTCTTTCATTTCCATGAGCAAGTGAATATACACAATTTTTTTTTATATTTGATCATACAGATAAGTTTCAATATGGTTGATGTTCGATTTTTTATGCTATCACAATCATGATAAAGAAGATTGGAAGAACAGTTTAAGTCAGTGGTCAGCAAGCTTTCAAACTGGGTAAAACTTCAATTTTGTAAATTTTATTTGCTTAGTGGTTAAAAGTTTAAGACAGAAAAATGGCCACCAATTCCAATTTTAAATGTATTGGTGATAAAGACATGTGTTCCCTGCTCGATATCTACTTAATTACTGTATCAGTATATATTGGCATATCATAATTGAGAGACATAAAGTGATATGCCTATATATAGGCATCTCGTTATTAAATGATTGATGCAGAATGCATACTCATATCCCATTGATTTTCACGTAAAAATAACAAATAATCGTAAAGAAAACCATGAATGAATTGAAAATTGAAAAAGAGATCTATCTACACTAGTGATCGACCATCTCAGTTAAAAACATAATGTGCAATATTAGATAAATCAAAGAAGACAACTGTGATTTAAATATTTTATTTCACTTTGGTCTATTCTAATCAAACCATTTTTTTTAAATGGTCCATCCAAAATGTGGTCTCCTTTACCCTTGGCTAATGGATACAAAAATTGATTGCGCATTTGGTTCATTGGCTGTACTAAAACAAGTCAATCCCAATTCCTTTATCTTTTTTTCCGTAGATGGTCCAATAGCAATGAGCTTAGAATTTTCAAAATTATAATTGAAATCTTTTAAAATTGGAACTACAAAATTAACACCAGATGGACTGAAAAATATCAAAGTAACAGGAATACCACCATTCTGATTTAGTTCATTTATATTTCTTGATAAGTCACTGTGTTGCTCCGTACTGTACACCACACATGAAACTAAAGGTACATTCTCATTTTGCAATTTTTGAGGTAGAGTTTCGGACCTTAAATTGCCACAAGGAAATAACAATGGCTTCTCAATACCACAAGCTTTACTATCTAAGATTATATAATCTGCAAGCGCAGCTGCATTTCCTGATTTATATCCCCGGCTACTTAACTTTAAATCACAATATAATTTCTTATTTGTCGCATCGCCGACGGTATATATATGTTTACTATGCCAATCCTTGATTGATGATTCCTCGCAATTTTTCAAACACTGTTTGGCGGCGTCAATAGAACGAGGACTCGTAAAAATAACACCGCTATATTCACTGGGCTTTTCAAATTTCGAGCGCAATTCGTTCAAATTTTGAAAAACGAATTCCAAAACCGGTATGAATATGGGAATGTATGTATTATTTTCAAATACGGATTTATATTCATCTGAATTGTCTTCCGACTTAAATAGAACAACTTTCTCCATGTTTAGCTGTCCATCTATAAATTTCAACTTTTATAAATGAGTGATTTCTACTGAAAAAGCAGATTTTATCAGTTTACTTGTTTTGAAAACATTAATTAAATTTCATAACCTTTAACCTAAATTAACGAATATATTTGTCTTCACAGGTTACGTAAAACATTTCAGTTGTAAATGTATATTTATAATTATAATCTCATTCTTATTACGCCTATTAGGCGTCATGACACCATTTTCATTTGTAATTAATTACAATCAAATCACGACAAATATCAGAAAATTGGTATATTATGAAACGTCAAATCTGACATTTGAAATGAAAAATATTGTTGTCTATTCTCCGTTCTATTCATATTTCATTGTTTCATTGCCTATGAATAAGTTCTGTTTTCTACCGAGCTGTCACGCGTATTGTTGTTTCGTTAATAAGTTATACTAAAAATAAATGGCACACGTACAATTTATGGACGAACTAGTGAGAGAATACTTACTCTTCAGAGGTTTCGTTGGTACCGTCAAAAGCTTTGACAATGACTTAAGGAATGACAAAGATAAAGGTTTCAGAGTTGACAAAATTGTCGAACAGCTAGTTCAATGTATCAACACATATGACTTAAATGGTTTGCGAGAACTTTGGAATCATTTGGACACAATAATATTTTCAAAATTGGAGCACCATTTTACACCTGGTAAGTCGTTGTGGGCAAATAACTTAAGTTAGAGCTTAGAGTCTTGAATGAGTACAGATGTCTCGTAAGTTCATACGAATTCTGTGCGTGCGAAATCAGTCTTTGTAATAAGCTTAATCAAGCGCCAATGTTTAAAATTTATATTCCATGATATGATTGACAATACATAAATTTATCTTTTGCTGTCGATTCTTCTATTAATTATTTTTTACAGTTCTTGACTGTAACATAAAATATCTGATTGTATGTTTATATAAATATCTAAAAATATTTGTACATCAATAAATTACACTTTTATTGTAACATTATAATATAACCTGAAAAACCCTGCATATAATTAAATTTGGCAAAAGAATATGTAAATATGAAAATTACCAATTTTGTTTAGTGTTCTTATTCATTGATTCCTCTCGTATATTATTTATTTTTCTCTGGTTAGGATTTTTTAAAATTAATTTTTATTTAATTTTTTTTATTACAGCTGTCAAAAAATTTGAAAACAGTCTGCTGAAGTTTTATTTGGTGACTGCTGTAAACGCTGGAAAAACTGAAAAAGTATTAGAATTTTTATCCAAAATGGTTTCTGAAATTCAGGGTAATTTTGAATGGAGAGATTGGTTCAGTAAGTTACTTTTGCTATGAATATGTTTTCAGGGTCTTCAGCTTAGCTTTAGGAGTATCACCACAGATATGCAATCAAGTTGTATATTGTCTATTATGAATTGCCGTTCTCACGTTTTTTAATAACTTACCATTATTTCTTCAGATATGCTATCACTCTATTTAATTCTTTTATAATTTTAAGAAGCAAAAGAATTTAAAAATTGGAAACATGTCTGCATTTTATCACTCCAATGCAATAGAACATTATAAACAGTTAGCACTCATTATATACAAGCAAAATTATACAGGAAAAAAAATAGACCCTAGGGCTAGAAGCCAAATATATTTATGAAATAACTTCAATAATTATTATGATAATAAATTTTTAAATGATAGTTTTATAAACAATGAGATGCCTCTGAAAGAGGCGAAACACGTGTCACAGTTAGTTACACAATACGTGGAATAATCAAAGTAATTTTAAATTTTATATTAAAATGAACTTCCACAAAGTTACCGCCGAAACCATCGAGAATATTAGTAATGATCTTCTTAGATTGGAACAAAAAAATGTGTCTGTACTTCTGTGTGTAAAGTAAAAAAAATCATAACATACAAATAAAACTGAATTTTCTTGTAAATAACTCTCTACTTAAAGGGTTTAACTATCGATAAATATTCTAGTTCTGCAATAAAAAAAAAATTAGTAAATGAGCCTAAAATTTTGTTACGTATGTATTTCTACAACTTCTTTTTATTTTTAGTGCTGCCTTACACGTCCAAACCAGAAGAACACATAGTATTTAGTGTCTACTTCACCCGGCAGTGGCAAGATACACTTTTGGCTTCCCTTCACAATTTTTTGGCAACGATATTTCAATGTCTACCACAACCTACGCTCTCCAGTTATGAAACAGAGGCAGCAATGTTGAAAAAATTGCAAGATAAAAATTTGCACCTAAAGAAGTTGATAGAAGATCAAAACAAATCGTCAGGACACCAATCGCGACTGACCCAACATATTGAAAAACTGAATGCTCCTGCACCACTCATGGATGATTTCTATATTATTCCCACCGAAAATTCAGAAGGAGCTATCAGGGAAGCTAGGGGACTGAGAGGTCTTATCAGACAAATGGGAGGCAGTCCAGTATTAGGAAAGAAACAAATTAGATCTTTAAGTCAAAATTAATTCACTTAATGCATAAAATAATTATAGTTTAATTAATAATAAATAAAATCTAAGAAAATCGCATAATATACATATTCTTAACTCAAACATTATAATTGCAAGAAAAATAAATATTCATGATCAGTTCATTCTTTTTCATTTTCCTTTATACTAGAAAGTGGTTCTAGTAATTCAGCTTCTGCATAAAGCAACATCTCAACCATGACCCAATGTTAAATTGATAATGTACATGCCAAGTAAAAAGTATTTCGATGATGCTACAGTGAGATTAAATTCCATTATATCTAGTAAATTTTCATCAGTCTTATCAGTACATACTTCTTTGCATGAATAAAAATAATAAATATTTTCAAATTCCTTTCAGAAGTATAATTAAAACCATAAACAATATTGATATTTTTGGAGGTTGAATGGTTAACGATTTTCACTAGTGAACATACATTAACATCAGTAATGACTTTTGCTGTTTCATATAATTAAAATTAATATATTGACTTTTCTAGTGGCTCCAATCCAATTCAATCGATGTCTCGTTTTTTATCTCACCCATCTGTTATATAAATGTAATTATTCCGTATTTATGCCTTTACTCTTTAAAAAACTTAATTTTAAGAAATTACTGGGATCCATAATAATTCCATTTGCCTCACATTGAGAATAAGCATAATAAAATAAGTCTGTATTCAAATATAATAGTCACAAAGCTTTAAAAAAGACTAGGAGCCCATAAATTCAGTAATAAATAAACATTTTGCATTTATTATTAATTTTTTTCACTTTAATAAGCATTATTTAGCATTGTAATCGGGTAGGCTTTTTTTAAATATGTAATGTCACTTTTTGGATGACTGTTTAAGTAACCTTGCTAGGAGTATTTTAGACATTTAAAATTATTTGTGCTGGCAATTTGAAGCGTCAAGTCGGCGTTTTGAGTAGATGAGTAGTCAGTTTTTAATTTGAAGCTTGAATATCATTCGAAAATACTGAAAAATGGAGTGCCTTTTAGGAATCCAATGTAAAGATTTTGTTATGATCGCTGCCGATCAAATAAATGCCCACAGTATTATGGTTATAAACGACGGTAAGTGCCTACATGACATGTAGAATATTTTTTAACCTCTATGATTTAGTACACAAAACGAATGAATAAACACTTTTTGTCATTTTTATCTATCAATATAACAAATTTCAGATGAAAGCAAAATTCACAAAATGTCCGACAATCTTGTCATGGCGATAGTAGGAGAACCCGGAGACACTACACAATTTGCTGAATACATCGCAAAAAATATTCAACTTTACAAAATGCGAAATGGTTACGTATTGAGCCCGGCCGCTGCAGCCCATTTCACAAGAAGAAATCTTGCAGAATCACTCAGAAGCAGGGTAAAATCATTAATAAAATTACTATACTAAGTTTTATTTATAAATATCAAAATGTCGCCAGTAAAAATCTTCCAGCAATCGACCTGGTTGTCAGGATAGATCGAAAGAATTTGCATAGTAAAATAGACTTCGAGATGCTCAAAGAGTTAGATGTATTCATTAAGCGGATGGTCTTTGGTAAGAATACGAAAATGATATCACTTCCATAATAACAGCAGCTTCTATGGACCATTAACACATACTGAAATTCGTTTTTGAGATCTTGAGTAAAACAAGAAATTAGATTCATCATAAATACAAATACCTGTGAACTATAATATCATAACTTTCATGAAACTGGTAGCTCAACCGGTTTTACTTATTTCCCTTAACTGACTTGAGAAAACATTCCAATCTTCACCTGTGGAATTGAATAATTGCTAACACTAATGTGTAACTATAAGGTGTAAATTTAGTGGAAAAAGGTTGTACTTAAATAATAAAACACAAATTACTATATCAAATTAGGATGCATGATGGATTTTCAATATGAAATTTCAATTTTTGAAACTACATTTCAGCATGTTTTGTCACAAATCAGGTTTCATCTTTCAGCATCTTCGTGCATTGTATTCCACAAACGCTATATAACTGACCTACAATTAACAGTTAGAATCGTTTATATATATACTAGAAGAACTAAAAATATATCTGTAATAATTTTGATAACTAGCAATTTAATTAAAGTGACAAAAAAAAGCAAACTTTCTTGTCCTCAATATAAATACAGTTAAACTTCCATGGACTTAAAATATATAGTTAGCCAACATTTTCGGAACCTTCTATCCATCATAGATCAGTTGTATCATACATAGAGGCGATTTGATTACAATATATCTCCCAAACAAAAAAAGATATATAACATTAGATGGGAAACTTTCATCAATGAATTGTGTCATGTCTATAAGTTTAAATAATTTATATGAACAGTCATGTTTTTAACACATTTGCGGTGTGCACAAATTTGTGCATTTCAAATTGTGTATGTTAAGCTTTATCTAAAAAAAACACGTGTTAAGTTAAGATATTTTGACTAGTCACTCTCATTACTTGAAAGAAAATTCTATCCTTCAAATAAATATCATTGATTTGCAGTCGGCGTATAATGTGAACATGCTGCTCGGAGGTTATGACAAAGAGGCAGGACCTGGTCTCTACTTCATGGATTACCTGGCATCAAGTGTTAAAGTACCGTATGCTGCCCATGGTTATGGAGGATTTTTTGCATTATCTATCATGGATAATTATTACCAAGCAGGTTTGTTCTAAAAAATATTGTCTTGTTTATCTCACTGATAACATCTCAACTGTTGAGACAGCAGATTGCAATATGTTATTACTCAAAAATATAAGAGTATTGAGAAAAACAGTGTGAATATTGTCATGTATAAATTAACTCTTGTAAAAAAAATAGCTTTTTTTGTCCTGATGTCAATAAGATTGTTTAACAACAAGTTTGTTGTTTTGCATTACTTTTTTAAATATTTGGTGTTAGAATATCTTTTATACAGCTCAGCAGGAAAAGGGTTAGCTGGATTGTGGACCTATCATATTCAAATTATTAATTTGAAACTGATCATTTTTCATATGTTTAAACAAGCAGCAATATATACAGGTAAAGTTTTAATTTTGGTCATATTGCTTGTTCCTTTGTTATGGCCATAATTCAAAACAATTCCTTGTTGATTACAGATGTTACAGAAGACGAAGCATATGCGTTAATGGTGAAATGTGTAAAAGAAATTGGTAAAAGACTTATTGTTAACCTACCAAAGTTCAAAGTGGTCACCGTTGGAGCTGATGGAATCAAGAATTTACCCAGCATCGGTCCGGAACAAACTCAATCTTAAAAATAATTATTATAAGAAGCCCTGAGCTAAAATCTGTTTAAACTTTATAATAAAATTATCTTATAAATAATATTTGGTTTTTAATTTCAATGTTTAGGTGGGTGCTAAAAATGTATGTGGTTTATCCATCATTAAAATTTGTGATAATAAATGTATGAAAAGAATATTGATTATCAATAATTATAAAAAAGTATATATATTTAATTTAAACCAAGATCGCATTCAACATTACAACAATAAAAACACACCGACATTTGCCAACTATGTATTATTGGAAAACCACTCTGTGTTAAATTATAGCATTGAAATCTTGATCTATCATGATTTCATGAACTATCTTTTCAGGATATCAATAGCTGTTGTTCGAGTTACTTTTTGCATTAAAATTTAATCGGATTTGTTCTGGCAATTGTGAAATTTTATTTTACAATTAACTTCTTAAATTATTTTTTTGAAATAATCATGATTAGAATATATTTAACATGGCTCAAAGAGAGGTTAAAATCATTTCAGGTATATATTTGACTCCTTACCTAGGATCTATATTTTTATTTGTTTATATAATTCCTCTTGTGCAGAAGCAATGATAACTGTTTACTTGCTGCCAGATTTATTGCATCCGCGTGATAAAATGCCAAAATACAAAATCCAGCTCATCAGTGACAAAACATGGATTTTTTCATGGTTTTAACAATACAAATTTGGTTACAACTTGTGTTTTTTCATGCATACTACATGCATGGTGTTTCCACAATAAAAAACGGTTTTATTGTTAAAAATATGTTTTATATGAGGAATTTACTTTTAGACAAAACATTACATACATACATGGATACTGTATAGATTTTGGTTAAGTACGTAATATTTAAAAATTATTTCATCAATTCTAACCCTTTGCACTTGTATTTATCTACGTTGAAATTAAGTATTTCTCAACATATTGGGTATGAACACTTTTAGTTTACACACATATTCACTTAATATCAGTTTAACCTAATGGCTGTATAGCCCCATTTTGTTTCAAATTAGACTAGAAAGGGTGTCAAAAAAACAGGTAAGTTTTTATTGAATCGGGGGTCAACCAACCCATTTTTTAAAAGTAAATTCCAGCGAATGTTTCAAAACAATTGAAACAAGTTAAAATACTGCCAGGCTACGCACTAAAAGTACAAGTCATTTCAAATATTTTTAAATTTTGATAAACCTGGTTTATGATTTGAGTGGCAATACATTTTTTGTAATAATATAAATTGCACACAAAAGAATAGACATTACATAATAACAATAATGACTGCGAAGCCGCAATATTTTTGGCCTGAAACCTATAGTGTGGTGTTTATTAGCTTTTGCAAAATCATTCAGCAGAGATTATCCTTCTACACACAGAAAATAATATATCACCATATGCAAGAATTACTCCCGATAATAAAAGATAAAAATAGAATTTTTTTCATCAATATTCCAATTCTAAATATTATATTATAATGAAGCCACATAAAGACAAAATGCTAACATTCATAGTAGATTGTAAATGTGAGAGAAAAAAACAAGTTTACTGCAGACAGTTTTCTTTGCCATTATTTTTTTACATCAGATTGCCTATTTACAACTATGTGGATGTTATATGGATGGGAATTGGAAACCAATGCACGGGTCAATATTACAGTTTTATTTCTATCTGGCAACATTTTCTTTTAAGCACAAATTTCAAAAATAGAAAAGTCAAATAAGATTCGCAACATGAAAATATAGATATGTTGAGTATCTTCTCGAGTATAAGTCTGACTTGCGTGTATTAAAAGAAGATTATTTTGTGTGTATATGAATAATGTCATTAACTATAAATATAACAAGTATTTGACTATTCCAATTGGCCACACAGGTTAAGAAAGATTTCATCCAACGATCAATGTATATTAAATGCTTTATATGATTTTCTGATTCAGAGGCATGCAGTAAAAATAATAATTTTTAAGGTTTTACTTTAAAAAAAATTCAAAATTTAAAAAATTGCAGTTTACACCTTTGGGGAAGTTCATTTTGAATTAATTTTGGGTAACTCCCAAAAATTTCCCAGAACCCTGTTTAAGTTGCTTGAAAAAGAAGACCAATTTCAATGCTGTATTTCAGCCATAAATTTATTAAAAATTAATAATCTTTTTCAGTCTCATTATGGAAATAATATAAGGAATGTTCATTGGGTATAATATTCTCTTATAAATCACAAGACTATTTGTTCTAAAGACCGAGAAAAATGGAACAGTACTTGCAAGTCCTTAAAAATGTTACAAATTACACACAATAATGTCTATACTCAAAACAAATTGAGATATAAAGAACTCAATACATGAAGTAAAGATAATTATCATTAGTTGGACTCGAGAGATGTTAACAGTTATAACAATGTGTTTCATTATTTCATGAAAATGATCAAATATGACAATTACATTAACTAAAACAATAAACAATGACAACTGGTCCAGGTTTAATACCATATGAAGGAATGTTTATTCATCATTATCGATAGATGATTGAAATGTACTTCCTCGTAAGTGATTGTAATTAAATGCTACAAATTTGAAACAATTTGTCTTGAGAATAGACACAGTTCAAATGCAAAGGGTCAATAGAGAAAAAACCTACGGTTAAGGGTTCGACAATAGCTATTTTAATACTAAATCAAATAATAACTGACAACATTTACAAAGTAGTATGTAGGGTCTTTTGTAAAAAAATAAATTCATTTAAACTTAAAAAAATAGTCCAATCCATCTGGAAAAGTTTTATGAAATATATATAATAAAGAAAACAACACACCCTCGTAGTGTCACCGGCCCCGTCAGATAACCCCCCCCCGCTTCACTACCAAAATCGTTCCAAGGGACAAAAATAAAAACGGTGAACAAAAAATCACAACTATAAATAATTTATATTATTAGTCTGAAATATTCGGGAAAAAAATTGATGCTACAATATTTGTGCGGTAATTATTTCTTCTTGTCTTCTTCTTTCTTTTCTGCAGTTGTGTCTGAAGGATGATCTTCATATCTGCAAATAAAAACAAATAGCAAATTTTAAACGTTTGCGTTCCATCACTTCCACAATAAATTTTCAGAATTACAAGCCAATACAAGATTTTTATTAATAACTCGGTTTTGATCAAATCCTTTCTGCCGCCAAGCATTTGAGTTGTTAGAACATTAATAAATATTGGTAAATAACAATTTTCAAGCTGTGCATAGAGAGCTGTTAAGCTCGCAAAATTATCCCTTGGCATCCCTCCATGTAGGTTTTTACTCATTCCAATGTTCAAAAAAAACAATTCAATTTTCCTCACTGGAGTTAAAAACTAGGTCAGACCCATACGAACCATGCGGCGATAGAAATCAAGTTCAGAACATATTCTTTAGAATTGCCCGTTGAATATTGAAAGATATATCCTGTTCTTGTGACTTAAAAATAATCCTGAAGGCCCATCGGACTTCAACCTCAGAAAGCTTTAACCAATTTAAAAAGTTTACCTTCCCACCCTTCCCCAATCAATTATTCATTATAATTATTAATTGCCATCTTGTAAAACTAATTTAATTATCATATTTATTGACGACTGTAATTATTGTAACCATTATTATGTTATTTCATGTCTAAACATATGATTGAGAAGAAAATTCATTGTTGAAAACCACAAGAAAATCGAAAAAATCTTTTTCCTGTATTTACATTATACACGGTTAAAAAAATTAGGCTTGCATTTTGACTGCATGCTAACATGAAAATAATTTTATGATTCATGGAAATAAAATCAATGTTGAATGAGATTCAATATAGAACGGAAAAAGGTTAATTATAAAATCAATAATTCGATCTGTTAATATACTGATGACTATAAAGGAAATCATTATCGTATTAACTATATCAAACAACTTCATTTGTTTGGTGCATTTGTTTATGAAGATATTGATCAACACAAATGATATTTACTAACCAAACATTTTCAGTAACGTAAAAGATATAATTTAAACTTACGAGAATAGAGCATTGATATCTCCCTTGAGCAGCGCCAAGAGCAGTGGCGTTGCAAGACAAGCCGGGACCAAATACAGCAGTGCAGGCTGCGCATGTCTGAATATGTGCATCACGCATATCGTCGCCAACAATCCCATGAAGTAAGCGGCGAATGTAGCATAAAAGTAGGTGTGCGTATTCCGCTTTAAGCTCTGGTCGAAGCGGAGAAGCAGAGCGATGAAGATACCCGGAACGACAATGTCTCCCAGACCGAGCATGGCGAAGTTTGTCGCGCTCAGGCCGTTTGTCAGTAAATCTTGAGGGAAAACAACTGCAAAGAAATTTTAACTCATTACTTGATCCTGTCACAAAGAAGTAGATTTACCTCTTTGATTACAAATTTTCAACAGTTTTCTTTTCTATGAAAGAAAGGACATGGACATTATGCTATTTTTAATCCCACGGTCCATCAATGAAGCAGCCGTCACTCATAAGCCGAGTTTTGCCTTTCGACATTTTCAGGCATCATAATACAAGGATAAACTTGAATCGATAATTAGTAAACATTTAAGATCGTTTATGTATACTTGAATTATGAAAAATATTTACCCTAAGCCTAGAAATTAATAACTAAATAATAAGTACTGATTGGTTAATTATATAATTAATTAAACTTTGACATTTTCAGTCTATTATGTGAATTTTATTAAATGATACACCTTTACAAAGACAAGAGGACAAAAATAGTAAAAATCTGCAAAAATTGGACAGAATTTCTTTAACTATGTACATACGTTTGATGGGTGCTTCGAAGGATTTAGCCACTGTCACCATAACATTGGTTCCAAACACCCAGAACACATCGTAAAAGAAGAGGCCGCACAGAAGAATGCAGCCGGTGACAACATTGTTCAGATGCAACAGTTCTACTCCGTTGATTGCGAACGCCATGCCAAAGAGATTGTTGGCAATCCAATGCTGAAATTGAAAGTATTTATTAGTATATACTGAAATATTTAGTTTTATATTATTGATTGAATTGGCCATTATGACACGGTGAAAAAATGTGTTTTAGTTATACAAAATTTATAAGATACGTAGTTGATAGCTAGTTCTGATGAAGTCAAAAGCCGAAATAGCTATCAACTATATATCTTATACATGTGTAGTATCCATAAATCAAGAGCTAATAAAGATTAAATAAAAAATTGAAGAGTCGTAATATATAATAGATAAAACAAAATGCTGCTCTAGGTATATGATCATACTCTTCAAACCGATATTTAAAAAAGACACAAAAAACTAAATATATTATATTTGTAAAACTTACTTTGTTGAGCAAATACCAGATGCCGACAACAGTCGATGCCGCATAGCAAAGCAAGTCATGTGAGGTGAATTGATAATTAAGTATTTCGTCGGTTCCGCAGTGGAACTGAAGATGGAATGGAATCCGAGGAAACCAAGCTTGGGCGCTCGCAGCGCTGCTAACCACTGGACTGAAATATACAAAAGAATCAATGAATGAAAACAAAACACAAGCCTCTGTTAGATTCGAGAGATGGCCGTTGAATATAATCAAGAAATGCTGAAAAAGTCTTAAAATAACGGCATCTTAACAAAAAAAAAAATTTCAGGGTACAATGAATTTTAATACTATCTAAACTTTAGTAGATAAAAAAATACAGATTAAACTAGTTCAGTACTAGATGTAAACATTAAAAAAATCTACTGTTTAATTTGATTTGCAACTATAAATTTACTAAGATTATTTCACCACTGGTTTTATTACCATTATTAAGATTGTGATAATTGCTTTTAAATATATATATATATGCAATCAAGATAATTATGACAATCAAACCAAATCCATGCCCATTGCAAAAAAATATCATTTGAGAACTAAAAATTGTTTTCAAAAAAATTAACATGTAAGAAAACTCCATAATAGTAAAGGAGTGTGTGAGTAGGGAAGGGTTCGAATATATATAATTATAATGATAAATATTTGAATGAGTTAACAATTTTTTGTAAAGGCAACATTCTCACACTATTTTTGCATAAATGACACCTATCTGAGCACATTTTAATGAAGCAATTCAAATTCAACTTTCAAATGCAAATGTGAAATCAACAAATTGTTTTTTGGTTTCTTTTATAAAGTCTCTTGCACATTTGGCAACGGCCGTCTTAAACTGAAGTTAGAAAGTAAAACAAAATCTATATCACTTTCTGCATAAAATATGTGTTGACTTATACAAAAATTTCCTTGATTCCCAAATAATGAAATATGTTTATATTTACCTGAGTAAATGGCTGAGAGATATGACCCCCAGAAAGAAGAAATATCCTGTCAAGAGCAAGTTAATATACTCCTTGGAAAAGATTTTAAAAAATATATATAGGCCAAAGAGTGCGCACGATGCAATCAATGGAAAAATAAGCGCATATTGACTAGTCATAGTCTCTGGCTTGGTTCCAGATTCCTGAAACAAAAAAGAAACAAAGCAATTCAAAAAGTGAGATTCAAGTAAAATAAAATTATTACAGGACGTACAAAAAGACAGTATATAAATTATGGTATTTAAATAAATAAATTATGTAATTTCCAAAATTATAAGGCACATATTAAAAATCTTTGTATTCAGTGTCTTATAATTGCTGTTAAATATGAAGAAGATATTTTCTGTGAAGACTTGTAGAATATTAATTCAGAAAAATTATTAGACATAGAATCCAATGTCGTTTCAGGTTGATCATAAGAAAGTTTACATTTAATATAGCTACTTCAATTCTCTACCCTCAACAAATGATGAGACAGAATTATTGTTGCCACTTCGATAATGGACGAATAATTAAGAAGTGTCACCCTCAAACGGAAAGGACTAAAAAAATAAGTCCAATTATAATTATTGATTGAATTGGCATTTACTTAGTAGAACTCCATTATAATATTATCAAATTTTGACTAGAAGTAAAATATGTTGCTATTTTTTCACAGTGCCAATTATAATTAATATTGAAAAAATCATTATAGGTCACATTTCAACAACTCGGTGCCAAAGTGGTTGTATTTGAGTAATGAAAGAAAAATCAATGTCGCCTCTATGGCAGTATATGAATACAAAAGGTTAATAAGTTTTATGATCGATAGCAACTTATAGTTGAGGAAAAACAGTAATTTAATTGACAGTTCATGTTATTAAGGATATAGATCCACAAAGACAATTCTTAAGCATAGTTATTTGAATGAGATGTACAAAAACAGGACATAAAATAATGTTAAAAATCAAAATCAAGATTCAGGATTGTCATATTCAAGTGACAATAAAGTATCGTCATGGCAATAGACTTGGAATAGAAATCTCGAGGTAAATACCAAAAACAGAAATCCAAGGATATCACTTTTAAGGTGGTAACTGTCACTTATTGATGGAAAGGCATGTCATTTTAAATAATAAAAACACATTTTGACCAGGACCAACAGAAAATGTTTGAAAACAACCACTTTTAAGTCGGTCATTCAATTAATCTTCTTAGAGGATGTACCTATCCAATAGCTACCTGCTTTCTTTCAAGATGTGATGATTTTAAAGTACTCTATGTTTGAATATTGTTTATGGAATACAGTATAGAATATTAATTGCAGAATTGATGTATATCTGTGCAGGGTATAGAAGTAGTCATTTACACAACAAGGAAAAGCCTGACAGATTATTTCTAATAAGCAAATGTAAGTGTCACGATTTACAGATTGAGCATATTGATTACATTCGATAGACTGAATAAACAATTCAAAAGCAATTTTAAATTTTTTCAATCCCAGGCTCAACCTTAGATTGCCTAATGCTGATTGCGATATTTTAATGGAAGGCATTGGTGCCTTGAATGAACATAGTGTAGGCTCATAAATGATTTTGTGTAATTTATAAGATTAGCATAAGAAATAAAATAGACTTAATAATGAAACTGAATAAGTAACTGTACCTAATCATCATGAAAAACCAATAACGCGATCAATTTATCAAGTTGTTTAGCAAGACGTTTTGATTGTGTTATCGTAAATACGGCGTATATTAGTAATTTATCAAATTAATGAACCGTGCATTTTTTTTCAGAAGCGGGTTACCAAAAAATCATGAGAAAAAAATCCCCAAAGCCAAGAAGAATATTCTGATTTTTTAGAGATGTTTCTTGAATTGCAAAAAATGCTGACACACACGTGAGATTTTTTTAACGATATCAGCGATAGATTTTTGTCCACGTACCTTTTGTTCCTTATGGTGTTTGACAGATCTAAATGAGCCGAAAAATATTGGCAGTAGGGCCATTATGACCAAACTGCCGTATGCTACCGCCATTCCTTCGGGTGTAGAGGGTGCTTTCTCAGTAACATTTTTGACATTTTCTAGTAATTCTCCTAATTTCTCTGCTGTTTCAGACACGACCGTATCTGCCGCGTCAGCCATGTTGTCAAAAATGTATAGTCAACTGGTGTTGCAATAAAATATTAAATCATGAAATGTCACAATGTGATACCAGTATAAAAATATCGTTATTCGAGACGATTTCTGTAAGGATATTAATTTTCCAAAAAGGATCATTTGATCATATTAACATTTGCAAAGAGCAAATGATCACAAACTGTTTTTGACAATATATATAATTCTATATTTTTTACAATTTAAAACATATATGAATCATTATTTTCAATCTTAAATAAAATATTTCATTAAATGTTTTATGCCATAAATAGTTTTTTTTTCTTTTTAAAATCGATATGTCACTGTTGTTATTATTAACCATTAAAAGCTTCATTTCATGCATAATAGATGGCATCATATTCCAGTTAAATGAACACATGTAAGGTGAAATCGAAAAGCTATAAGAACACATTTCGTTCACTTTCTATTTCATTCCCTAATTGACTCTCAACCGAGCAAAACCTGTCGTAAATAGTCGATACGACTCGAAACTTTCTCCAGTGCTGTGATGTGAATTGCAACTATATTTATAGTGTGAATTTTGTGAAAGTTAAAGTTTTGTGCAAATTTGTTGAGTGTGTGTGTTGCCGCCGCTGCTGCTTAGTGTCCGAACTAGCTGAAGCCGTCGCAGTGAAACGAACGCCAGCCAACGATCAATCCAACAGGTATGAACAATCCTTTGTTTTAAATTAACTGCGTTATGATCTTGATGTTCTCAAACTATTTCACTCTTCACTCGAGTCATCTGATACCGTCAAAAACCACGTGCTCGTGAACACATTAGCTTTCGAACTTTCTCTTTACTTGTTGCTTTCACTACTCTCAAATGCAATCCTTCGTGTATTTTAAATTCATTTAACGTAAAATATTTTCAATTTTAATTCACGTTAAAAATACATTGTTTTAAATTAACTGCGTTGTGATCTTGTTCTCAAACTATTTCACATTTCTGTCGAGTCCTCTGTTACCGTCAAAAGCCAAGTGTTCATGAACCCATTAACTTTCTTTGTTCGTTGCTTTCATTGCTCTCAACTGCAATATAAGCAATCCTTCATCTATTTTAAATTCATTTAACGTGCGAAAATCTTCCTTGACTGCCTAGAACTTTATCTTCCTGGGCCCAGTGGCTAAGTCCGGCTGGTAACTCCCAGTGGTAAATCCCAGCGGCGAATCCCAAATGGAAAAATCTAGTGGTAAATCCCAAATGGTAAAGCCCAGAGGTCGAAACCGAAATGCTTAAGCCCAGCGCCTAGTTCCAACTGGTGATGTCATGAGATAAAACCAAAATGGTAAAGCCCAGTGGTAAAGCTCAAATGGTAAACCCAAATGGTTACGCCGAGCGGCCAAAAAGAAAAGCACAGCAGTTAAGGTATGATATTCATTTTCACTTAGAAGAGTCTTTGTTCATCGTTTGTCACTTGCGAGATATTGCTATTGAGTCGGCATGGTCGCTTCGAATTTTTTTCTTACTTCTGAGGAGGTGCTGTCTTCTATACCTGATGATATTTTGTTTTTAAGCTTCGAATACTCGCCGAAGCCGACGCAGAGAAGCGAACGCCAGCCAACGAGCAATCCAACTGGTATTAACAATCCTTTTTTAAATTAACTGCGTTGTGATCTTGTTCTCAAACGATTTTACAGTTCAATTGAGCCTTCTGATTCCATCAAAAGCAGCGTGTTTGTGAACGCCTTAACATTCAAACTTTCTCTTTACTCGTTGCTTTCATTGCTCTCAACTGCAATATAAGCAATCCTTCATCTATTTTAAATTTATTTATAGTAAGAAAATCTACATTGACTGCTTAAAACTTTATCTTCCTGAGCCCAGTGGCTAAGTCCGGCTGGTAACTCCCAGTGGTAAAGCCCATACGCGAAATCCCAGCGGCGAATCCCAAATGGAAAAATCTAGTGGTAAAGCCCAGAGGTCGAAACCGAAATGGTTAAGCCCAGCGCCTAGTTCTAACTGGTGATGCCATGAGATAAATCCAAAATGGTTAAGCACAGTGGTAAACCCAAATGGCTACGCCGAACGGCCAAAAAAGAAAGCACAGCGGTTAAGGTATGATATTCACTTTCACTTAGAAGAGTTATCATCTTTTGTCACTTGCGAGGTATTGTTTCTGAGTCCGCGTGGTCCCTGGGACGTGCTTTTCTTGCCTCTGAGAGCGTTCTGCCGTTTATATCGGATGTTAATACTTCTCCTACTGTGCTAAAAATTATGTCCGTCACGGTGATGGACACTCAGTGACTAATTGAAAAAATATGCTTTAAATTGGAATAATGCTTTGTCTGGTTTTTTCGCTAACTGCATTTTAGCAATGTTATAAATTTTAATGTATATTATTCCCAATAATGCAAAAATTCATGAAAATCTGTAAAAACATAAAATAATCATAAGCATTTCGGGAAGACAATTACCAGCCGTCCTCCCTGTGCATTGTTTCAACGATGACTTATTAATTATTCCAATACGCGGCCTAGTGCAACGCTTCTGCGCAGGGATTTGAAACATTTTAAATTTATTTCGTTAAAAGGAAGCAAACAAATGTAGTTTGTACAATTATTAATTATCTTAAAACATACTACAATACATAAAACTTGCAAATTAAGATATTCGAAAATCATGAATTTAACGAAAATTAATACAAATAATAAAAAGAATAAAACGTATAAAAATTTTATATATGATATGTTTATGGTTACTTTAAAGTAGAATGTCTACTGCGTTCACGACAAGAAAAATTTTGTTCTTTTTATGGAATCTTTAAAACATAAACTACAGATTCTTCTCTTCTAAGCCTCACGGGGTACAACTGAGATGTTACTTTCTGCCGTGTCACTTAGCACCCCGCCGCAATACGACAACACCGTGTTGAAGGCGTTTTGTAGTTGCTTATTATACGTTTGCATTTTTCCTTTATATAATATTGGGATTTGCTAATTCTAAGCTTAACTCTCTAATAAAATGATTTTTTTTATAAAAAATAGTAAATGTAAAGAAATTTTATGATACCGAAAGAAATAATAAATAAAATTTAATAAAAATATTCAAGACCCAAATCCAAAGTTGACTATCCCTGCCCGGCAGAACTCGCCTCAGCTTTTTATAGCACATAGATGCTTTAGGTATGACAATAGTTAATGAAAAATCAGTCTTTCGTAAGAGCAATATAATCTGATTAACAATATGAGGCCTTGAAAACATCAATCAAAACTCGAATATAAAGATGTTAGTTTTTCATCATCTCTTTACCAGCACAAACCGATCATTCACAATAAGACCGCTGCAAGATGAATGCTACACCAAACGACAGAATGTTCGTTTCGCCATTCAAACATTTAGCCACATAACTTGTATTATTAGCCCTTTCAATGCCAGGGGTATGCATATGGCGCGACCCAGAGGATTGGCAATTTATTCAAAAAATTCAAAACCTTATAAATACATCTTTACAATGTCACGTCCTAAAATTTCACCATGATTCTAAGAGATGTCACTGTGCGTTTAAAATATTAGATTATAACTGTCAAACTTAGCTAGATTTTGAGTGTTAGAATACAGAGTGTAGATGCAGTCATTTTTTATGGCAAACCTGTCACGTAATGTATTATATATTTTTATTAAGCTGATTAAACATGATAATTCTTGCGATGAGCAAAACCGGAATTTGATCATAAAAATATTAAAATGAGTAAGGAAATAGTACTAAAAAGCGTGTTTTTATTATTTAAAATATAATACCTCTCCACCAAGAAGGGGGAGTTAACATCTTAAATATGAAAATATGGTTCAATTGAAATAAAAAAATATGTTGTATTTGAAAAAATCCATTTTATCTTGCAAAAATATAAAACATTATTATAATACAAGCACTAAAAACATACTTATAAAACTAGTCAATAACTAATCTAAGGGAAACAAAATTGTAATATACACTCTATTTTTGTTGTTCTAATAGAATCAAAATCTCACGGCTCTAGCTATATCCTCAATCCATAACAATCTTGTTTCTTAACCTGTTCCCTGCTGAGCCACATAAACGATATAGTAATCCAGAATATTTCGAAAATTAATTCATTCATGTAACTTGCGAGATTATCAGAAAACTTCAGGCCATATTCCTATACAAAAAATTAGCTCTTTCACAAAAGTTTTAACACTTTGATACATTTACGTATCAGCCATCTCAACAGCTGAAACGTTAGCAGTCAGAAGGTTAAAATTTCAAAAATAATCATTAACAAACAACGTCACAAATAAGATCAGTGTTAAAAAATTGATTATTATTTAAATTTGAATCTCGTTCCAATTTACCACATTATATGTTCCATCACTCACGATTCTAGTTTAACCTTTCAACATCTTTAGTCACTGAAGTACATGGAAGCTTCAAACTAACTATAGATTTTTATTAAGAATCAATGTATAAGATTGTCATACAATATTTCTACACATCAACACGCACAAGGACATCAAACAATTTTGAAGACACAATATGCTTAGTAATTTATCCAGCAAGTATCAAGAATTTAACTATTCCAAAATTATTCAGATATCAACTCAGAGTACTTGATAGAGCTTTGATGTAAAATTTTATATATTTCCATATAAATAAACTTTGTCTTCTGAATTTTCAGCCATTCCGGTACACTAACGCACTCAAACTGACTCAGTATATAATTATTAAGTTTAGGAGCTTAATTGACATCTGAATTAACTTTAATACCTGCCGATTTGATAATAACAACTATCAACCTTTGTTGGAAAATTGTTTCATAGATTGTCATAAGTATCAAATACTATGAAATTTAATTGTGTAAAAATATTACATGCAGATGACTACTGATTAAAATTTGTGGGTTTAAATATCAGGCAGAGTATTATTGTAAGAATTAAATAACTTGAATTATCAATTGATCAAGCTTTTCTCATGTGGAGTACAGGGAATTATAGAGGTTAACTTGTTCATCCGAAATTGATGTTCTATTGAGCTGTACCATATATATATCTCTAATATTTAATTTTTTGATGCAATATTTTCACATCTTCATCCACGTTAAATGAGTTCTTCCATAGTAAATAATAAGCATGTAAATAAAAATGCAAATAAAAAGCATGTAGATGAAAAATATGTAGTTTGTTAGCTGTTTTTCTCTAACACTGAAGATTTTAATTTTTTTAATCAAAAAGGCAAATAGCAGGGTACACTTTATAAATAAATACAAATATTTAAATATTCAATATAATGTCAAACAATTTAAAGAGGATGAGAAACAATCAGGAACCTTTTTTATTTCACTAAAGAAAGATGTATTTTGCAGAAAGTTTGCATGCAAGGTTTTTTTTATTTTATTCAAAGTTTATCAAACAGAAAAAACTGTTTGTTGTAGATGTAAAATTTTCACATTATATCTTATATATGAAGATATAATTTACAATATCGTTTGAGGGTGCTTGATGGAATATCAATTTCAGATAGGAATTATTGAAAAATTGTGCAATCTCATGTTTTGTCACTCGCAACCCAGGTTTCGCCTTTCCGGATCTTCAGGTATTCTATCACACGTAAACAATAGAACTAACGCAGCATATGTTGTCATCAGCATGATAATTTTATAAACAATAGAACAATACAGTTAAAGAGTTTTTGATGAAAGGAATATATAAATTGAATATCATTATAATCAAATCAATGGTTATTAAAGTAATTTCAGATATATATTTGGCTCCTAGCCTAAGGGTCTATATTGTTACTGGTGTAATTCCACTTATAATAATCAATGAAAACTGTTTAAGATGTATCAGTTCTATTGCATCCAAATGATAGAACGCCTGAAGATGTCGAAAGGTGAAATTCGGGTTGTGAATGACAAAACATATGGAATTGTACAAAGCTTCAACAATTCAAAATAAATATGAAGATGTTTTTAAAAGAAGAAACATGTGTTTTATGCAAGAATGGAAAACTTGTAAAGACTGAAATATATTTTACTTAACAGTAAATAAATACATTATAAATTTTAATATCACAGAAATAAATATTGCTACAAAAACGATGCACAATTATCATTTAACAGTTGTTGCACCACAATTTCAGCTAGGCACATTAACATTTTTACATTCTTATATAATCCATAAAAAAGTCAATAAATTTCATCAACAGGTAAAAGTTCACAATATATGCTTTTCATTGATAGATCTGTCAAGGAAAATGAATATGGAATGAATTTTTGAAGAATTATAGTTAATATAATGCAGAATGATTTAAATGTTAATATCACTTGCGACTATTTTGTGACAGTTTAATCGTTGTCTTTCACTTATGGGGTGGTGAAAACTTAAACAAGCAAGTAGCTGTCAATTAGGATGAGCATGATCAATAGGTTAAAAATGGAATGCGGATTTTTATTGGTGCATTGAAAATTTTATTGACAGTTAAATTATTACTAACCACTCCTAGAGGACAGCAGGTCATCAACTTCCATAAAATTCATTTTGAAAATAACATTACCGATTCACATATTTCATATTTGATTGCCTCCATATTTTCCATATGGAGGCAATCAAATATGAAATATAGAATGAAAATTTGTCTTTCATCAGTATTTTTTTACACAGTGGAACCCCAATCTTACATTATCATTTCATTCATTTTATATCATCCCGGACATACACCCATGAGACGAATCACGTTTCAGATATTAACTGTCACTTCTTGATGGAAAGGAATGATATTTTTAATAATTAACTTCTGATGAATTTGATCAGTTGATAATGCTCGCGATGAGCGAAACAGGTCCTGGTCATAAAATATATTGTGAATAGTAAGTATTAAAAAAATGTGTTTTTACCATGAGAAGAATATTGAATAATCCTCAACCTATCACCTAACTATTTTGATCAATTGATCCTCCAATGACCGTCAAAAAATAAAATCATTTTTTTATTCTGAAGATATGGATGAATCTGTTGTTAGAATAATAAGTGAGTTTGAGGATAACTGCTTTCACTCATCGCGACCGTTACCAATTGGCCAATTGTGTTTTATTAATGGATATATAATGCCTTCTCACTAAGAAGTAACAGTTGAAAAAAATATATTATTTGACGCCATTCTGCATTTTTTATTTTTACAAATTACATTGAAAATCGTAGAAATGGGGTTTCACTGTATTACCAAACAAACTGGACAAGTGTAGTATATTTACAAAAAATACACGGTAATAAAATTTTTAACGAAAACAGGATTGTCTCAGCAAAAATGACAGGTTTAGTCAATACGTTACAAGTGTAAATCAATGATTTAATATAATTTAGCATATATATACATATTTGATTTCATAACATTTGATTGAAAAAAATATTTAAGAACTCAATGAATACACATAGATTGCACTATGCTGTACAAGATAACCCTACATTTTGTACCAGTATCCCAATATATTTCCTATATTTATTAATAACCCCAAATCCGAATTTGCTTATTTTATAACTGAACCACAGTTTCCCAATACAATAGATAATCTTAAACAATAAATAGATGCCTATATTTATCTTTTTGTTATCAACACTGTTTGAAAACAAACAGTAATGCAAATTTTGTGCCTTTTTGTTGTCATAACATTTAAAATATTTCTTCGATAAGCCACCAAATTAAAATATGATTAGTATACATCTTGTGCATATTAACTTGGTCATTACAATGAAAGAATTAATCAGTGGTTTTATCATCTCATTTTTGTTTTTCTCAGGCGAGAGAAATGTGCCATTTGGTTAGTTTTTGCTTCATCTACGTAAGCAAAAGAGTGCACAAAAGGTATGAAAGTATCCAGTTCTTTTTTCCCATGCAATGCTATGAAATGGCATTATGGCACCTTTTTCCTCAGCATTTTTATGCTTGAAATGAACATTCTCAAAACGTTTTAATTTTTTCATGGAAAACTTTGGGTTATATGAAAAAAAAAATTAAATGACATTTTAATTACATTTGAATATAATATATAACATTATATTGATTGAATATGATTAATTCTAACAAAAAACTTAACAAGTGAAATCATCTTTTTTTTTCAGCGAAATGGCATCCCTGGAAGGTATATAGAATCTTTGAGCTTAACAACTTCAAAATAATAAATCTGGTAATCATTGAAATTAGATCTATCGTCCATTTAATTATGAAAGTGGTAAATTTTTTATGTATTGAATAAATGTTGTTTTATAATTTGCAATAATCTTCAATTTTCATCCCAAAAAAGTGAAATGAAAAGCTATATATACATAAGCGAATGTTAGTTTAAGTATAGTTCTGACGATGGCGTGAGCCGAAATAGCTATCAACTATATTTGTTAAAAATAATTTTGTAGAACTAACATACATTGCTATTTTTTCACCGTGTTATAATGGAGTTCTACCAAGTGAATGCCAATTCAATCAATGAAATGAAAATACTAAATTACTAAATATTAAATTTGGATACTTAAGGTTGGACAAAATATTTATAATATCATGGAAAATTTCTAAAAATTAACAAATTTTCAGAACTTGAAATATATTGAAAAACATTTGTAAGGTTGAAATTTTACATTTTTTTTTCATTGAATACTCTTTAAACTTAATATACTTTTCTGAACATTAATATCATTCGGCTTCGAAAATCTCACTGTCAAATAGTTGATTTCAAATTAAATTGCATTGCAGGAAGAATTTATGCTGGAGTTAGTTTAGCCGCCGGATGAAGGATAGCAATAAGAGCTGCAACCGAAGAGATGGCGCCAAGTAATCCAACGGTACTAGGCTTGAGATTAACTCTTCCCAAGGCACTCAGAGGTATCCACACATCACAGAAATTTTTAACAACATCGGTCACCACGTCTTTGCGAAGATGCACAACTGAAAGTGCCCGTCTCAAGATTTCTATATATTTTCGCAATATAAATTGACCGCTATAAAGATTGTTATTTTGAAAAATAAAACTACGCTCGATGAAAAGAATTTTTTGCACTTCATAAAAGTCTCGTACGAGATTTATTATTATCGTCAGCAACCAGTATCTGTTAGAAATGCTCAGCCATTTGTTTGAATCAACGTTTTTTAGGAATCCAGATCTTGCAAGCCACACGACATGATCAGAGAACAGGAATACAGAATTCGCCAATTTACTTAGTGTTAACGTCACCCGCACAGCCAAGTTGGGGTAGTTCACTACCGACAAGACAGAATACAAGGCGTCTATACATTTTCCAAAACGAAGCACTGAAATGAGAAAATATACATTATTTATATTTCCATAAATAAACAGTATTGACAGACAGTAAAATTTTAATCAACTCACATTTTCGGAAAGAACTACAAGTCGATTCCAAACGTTTTAATTGATCGATTGAGTACCGATCACAGTTTGTATTCTGCAACTCGCACCAAATGAAGCGACTTGAATATTGTACAATTCTGTAAAAAAGTGAAGACAATAAATTGATATTTCTAAGCGACACAATTTGAAATCTTTATGTCACTGTTAAAATATTCACTGCTACACGGTCAACGCTTTGACTACTCCTGCTCTCGAGAAACAATATGCCCATAGCAATACACAGCATAGCACAGACCTGGCGTCCGTGTTAGGATATCGATAGCAATTAGTAGAAATTCGACGAATGATATTTTCAACTTTTCAAATAAGTAATTTTTTATTATATAAATTGTTTCATTACCTAGCCAATTTATCTCTTCCTGCCGCTTGACTGTTGAGTTTTATGAGAACTTCCATAATTGAAATTGTATTTAAAATCTTCTTTGAACATTTATCTTTATGAAAACAATAATACTTCCAAAACGTTGACACCTATCCAAAGGTCCAGTTGGGCATTCAAATTTGGAGTTGCATACACTCAAAAACATTATATATTTATATATTATTATACAGTCTATAATAATGTAGGATTGCTTGAAAAAATGACGAATCTTATTTTTAGCAATACTTCAACCACTTCAACTTTTAGCTTAGATCTAAGCCAATATTCTATACTCGTCCGGAAATTTTGATTCTGTATAATTTCCTATTAGTTTCGAGATTAATTTTAACAATACTTATTTTAGAAATAATATTTATAATGACATGAAATACTTAAAATACATCTACATTCAGTCGTAGATAACTAAAATATTTATAAATCCATAGACTAATCTACGATTACCTTTTGAGTTCGGTGTGATTTAGTTTATGGTACGGTGTATGAAGGGTTTCGGGTTCAGTTTTTAGGTTATATTTTGTACTGTCAAATAATTACGTTAGAAAAATAAGTAGAGAAAACCAAACATGTCTGCATATGCCCGAGTTCAGGTAAATATTAATTCAATATCCTTGTTCCAAAGAATTTTGTCTAATCGTTCCATGGTTTCGTTTTGATACAATAATATTCGTTTTCGGATGTTTGAAACGCTCGGGTTTTTTCTCAATTGTAATAAATGTACGAGGAGTGTATAAATAATATTGTATTTTTTACTCACAATTGCGAAATACTGTTCATAAATTTCTGGAAGTAAAAATTTGTAATATGATAAAATATTACAGTTGAAGATACCGGCTTCTAATATTTTCAAAATATGTTTTTAGGGTGCCATAAATATTTAAATATCACTTATTTTTCTTACATCATTTTCAAACAGAGTAAATAAAACTATAGGACAAAGACAAGACTAGCATAACAGTCATCAGTTCTTTTTTTCGGTGGGTTGAAAAGGAAATAAGATTTTTTTTGAAAAAAATATTCATTACTGGGATTTGAGCCGGTGAACACCACAACTGAATAGCATCAATGATAGTATCGGTAGTCAGCTTGATGTAAAATATTCCGAAGATGTAAATTCAGGATTTCATAAATTTATAATATACTCTCTTATTATTCCACCAAGAGTTAACAATATCTGTATGTATCTTGATTTTCAGCAATGGGCAACCTTCGCTCGAACATGGCACTTATATGACTGCACTTGGCAAGATCCTTACATATCAGCCAATAGAATAAAAAAATATCTCATGGGGTTACACAAACCTATCTATCACCCGATGAATGATTGCGGAGACGTGGTTGTAGCAATCAATTCACGTGACATCGCCTTAAGAGGAGATGACTGGAAAAAAAGGGCATATTTTCATGCAACTGGGCGCCCTGGAGGTGCCACCTGGACCCTCGCTTGGGAATTACATGATAAGGACCCAACCATGGTAATCATAAATTTTCAATGGATTCGGCTATAACTTATAAAATATTTGTAAGATGTAATCAAAATTGACAATATTGCTGTCTAAAAATCATCTGAATATCATATGGTAAGCAAAAGTTAGTTTAAAAAGGGCTACCCTAATATAGGCTATTAAGATCGATAGTAATACACTTCCACTTTAATGTATTCATTGCCTAATTTTTATTTTCACAGATTGTGAAGAAAGCTGTGTATAGGAGCATGTCAGGGAATTTGCAAAGACGTTACACAATGCAGCGTCTCTTCATATTTCCAGACAAGGCAGTCCCAGATGAAATTCTACAGAATATAACGAATGAAATAAAACAGTGCAAGACTGTACCAACTAGATTAGATCAAATACCCCAAGAAGAAATCGACAAATTCCCCAAAGTTATGGATTTCCCGTTGAATTATGTCAGGAAATAAAAATGAATTGTTATGTATTTCCTGGTAGTCCCTAGTTCTTTACATAAAACTATATTTAATTGAATAACTGTTTTTTTATACATAAAAATTATAGCTCCTCTTGTAACCCTTGGCACTTAAATTTTCTCATATAATGTCATTTATTTTAATGTATTTTTTTTTGTCAATAGCAATTGGAATTGAATTTATAGCTATTTGTATTCGAGAGACACTTTGATTTTTCATTCAGTACCAAAGAGACAACTTCAATTGTGTGGCCATCATTTGTTGAGTGCAAAAAAATTATTAAAATATAAGTTTTTGGACGTTTTGCTGCACAATAACCCTATTACCCTGAATATAATAACAAATTACCCCGAGATGATTGATGCAAAAAATGCATTATTTTTAAATGTAACAAATCGCAAAGCATAAAACTTCATTTCACAATTTTGACGTTGATGATTTAGCCCCATGGGATTATAGGGGTTAACCATAAATAAAAAAAAATTAATCAGCTAAAATAAACTTATATTTGAACGATGATGAAACAATGTTTGCATAATAATACCGTCACATTGTGAGTCTTGTGCTTTTCTAAATGTGATATTTTGTCAACATGTCACCAACACTAAAAGAATTTTAACAGTTTTTTTTATACCAATATCTAATGATATGTTTTGAAGAGGAATCAATCAAGGTGTAAGTCTTTCTTCAGGGTGTAAACAGAAATGTGCATCATGTACTTCATGTTATCCTGGAAGTTTTGAATTGCTTTATTTCTGAATTCTTCCCAAGCGTAGAGATCCCTATAAATGGGTCGAACAAATTTCATGCGGCCCTGATCGTTGACAAACTGAAGTGCGGAATCGAATTTTTCAGCCCAGCGTGTTTTGATGCACAACCTTATCCATTTAAATTTGATTTCCAAATTCTTGGCAGAGTCCAAGTCGTAGGTTGTTCCTAAGGCTTTAACCAAATCCAAAGACACGTCTTCCTTGTAGAGTTCTGCCAAGAATTTGCGTAACTGCAAGGATGTCAGTGTTTTTAAATCACTTCTTGCAAACTGTGTGTAATTACCTGAAGAATTTGCCCAACGTTTGGTCAGAGCACTGCAGGCTTCTGACATTGTTGTATCATATCTAGAACAATAATTCAGTTGTAAATTGTCACATTGGGGTCAACTTGTTGCCTGCTGAACCACGTAAATAATAAACTAACACACAATATTCAGAAAGAAAATATTTTATGTTACTGTTGTAAACCATATTTGATGATGAAGATTATCAATAAGATAAATCCTGCTACATTTCAATACACAAATTAGCTCTAGCACAAAAGTTTTGAAATCATGGTGCGCTGTATCATGAAATAAAATATTTTTTTTTTTTATATATGACTGAGGAATTTTAGCCAGTGAATCGACCATCAATATGTGAAACATTTCAGAATTGTCTAGAGGCCTCAATTGATAGGTCATGTAAAGCCCAAAGTGGCCCTTGCACTAAATCGTGAGCAACAATCATATTTGCCAGGTATATCTGGCTGGGATCGTAAACTATTTTATGAATAAATATTAAAAATAAACAAGGCGAAACTAAATTCAATTATTCTAATAAACAAGCAGTTAAACCTTCTCAGTTCATCAATAATATTCATCCCTTACGTGAGATTATTTCAATTAGTCAATGATCTGAAAAAATGAATTCCTACAATAGGTCTTTTGAAATTTAATCCCACCTTAAATAACCCATTCAAAATAAGTAGGCATATCCCAGTATCAAACTAACCAATCACATTTTAATGGCAGTCGGTTATTGTGAAAACCTCTCATCACAAATTCATAAAGCTGAATTTTTCATATTATTTTTTCCAAATTTGAATATCACTGTAATCAGATGAGTTGTTATAAAAATTATTTCTAATATGTATTCTCCTAATCTTAGAATTAATATTTTTATTTGAGTAATTCCTCATGTATATGAACAATTCAAACGGTTTACTGTCTGACTGCTCTATTGCATCATGAATGCCTGAAGATTCCGAAAGACAAAACCCGGGTTATGAGTGACAAAACATGATGAATTGTACACAGACTCAACAATTCAAATTTCATATTCATGTGTTGATATTACGATAACTTACTTAGGAATATGAAGTGGCATTCCTGGAGTGTGTAGCCATCCATCCCAATCGATTTCATTGATAGCCTCATTGTCTTTGAAGTATCCTAAGAGATTTTGCTTGAAATCTTCCGTATCGATTGATTTCTTTTGAAATGTGTTTATGTAATGACGAAGGTAAGGCTCAAAAACAGCTAGAAATAATGTAAAATCAATGGTACACAAAACTTTCCTGAACTAAGGAAAAAAACTACATTAAAAGTTGCCATAAATAAACATCAAACAGGATCAAAGGTCTGAGTCATCTGCAGCATGTAACCCTGAGAGTTCTAATGTCTCTCTATGACCACTGATACAACAGGGTGCTGCTTCTACATGTGCTCTTTTCCCAAAATTCTTGACAAAGTCAGACCAGATTCCCCCAATATACAACGCATGAGATTCATCTCTGCTCAGAATACGGTTTTTCTGGGTTTCTTTGTGTGCAATGATTAGTGATAATAAAACAGAATTGAACAAATAGCATTGAGTTTTAATTGAGCACAGCAGTGTGCTTTTTTAATAGCAACACTTTGCAATATGTTAGATGTGGCTCCAGCTATTTTTTAGTGAAAAATAAATTCTTCCTCTAAAGTTTTAGATGTCTAACAGATTTATGAATTCCTTCATTCACAGAATTCACATTATATTTTGATAGTGACCACGGAAGAAACGCCTTAGCCTTAAAAATGTAAAAGCGCAATATGTCATATTTTTGTGTGCTACACATACATAAGATGACATGTAGCAAACACTTTTCAATATCCGTTACTGTAAAAACATAAATTAAAAAAGTAAAAGCATCAGGTGCATAATCAGCATCTCTCCAACAAATTTCTTCACACACTAGGCACTTATTCTGTACCCGAGTAGTAATACGGAGTTTTGAATATTAATCAAGAAATTTCTAGGAATCTAAATGGAAACTTGGAGATTTACTTACTCGGTCCACCTAAAAGGTTTTCTAAATATCGTAAGAACGTTGATCCCTTCTCATACGGTACAATTGAAAATGCATCATCAGGACTTAAGCCTTTTAAGTCTACTACCAGATTGGTTAAAGGATTGTCTTTGCCAAGATGTTCCACCTGTAATATACACAAAATAATTTATAAATATTTGTTTCTGTTTCTGCTAGTGGATAAATATGACTTAACCCTATTACCGACGAAACCTGATACATTGGCTTTCACTACTTTTATGATACTTCCATTGGATCTGAGATTCATTGAAAAGGTATCAGATCACAATGTAAAAAAATACATTGCTATTTTTTTACCGTGTTATAATGGAGTTCTACCAAGTGAATGCCAATTCAATCAATAAGGTATCAGATCAATTTTTAACAGTTGTCTCTACAGAAGATTAGTAGGCTTAAAATTATAGCGGATAGATATGTTGAAACCATTTCATTTCATTTAAATATATTTATATGATTACGGGTGAATTATTTTCATAGTTCTTGAACCACTGGTTTTGTATGCCTGTTAATTTTTAATTCAAATTTTGTTTGTTTAGTTTTAATAGTTTTGTTGTTTTTGTTTTTTGTTAGAAAACGGTCTGGATCTTGCTAAGGTAAAATTATGGAAATGATACTAAATATTGTTTTATAAATTCAGTACAGTGCCTCTCCATTAATAAGTGACAAAAAAACTGTATAAGTGATTATTATACACATCTTACAACAGTGTTACTGAAAAAATCATTAACTTAAAGATATTTGAAGAATTAGGTTGGTTTTGGCCGGTTGCAAACGTTCTTTTGTGTTTTAGTATATAAAGCGACAGCAATTCATAATTTTTCTAAACAATGTTTGGCCATGATAAGGATTATCATTATAAGATTGCTTTACCGCATCGGTCAATTCTGATAATCTCGAGATTGTTGTGAAATCTCTGAATTTTGTATCATCAACAGCTTCACCGAAAAGTCTTGCAGATATCTTTCGTTCAAGGAATACAGTGAATCCCTCATTAAGCCAAAAGTGTTCAAAGTTTCGATTGGTCACCAAGTTTCCAGTCCAGCTGTGAGTTATTTCATGAACAATCACATTTGCCAGTGAACGGTCGCCAGCCTGTAAATGAGCAAATTCATATTAGAATATTCTATTATTTATAAATGTAATATTTCTGGTAACTGTTGAAATTTCAGTGCATTTGTACGAATTGTATTCATATGTTGAACCAACAATAAAAATTGACAATATTATATACCTAGTTATAATTTACATTGTATCAGTTGATAATACTCACAATGAGCGAAATCAGTCCTGATATTGATAATATTAAATAGTGGAAAGAGTTCTGATCAGGGCTAAGCCAAAATAGCTATCAACTATATATCTTATAAATTTCGTAGAACTAAAATATATTATGTTTTCACCAGGTTAATATTAAAAAAGTAACAGATAAAACCATAGAAGTGAATACCAGGTTACATCGACACGTTTAGGCTTTGAGCCGAGATATTCAAGTACACTATAGTGGCACATAACCAGACTATACAGGATTACTTACTAACAATGTGGGAGTTATGAATGTGAGGCATGGATTTTCCATTCCTCCGTAGGCAAAAGATGGCGGCAACACCAGCAAATCGTATATTCCCCATACATAAGGGCCGCAGACTTCCTCAGCGGTTGTCAGCATTCTATCGGTCTCGGAAAACTCCCAAGCGCTTTCTTCAATAATTTCTTTTTCAGCCCAGACAGTCGACCTGACAGCATTAACACATTAAGTTTCGTTTTTTTTCCTTTCTTAACTATTTCAGACTAAGCTCAGTGTGAATCGGCAATTTTATTATTATGAATTATGTCAGCAATATTTATATTGTACAATAATGATCCACTGAATCATGTTTATACCTTGGTCCGAGAGTTCTAGCCTCCAACGCTCCGACCGCAATAGCGAGCAAATACGCCGGAATAGGAACTGGCTGATTGAAAGAGTGTCGCTTACCGCCCGGACCGTTGACTACATCTCCTCGCATGGCGCTCATAAGAACAGTGAATTCTTCCGGAGCGGTCACCTCTGCACTGTAGGTGAATTTTACAGCAGGAGTGTCTTGGCAAGGCATAACAGATCTCGCATGGATCGCCTGAAAACGGCACAATAGGGTTTTCTTTTAATCTGGAAATTAATTTATAATATCGACTGAAGGTGCTTAATGGAATTTAAATATCAAATATGAATTGTTAAAACTTTGTACGATTCAACATGCTTTGTCACTGATTATGATGCAATGGATGACAATAACGACACAGATGCAACAGAACTGACAGTTCTATTGCATCAATGTGATAGAATGCCTGGAGGTACCAAGAGTTGAAACCCAGGTCGTTAGTTTCAGTAATTCAGATTTCATTATAATCTTGATAATGTGTATTAATTTAAAATTGTTCGCTTGACCACTTAAGCCTTTGTAGCAAGAAAGCAGTTATAAAGGGAGAGAATCACAAATTATGTTGTATAATTATTTATTTTTTAATATAGCATTAAATCATATATTTTCGAAAAAATAGTACTGAATATTTTATTATTTTTAGCCTGTTATAAGGAGGTTCTGTCAAGTAAAAACCAGTTTAAGTCATCAAAAAAAAAAAAAAACAAAATTGCCAAATGGTAAATTTTTACAATAAATTGACTTGGTCACTTTTGAGAATATACTAAAAATAAAAATTAGTGTACATGGAAATTTATATGGATATTTAAAATTTGGTTTAGAGACATACTACAACTAACTCATTAGTGTTATTTACGAATATGGTTTTTAGTCACCTGACACTGTGAAAACATATATGGTAGCTTTCTTCCGGCGGTCTGTGCAGGGTCTAACCACTGCAGAGCGCTTGCCTCTGGAGATGTTTCATATATAATCATGATATCTAAGCTGAAATATCAATCAATAGAAAATAAATTAAAATAATCAACATACTGGCTACCAAGGTCATATATTGCCAACATAAACATAAGAGCAGGTTTTTAACAAAGTCAAATAATGAGGCAATAAAAATTTCATGTTTTTTGAACATGTATAAATATTTTTATAATACATTTATAAATACTCCCGCATAGGTTGACGGCTGATAAGTGTATTGATGGTTGAAACTCAAAAATGAAAGTGTGTTGACAGTCTTAAACTTTCATTTTCAAGGTAATTTTTTTTGTACAATAGTTTTTTTGTTGAAAATCTCCATTCATTTATTTAATAATGACACTACTGAATTATTTTCTGTTTTTGGTGATGGAATATCATTTATACGGTTCAGCAGGGAAAGAGTAAAAATTTTCTATAATTAACATAAAAGTGTGATTGTTTTTGAATTTCTGTTATGAACTTATACCACATACAAAATATGCATCAAGTTAAAATCCAAACAGATGAAACACAATCTAGAAATATTAATGCATTGGCGCTCAAAGGGTGTCAAAAAATTGATGTACCACGAATCGTCTGTATTGGGAAGAGTAATAATCAGCATGGATCCAATGTCCTCGACATGTTCACCAATTTTAAAATCGAGCGGAGTTCCACAGAGTAATGATACATTTGATATGTCTAAATGACTAATATCCAAGACCTGTAAAACAAAACAAGCAACTTTATTTATTTGTGATTGTGATATTGATAAAAAAAAACAATTTACAGTGTAACTGCAGTCTGGCAATTTTTAAAATTATTACTTAGAATAAGTTTTTGTTGCTTTTTTATGGCTGGATTAAAGTAATTATAATATTATTTGTAAAGCAAATCTAAAGTAACATCGAAAGTTGAATAGTAATTACTCTTAACTTACTCATCCATGTCCGATTCCAATGTGGAGCATATGGCCTCACAATGGAGGTATCTAAGCAGAAGATTTTTCTACAAACAAATGCTTGTTACTCCGTTGTTCAAATTCTGTATTATAAAGAGCTATCCAATGTCAAATCATGCCATGCTCATTACGATTATTACTTACCAAGTCTTCCACAGATGGATCGATCTTCTCGACATTGAGAAGAGCTTTTCCAGTCAAAATATGACTTTCAAAATTGACATCCAATGTGAGATGTAAATTTTTTATTATGTGATGATCTGTAAAAGATTTAAGCTCGATTATTATTGTCGAGGAGTATAAAATAGAGATTGTATAGTAATACTTTATAAATTTAAAAATCGAAGCATCATAGTTCGATTCTAACGAAGTTCTACGCATGGATGTGATATAAATAGACTATAAGAACTCAGATATTTACCAGGTCTTGCATATGAAGTAGGGTCTTGAACACTTAATTTGTCCATGTTGCATATAAAAAATAATTACAATAATTATAGTATGATAGTCTATGACAACTATTTATAATCTTTTCCAGTTTGACAGATCACCGGTGTAAACAAAGACTAAGCATAAAGTATACTAGTTTATGACTAGGCATGACAGACTAATTTTAGGTATGTTGTCTATGATATTCAATTAATGGTCGGCACTGAACAATATAGATTTTATGGGCTCCTAAAATAAAATTGTATTCACATACTACAGAGTGATAACAATACACTTTCGTCCAAATGCTGCTTTTCCAATAGATTCTTTTGCACCATGAATTACTACTTTACTTAAACCACTAGCTCAGGGTTCTATAATCCAAGCCCCTGACATGTTTTGAAGTTCGTATACTAAATAAATTTATTATAATGAGTAAAGAAACTTATCAATATGCACGTTTACCTCCTGGGAAAATAAATCAGCTCCATCAAAAGATAGCATATTGATTTATACATTGAAATTTTAATTTGTAATAAATTGAAAATGTTTTACAAAAGGAAAGTTCCATCTGTTTACGTGGGTTATAGTATTCTCTTCAGCATTTTGGGACATAAGACATATCCAATATTTTAATTTTGCACCAATCCATAAGAATCATCACTTGCAACTGTTCATAGATGTAAACAAGAAAGCTACTTTCTCAAACAATATTCTCCTTCGCTCTTAGCTTATTTATGATTTCTCAACCGGTGGTCCACAGACCACTAGTGGATTTTTGGGTGGTCAGCGATGTGATATTATTTCGATAAGCCAATCGAATTTTATGGATTTTTAAATTATATTTTTTTGTTACTGTCTGTTTTTATATACTTAAATATTGTTACATCAGCATACGGTGTAGCAAAATTATTTGTTTTTAATAAAAAAATCAATTATTTAAATATTTTCGATTCTATTCCAATGTTGATGGCTTGCAAAACATTTCTGGACTTTTCAGTAGTCCGCGGATGTACAAAAGTTGAGAAACCATGGTTGACATCATGCTACTATTAAAATATTCTGAGAAATCCTAGATCATATTTTCAGGGAAACATAATATTATGCTTTACCAGATGGGTGTTACGTATAGTGCTTTCAGCTTTCAATGAGTGTTAAATTCATGGTACAACTCCTAAGCAATGTTGATTAATAAACATAAGAAAATACATGGATAAATGAGACTTATAATAGATGAGTATTTTTTTTTTTATTGAAGAATTTGCTTAAAAAAATCTGTAAAATAAGATATTCTATGAAACTGCAGCCTATCTTCTGTTGATTTTATATTAGTTGTATCTTTCTAAAATCTATTCCTTTATAATTTTATTTAACCAAACCGAGGCACTGCCTAGCGATGATAAATATATATTATTTATTTTTATTATATATAATATTGATCGAAATTAAATTTTTATCTGATATGTCAATATTATGTTGTAAAATGAATCTGAAAATAAAAAAAAGTAACTTTGTCACCAATTTTTTATATCTAATAAATCTACAGTGGTCTTGCAGCTGAGTTTGATGGTCCTGGTTTTAGTCCACTCGAAAAACTATCCACTAGCTGAATGGTAAAAGTTTACATCATATATAAAGATAAAAAATTTCAAATTTATTTCAACCATTGAATGGTTAACACGGGAAATATATTAATTAATAATAATTAAAAACTCGATTAGCCATAACGAATGGTTTGAAAAAGAGAACAATATATTACACAAAATAATATTCAGGATAGTTGTTATATTTAGTTGAAAACAGCTAATCTAGAATTGATAGTACTTAAGTTTTTTTTATTGTATTAAACAAATCATACAAAAAAAACTGACCCATCATATTCAATGTTGCAAAATTCAATTAACTTAATCTTCTCTTAAAACTGCAAGTATATTAATAGCATGACACTATAAACATAAATATATATTGATTTAAAAAAAAAGAATGTGTGAAAGTGTTGAACAAAAAAATGAATTTGTTCTTTAATCTTTTCCAGTATATTTTGTTCGATTGAGATGCAAAATCTTTTGTGTTAGGAGAAATTTTGTTTCACTTTGAAAGGATACATTTGTGCGAAATAACAAGTTCTATTTTGTCAAAACTGGTGTTTCTTATTGTTTTCATATATTGATTTGTACTTATTTTTGATATTATTGATTGAATTGGTATTTACTTGGTAAAACTCTACTATAACACGATCAAAACATGATTCTGAAGAGAGTAAGCCGAAATAGCTATCAACTACACATCTTATAAATTTTGTAGAACTATAATGCATTGATATTTTTTCACTGTGTTTTTGAATGTATACTGCTCCTCATACGTCAACCATGTGTTTGACAATTTAGCTATACTAAAAAAAGATAAGAATAATTATGATGAATCTTTTTCAACATTAACATCTTCTAAATGCATTAAATGTATGTTGAAATACATTATAAGTATTATATAAAATGAACCAGTGTATTTATAATTTAACACAAAGTAAATATCTTGTTGAAAAGTTATTTTTATTGAAACCAATGATACAAATTCAGCATTATTAATAATTACAATTTAGAAAAAATTCAGAGTTTGAAATATTCTAATCTTTTCTCAGGGCAAACTCTTCTTCGACGACCCCATCTTTTGTGATGATATTGATAAAAATACTGTCTCCTGTGTAAATGTCTCTCTCTGCAGCCGAAATAAAAACATCTTTAAGAATACTCAGGGCTTTGTCCTTAGCAATGGGCGCAGGGGTCACGCCTTGCATATTTTTTAATCCGATTTGGTTATCTAAAAGCGGCTGTAAGAGGGCACCGGCAGATCCTCCAGCTCTGTACTTTGACATTTCACAGTGACCGATTGGATCATAACTGTACACGCAGCCTTTGCCTTCGTTGTCTAATCCCGCCAAGACGTTGGAGACGTAATACGGGAAGAATCTCTTGTAATACAGCATCGTTGAAAGCATCTGAGCGACGGCCGGAGTGGCCATCGGTTTGTGGTGTTCAAGTAGGTACATCTGCATTCGAGCAGTTAATAACCTCGTCAATGTAAGAGTGTCGCACCAACATCCTGTAGCAGCTAGCACGGTCAGCTCAGAGAGTTTAAAGAGTTTCTTCTGCTCACGAGTGTAGATGGAAAATCCCGTACTCAATCGAGTATCGGCCCCAACGATGACATAGTCATCACCGGCGATGGCGACGACGCTGCCTCCGTTATCTGCATAGGGACTGAAGGAGACGGTTTTCGCACCTTGGACGCGGTAATCAGCCAGAGAATCGGTGGCACTCAACATATTGAAGAATTTAATGGTTAAATTATTTATAAAAGAAACTAACCGAATGCTAGTGTGTATGACAAGTGATTTTTGAAACAATGTTAAACGGCTAAAGTTCTTTACGTCACGAACTAGCCATGTATATCATTAAAATAGGGATACTTCATATTTTCCGACAAAAAAAATTTTTTTTTAATGATTATGATGTATTCATCTTTTTAAACTGCTCTTTGTATTGATTTTTAAATATTCAATATACGTAATTCAATTCACGGTGTTATAATAAATGAAATATACCAAATTTATACACATATTAAAGCATGTTTTATTTGTTTATGGTCGAAGCCGCTAGCAAAGCGTCATTGATTCTGCCTACGTAGTACGAATCGTCCCAATGTCTTTGGTTGCGCTACGCTAGGTGACTTCGTTCTGCGTGCCAGAAGAAAGTTTTGGACACAAAATTCACCTTCGGGCGCTAGTTATTTTATGTTTGCTGAACCTACTAGCAAGGTTTTCGGCCTTTTTTAATTTGTGAGTGACAATTGACCATGTTTTGTTAAAATTATGTACCGCGCAACGGACTTATTCGCCGTTAGGCGTGGCAGGTTTCGATTATCGTAGTGACGCCATTGTGTTTTTTCAGACTGCCGTTCGGAGTGAAACAACTTAATGATCGGATTACCGCGAGGCGACAGGGACCGAATCACAGTCAAGATACGCAACATGAAAAGGAGCTCGTCTAGGGATAGTCTCCCGCGCGCGAAACGCACAAGGAGCAGTGCGGGTCGTTACGATGACAGTTCGGATGAAAGAATTACTCCTGAACGGATCAGGCGCAGGGTTCGCTCCCCGAGTCCTCGGGGCCGGTACGTATCCCCGCACAGGGAGGAGTACTTGAGACCTAGAGAGATCCGAGAAGCGCCAGAGAGATACTCATACAAGGTCCTCTGCGTGAGTGCACTTCACCCCAAGGCTTCCGAAGAGGTCATCAAAGACACCCTTTATAGGGAGTATAAAAAGTATGGAGACCTCAGCGTCAAGGTCTCCCATGACCTTGATGAACGCGTCGCTTATGTATGCTTCCGAAGTTCCGAGGACGCTCGCGACGCCAAACACGGAAAGCCTCGCGTCATTCTGTACGACAAGGTCGCCATGGTGGACCCTGTCTACGAGAGCGCGAGAGTCGAACCTTACAGGAGCAGGCCGCGCAGTGTGACCCCACCGGAATATGATAGGCCGTATGCTTACACCTGGTCCCCCGTACCCGAAAGAAGACGTCCGCCGCCGGAGCACGCCGACCGCGCGTACGGCGTCCCGCCATCGGTTCCACACCATCGAGAGTTCCGCCCACCGATGCACCACGAATACCCCGTCGCAGGCCCCCACGGCATTCCCGTACACCATAGGCCTCCACTCCATCACCCTGTTCATCCACATCCTCACCCCCATTATGCGCCTAGACCTTACATGCCTCGTCCTCATCATCCACCATTTGAGAAAGTCGAAAACAAGAAAGATAAGTTCCCTAATTACCTTCACCATGTTCAACCCGAGGACGATCCCCTCGCTACAAGGACCTTGTTCGCTGGTAATCTTGAAATAAATATTTCTGATGAGGAGCTCCGTCGTATATTTGGGAGATATGGCATTGTTGAAGACATTGACATTAAGAGGCCACCGCCTGGAACAGGCAACGCGTTTGCATTTGTTCGGTATCAGACACTGGACATGGCACACCGTGCTAAAGTGGAGTTGTCCGGTCAGTACATTGGCAAATTCCAATGCAAGATTGGCTATGGAAAAGCTACTCCCACCACTCGAGTCTGGGTCGGCGGCCTCGGCCCTTGGACCTCCGTGCCTCAATTGGAAAGGGAGTTCGACAGGTTCGGTGCCATCAAAAAGATTGAGTATGCTAAGGGCGACGGTGACGGTTACATTCTGTACGACTCTATCGATGCTGCCCAGGCAGCCGTCAAAGAGATGCGGGGTTTCCCTCTAGGAGGGGCCGAGAGAAGGTTGAGAATAGATTTTGCCGACGCTGGCCCGGGCGGCGGTGCTTATCGCCCAAAACCAGGTTACCCGACGACAGGTGAACCCGCAGAGTACCGAGACGGCTACGAAGGAGCGTGGGACGAAGCCGGCTATGCCGGTGCTGCCCCTGGATATCGCGGTCGCGGCGGCCACCGGGGCAGAGGAAGGGGCACAGCCCGAGGAGCGCACGCCGCCGGCGATCGCTTCCGTCCCGAGGAGGAATGGCGTCGCGACGAGTACGGACGCGGTAGCGCTTCGCGCTCTCCACGGTCTCCCCGTTCTCCGCGACGCCGCTCCGCTGACAGCGACTCCGACGGCTCCCCCCGCAGGGTCGGCGCCCTCGCCTCCGCCCGCACGTTGCCCGAGGTGGCGCGCAAGGCGGCCGCCGCTTGGAACGGGGCTCTCATTCTTAAAAATTCCCTGTTCCCCGCCAGGTTCCACCTGACGGACGGCGACACCGACATGGTCGATGGGCTGATGAAAGATGAAGACGGAGAACGCCGGCTGCGAATCACGCAGCGACTGCGACTCGATCAGCCAAAACTTGACGATGTCCAGAAGCGCATATCCACATGCAGCTCCCACACTATCTTCCTCGCCCTCGCGGGGTCTGCTTCCTCTGCGTCCGCCGCCGCCGACGATGCGGCCGTGCAAACCCGCCCTCTGCGCAATCTCGTTTCGTATCTTAAACAGAAAGAGGCCGCAGGCGTCATATCGCTTCTCAATAAAGAGACTGAGGCTACCGGAGTTCTTTATTCTTTCCCGCCTTGCGAGTTCTCCGCTGACCTCCTCAAGAGGACTTGCCACAATCTTGCGGAAGAGAGTCTCAAAGAGGACCATTTGGTAATTGTGGTTGTGCGCGGCGGCGCTTCTTAATTATCCTCCTCGTAGCTATTTTTTAAAATAGCATAGAATAAGCGTAACTTCAACTTCCTATTAGGCTTCGCTGCGGAGCGATGCCGATCGGTTCGGCAAGTATCAGGGCTGCACGATAGACGTGCGATGTTTTGAGATTTACCCTCCCGTCTAACATAAAAGTGAAATTTCAAATCCCACAGTAATAATGTGGTTCCATCGACTGAATTTAGGCGGAAGGAACCCTAACCGGGAGTTAAATATTCAAGATTGCGGTGGAAGAGGGCTATTGCCGTATTTTAGTATTTATCACTGCGTACATATTTCAGGATGCGCTTAGATTTATTTACATAATCTATTGTTAAGTGAGAAACGTTAACAGACAAAGATGCGATCGCCGCGCGGATGATCAGCAAAGTGACCCGATCGACCCTCCTCCCCTTTGACGATGTGATCGATTCCTGTGAATGGCTTAAAATCTAATTAGAAATAATAATAAGATCAACTATATAGCAGCATTGTACCTTTTAAAAAAAAGTTCGACATGTGAATTGTTTTTGTATGTTCTTTCAGTATGTGCATTATCATTGACACGACTTTACTGTGTATTGAATAGAAATTGAGGTGAAATAAATTGAACTGATCGGAATCCCCGCCTTGATCGTCATCGATGTGTCAAATATTTTCATATATATTATTTTCTCCGATGATTTTAACTGGTTAAGTGACTCTTCACGTTTCAATGATCATGTATTGTGAATGAGATAAAATGTAGAGGCTCTGTGTCACGGCTGTTAGGTGAGACGTGTAGTGTTAGTGTACGAGTGTCACTAAATAGAATAATTGTAATCACCTTTTTCATGTGTTGTTATTTTCAATATCCTGCGAGTGACCTTATCCCCAGTATTCCAGGCGGTCGCGGAGCTTGAGGAACGGAAGTCTCGTAACTCGTGACCGAACAGCCACCCGGTGAACCATATGTGATGTTACTATTTTCTTAATACTTAAATATGCAGAATTTTAGTGAGCTCTGTGTGCTGTGATATTTTTTTTTAACGAGGACCGGCACCAATCAAGTACCGATTCCCGTATGACCGTTGGTTATGAACTAACTGCCGTGTTGAAAGTTTTTCTATTTAAAGTTTTTTTACGCTTAAGATTCAGTTTTTCTAGTTGAATACGTGGATACAACAATTACTAATAACAAAAAATAGATGGTGTTTTTTTGTACACGGTGAAATGTGCCATGAGATTTGAAACAGTAAAGTTATTTTTTTATCAGTAAATATTCAATGAGATGAGAACAAAATTTGTGAATTTTGTGAAACAGTTGTGTTCATTAGAAAGTATTTTCATTTTAAAACATTAAAAGTACTAGTATTTTGTTACGTTTATGGTTGATGGATGCATCAAATATATTAGAAATGTGTTCTGTGGTAAGTGCGAGTCTACGGTGTGTGAGTAAATCTCAAATGTTACAGTGTTTCCAGAAGCGATGTAAGTATAAAGGGTGGTATATTTAACAAAACCTATAAAAAACTAATTATATGTTTGTTTTTTGTGGATTAAAATGAATAATCGCAAAGATATCGAGCGCAGAGTGGTGGCATTCATATAATTATATGTCATGCAATATCAGACCAGTCTGGACGCTCCCAGTAACATTATCATAGATGATCACAAGAAAAGTAGGTTTTCTGTGTTCATGCCTTAACATGGTTGATTAAACAACTTTTTGCATCATTTAAATCCTGCTAAGTGTAACCAAAATGAATTCATTCTTTTTGCACAGTGATTGTTCATACTTAAGCACACAACTGGACAAGGAAAATACATTGCTTTTCCTGTATTTAGGGCATTTTAACTCTTTATTCATATATGTACCGAACTCATCTCCCTTGGTATTTCAGTCCAAAACTTTTGTCTCTAAAATAACATGACAGTTTTTTCTCTCCGTCTTTTGAAAAACAAAAATTTAAGATGTATATCAATACGCAAGATAGTCAAGGAAATGTTTTTCATGTCTTGAAACGGAGATAGTAAAAAGTTTGAACATGCTTATTCACTATATCCTCATTTTCACATTAAAATCATGATTTTTTGTTGATGTTCTTAACTTTCATTGAAGCTTAAAATAACAATTATTCATGTAACATGGCCTCATTATATGTTTTTGATAATAAGTCACAGAATTATAGCAGTATCTAGCCTAAGAAAACATACGCAGTAGTCTAATCATCAATTGGATGCTAATATATTTTCAGGCTAACTTTCAATCTAAAATGCTACTTCAGTTATATGATTTGCCACCGTTTTGTGCTTTGTATTGGTCCAGGAAATCCTTTAGGAAGCATCTTATGGACGAATCCTTGATCAAAAATTTGTGTTTCATTATAACATTAAATAAATATTTATTTACTTGCTGAATAATTTCAATTAGACTTTTTGAATTTTTAATTTATCAAAAACAAATAAATGCTAATATTAATATGTCAATATCAACCTGGATTTCTCTTGAAATCCACAGTTACTCTTTAACAATCATATATATATAAATAGAAAGGTTATTCTAAGTTACCAGGAAATTTTCCCATCTCGAAATTGACTCTACTCAATATTCCTTGTGCAAAAATTAATAAGACTCGTTCAGAATTGTTTTGGGGGAAATTTTTCTGTTAACTTTTAGGATCATGGGTGATAATTTGTCTATTCTCATTTAATTGTTTTACCCCTTTAGCCTCACAGGGCTGATGAGCTTCAGAGAAGATCTATAAGTACAGATCCTTTTTAAATTACTTATGTAATAAACACTGTTTTTTCAATGTTTCCTCCCGTATACAAATTTATGGAGTTTTTCATTATAATCAAGGAATACATATAAGTCAGGTCTGTGAGGCTAAAAGGGTTAATTCAATCAAAGGAACCTCACATTTGGATTATCACCGAACTTCAAGCTGCAGCTCTTCGAAAAAGATGAAAGTGGAACTTCCTGTTTATCATTCAACATAAAACACACGTGCTCAAAAAATACAAAATCATTACTTGCCGGTTCGAATCCAGGCTTAAAACATATTTTTGTCGATTTCAATTTTTCGGCGAAAATCTAAAGTTTTTACCATCAATATAAAGCATATATGACTTGTTTCCTCTGAAATGAAACTTTCAAACCCAGATCTACTCAGTGTAACAGAAATGTGCCGTGAATATACAAATGAATCAAAATTATTTAGTCTGGGGGTGTGATGGGTATAGATTTTATCTAGTTCATTTCGAACATGTTAATTGATGAAGGAAACATGACATAAAAATAGAATTGAGTGATAGAATATTGATTAAATATTAAAGTGAAAATTCAAAAGTAAAAAGTGGATACTTAATCCTTCAGCGGGATGGCAAAACCTGATACATTTATTAAAAAAATTCTGTCTGTTTATAAGAAATCAGCAACATGATCGCTATTTAATTAAGATAATTGTTATCAGATTAAATTTTCCATTGTAAACATAAATCATGAAAACATTTGGTATCATGTTTTGCCATTTGCCGTATTAAAAGTGGAGAAACTTGTGAAACAGTGTAAAATGAATGACGATTTGTATTAGTGTCGAAAGTTCAGTTAAGTTCTCCATATGAAAATAAAAAAAACCTTCAAAGTGTGTTGAATATGGCTGCTGATAAGAGGATCTCTAACTGATGGGTAATGTAAACAAAAGCACCAAATAAACACGACTGCAATATAAACGTTATGGTTTCATTTCAAATATTGACTTCACAACTGACCTGTTTTAAGAAAATCTACTACAATAAGAAAGAAGGTGAGAAACCAATTTGTTGAACTGCAAAAAGAGTTCTCTCTACATAAGTTGTTTCTACTAGAACTGCTTCACCTCTCGATTGTTTAGATAATATATTTTTTTAGTACTATTTCTACAGTATACTTTATGATCAAGATGGTTTTCCTCATGAGTATTATCAACTGATGATTGAAAACTCATTGGTTGATAAAAAAAATTCCTATTATTATTACTAAAATTATGGTCCTGATCGTAAAATATATTTTGGCGAGAGTAACAAGGTGAAAAAATAGCAATGTATTTTAGTTCTACAAAAATTTTATAAGATGTAGTTGATGAGCTATTTCGGCTCACGTCATCATCGGAACTATACCAGTTCCGACAATGGCATGAGATGAAAAAGCTATCATCTATAACTTATAAAAAATTTGTAGAACTAAAATACATTGCTATTTTTTCACCGTGTTATAGTGGAGTTCTACCAAGTAAATGCCAATTCAATCAATAAATTGGCAAGAGTATCAAATATATTGTTTTTATTAAATAAAATATAATGCCTTTCCACCAGAAAGTGATGGTTAACACATAAGAAGAGTTATTGAGGCACTTGAATAATATTTCATAAATTAATTCATTACTATTTGTGTTTAATAAATGTATTGAGAATGTCAGGAAAAATGATGCTATAGTTCTATACAAGATATTGCTGACTCATTTTTGAGTATTAACTATCAACACACTGTCATCTTAGTAGCGGAGATTTTAGCATTAAGTGAAATCATATTTCAATTAACCATGATTTGTTTTTTATTTCTCTTCCTTTAAATATGACATTGATGATATATTTTAGTTTCAGCATTGCTGCAATATTTGTCTGAACATGGGAGTCCTATCCAGCGCGCTGGACATGTTGTTTATGTCTTCCTAGATGACAAAAATGATATTTGAGCATTAATCCAAAAATATTATAATTGTATTTTCTTTTTTTTATTATCTGCTGATAAATATCTTAGCAGAAGTATTTTCTCTTTATTTGTGAATTTCCCCTTATTAAGGAGCTTTTGAGCCTAGGCTTATTTTCCAAAAATATCTATGTAAAGTTAGTTAACAATATATTTTAATATAACCCTTATTGTATTTGGCTTAAATGCAAATTCAAATAATGGTAAATTTTTTTCAACCAAGAAAGCTTGAGAACCTTTAAAAGCGCGACTCATGTTCGGCCAGAACAGAAGATTTTATTGTGAATACCAATAGCTTCATAGTAGATATTGGATATATGAAAAAATCTGCTATACAAATTATCAATATTTTCAAATTGAATACACCTGACTTGTCTAGTATTCAGTCATGTTGTAAATCCCAAATGACTAATGAAAGCTGTTTTTAATAAGTGCAACTACTATTTCTATCACATCTCGAAACAAAAATTAGGTGTTCAACCGCTGCTTGAGAATAGATTGATAAGTTTATTATAAAATAGAATATACATTTTTGAAAGGCTTCATGAAATTTTTGTCAAAATTTAAAATTTTTCAAGAGGGTCTTCCCCTGTAGCGGCACCTGGAATACTCCCTATTTGCCATTCCGTTTAAAGGGGAATTGAGGACGGTGAGTAATACTGAAATGTGATAGCTTTGATGATTCTTACAGTAACCAATAATACTAAAACTTCAAGGATTTCAGACTTAATTGGATTAAGTGAAGAGGTCTAATGAATGCCCGAAAAGAAATATATCTGAATACCTATGAATGATTTCCTCTTTCTAAGTGTAAAACCATACTATCAGTAATTAGTGCTACTGGAAAAATCTTTGTATTTTTAAGTGGATGTAGTTGGAATTGAGTTCATTTCTCAATTGAAGGGCTTTTTTTTCAATCAAACTAAACAGATTCATAGATGGCGTTAGAGAGCGAATTTCTACAATCACAGAATTTGGAGATATGAAAACAAAAACATTTATCAATCAACCCTATATGCCAGTGACATCTAGGATTATGGGAAAAACTGAAATACTATTATTGGCCAAAATGGCATCTTCTAAGTCAATATGAGTAAAGTTTATCTTTTTGCCAGTAAAGAAGTAACTGTCTCTTGAAAAATCTTCAAAATTGACATATGGGATTCTGTCCCTTCAACTATAGATTTAATTATGTCAGCGAAAGCAAGAAAATTGTATTTTTCCTTCATTAACCTTTAAACGCCCAGCGGTCCCGTACGGGACCGGTGATTATGGTATGGTGCATTTCGCTATCGAGTTACACTGATTTATGAAAATAGTATTCAAAATATGAATATTAGCTTATATAAATAATGTCTTTGAGATACTGTTCAATAATTTTGTTTTCGGTTCCAAAAAATATTTTTATCGTGATGAATAATATAAACATCTGTGTTACAATATTGGCTTTTGGTATGTGCGTTGTTATTTTAGGCGAACCATAATAAATCAGCTTAATCTACACTATTCACTACATTTTGATGGGGAAACAGATTTTTTTCATACAATACATAGAATATTTTTTTTTTGAGGCAGTGGCTCCCAATCTGAGTGCGCGAACCCCTCAGAGAAGTTTTTATTCTTTAACTTTAACTTTTTGAGTCGCGCGAATATTTCACAAAAAAATGCTTGGGCGGTTAAAGGTTAAACCCGAATACACATAGAAAGATATCTGTTAAGCATTATTGGCTGTGGGACAATGCAAGGTCATAATAAAAACAAAGGAACTGACGACAATAATATTTATTATCAAGAATCAAGTAAAAATGTGCAGGACTAGCCTTAATACAGACATTCAAATGTTACAGAGTAGACGTTATACAAAGTAGTAACATTCGCCATAGTATGATGTATATTGACTCAATTGGATTCACAGGTACTGTTTGTTTCCTTACACTACTTTACTTAACTAACTCGTCATATTATCTACATTTTCAGTGGACATTTTCAATTGAACAAATCACTTTCTATAAAAATTCACGAAGATATAAAATAAATATAAGCTGCCAAAGCGAAAGGAAATATAAAATACATCAAATCAATTCATCGTTGAGAAATAATAATGCATCCATCCATCTTCATAAAAATATTCAGCCTCGAATAGAAACTTCATTAACAGTCGGAGGAAGGATTTAAGTCACCTGAAATTCAGACAACTTTTAGTTCTGGAATCGCAATATCATGAATACTGAGGAATTTATCATGGGTATTGTTAAGCTGTATAAAGGGGGGCAACTGGTAGATTGCAAAGTAAAATTAATTTTTTATCTTATAAAAGTAAGAATTGACAAAAATTCTTATACAATTCTGATTGGAAGTCCCTTGCCACGAAAATTCAAATTAACCTTTAAACGCCCAGCAGTCCCGTACGGGACCGGTGATTATGGTATGGTGCATTTCGCTATAGAGTTACACTGATTTATGAAAATAGTATTCAAAATATGAATATTAGCTTATATAAATAATGTCTTTGAGATACCGTTTAATAATTTTATTTTCGGTTCCAAAAAATATTTTTATCGTGATGAATAATATAAACATCTGTGTTACAATATTGGCTCTTGGTATGTGCGTTGTTATTTTAGGCGAACCATAATAAATCAGCTTAATCTACACTATTCACTACATTTTGATGGGGAAACAGATGTTTTTCATACAATACATAGAATATTTTTCTTTGAGGCAGTGGCTCCCAATCTGAGTGCGCGAACCCCTTCAGAGAAGTTTTTATTCTCTAACTTTAACGCGTAATTATATAGAATGTGAAAAATTACGTATAAAGCTTTAGTAAATTATAAATAATCTTTTATTTTGATAATGTTTCTTATTATACCCAAATATAATGAATAGATTTAGAGATATAATTATTTTTAGAACAACTGCGGGTCGCGCGAATATTTCACAAAAAAAATGCTTGGGCGGTTAAAGGTTAAAGATAGCCCCTGACCTCGAAATGGTTGCCCACCTTTCAAAGTTTGATTTTTAAATATTTCATTAGTGAAAAAAATATTTATAATAATATATTACATATTTTGTTTAAACATTTGGAAACCTATTATAATGTCGGCAAAATTTTGCCATTTCTGATAAAACCATCATAAATATTCATCAAATTAAAAGTTTTTCTGTTAATTTTTCAAGCACAGCTAATATAAATCAAAAACTTTACATGTCTAGACCTGAGGCATACGGATGCAAGTTCAAAATTTCAATAAATGCGTTAATGATGCAAAATTAACATTTAAACTTATCAGCAGGATAATTGCACACACGATTTTAATAGAATGCAGGCAATTTTTTGTGACTTCACAAAATGCTGCAACGTGATCATGTAAGCATTGGGGCTAACATGAAAGCAAGATAAGAAAAATAATAAAGCAATCAACGACTTGTGCTTCAAACAATAACCATCCCAAAAGATGAGCTATATTTGCTTTGGTAGCGATAAGGAAATTAATAAACAATAAAGATCTTTTGGCGAAACATCATTTGATCAAACATCAACTGTATTGAAACTGTACTGAAATTTGTACATGAAAAAATCATATGGGCTGTGTTTGAATAATTTATCTGTCATGCAAATATTTTACAATTGATTCTTACCGAAAATTTGATATTCAATTTATTTTTTAAATTAACTACTTAGTTAATTCATTTAAATTAACTGATGCCATGTTTCTCAATCAAGAATATTAACAAAACATTAAAAGAACTGTAACTGTAATTATTAAATTTCATACGACACATAGTAGCATATATATTAAAGACATTGAATTGAATTATTTTGTTAAAACATTTCTCGGTCTCTGATTATAACATATAAGTCGAAAATATAAATTGTAAAGCAATAAATTAAGTTTGAATTGTTGAATTTATATACAACTCCAAATGTTTTATCATTCATGACCCGGGTTACGCCACCCAGTATCTTCAGGCATTCCAACACATTGGATGCAATAAAACTGTCGTTTCTATAGTTTAGGGCCAGCCATGAGTGAGAAAACATGTGGAATTACAAGTACAAAATTTCAACAATTCAAATTTGATATTGAAATTCCATCAGGCACCCTCAGCCGATATTGTATATTAATAAATTATGTTTTCAATATGTACCCTACTCTCAATTTGCATGGAATTAAGTTCTAAGAAAATTGATGCATTATATATATCAAAATTAAAACTTGAATAGTTGCCACCTGACCTTGAATAATAAGTAAAGGCTGGATTTTTAATTCAATATACAAGATTTACATAATTTGTAATTGATTTTTATGGACTGAGTAAAATGAATCGATAGAAATATAAAACAATGTTACTAGAAGATGGGTGTAACATGTTTTTGAATTTAAGATTTGGTTTGCTCAAGATATCCATGGATAATACAATTTTTCACACTCAGTTCCTAGTCAAAGACGAAAATACTGACTGTGAATTTTTTCACGAACTATATATACGATTATTTATTTGTGTCCCAAACTTTACATAACACAAGTTTTCCTTACAATTCTCATTACTGAGTGAATTTATGATAATTATGCTGAAAAGATAATACCTCTCAAAAGCGGTGGTTCTAGAAGCTTAAATTGAACAGAAAATGCTAACTACATTTATTACTACAAAAAATTCTGATATAGCAATTCTCCAAAACTTGAATTGTTACAATTTTGTGCGGGTTTCCCCAACCCGGGTTTCGCCTTGCCTGAAGATGCTGAACGTTTGATAGAAACATGTTTATTGTATTGGTTACCAAAATTTTCTTTAGTCAATTAGGGTTTTGCGCTTCTGTGTTGAAAGTATAGAATAAATGCCACAAAAAAGGACCAAAAACAATAAAAATGCCGGATGATGAATAATTTTCAAAACAAAGTGGTGAAAATATCTTTTGAACTGACATTCTGTTGCATCCGTGTGAATGCCTGAAGATGCCAAAAGGCGAAACCTGGGTCGTTAGTGACAAAACATGTGGAATCGTACAAAATCGTAACAATTCAAATTTGATATTGGAATTCCATCAAGCACCTTCAGTCAATATCATAAATTCTCCAAAAATCGAAAAGCGGGTGCAATATCAAACAATATTCTATTTTTAAATCATCTAAAATTATAAAAAAAAGTATAAAACTGAAGTTTCATAGCTAATCCATTGCAAGTCAATTACACATTTGTTTTTCCATTTTTGATAAAAACAAAAGAAAGTATTGTTTGGTTTGATTGTCGAACAGAAGTTTAACAATGGCACATATTACAACTTGTCTAGTTAGTAAAACAATATGTAAAGAACACCAATTCTTCAAGTTAATACCGTAATATATTATGATGATTGAGCATAATTATGGGCACAGATAATGGACTATTACTTATTCCAATTAAGGTAATTACAAAAGATAATGATTTCAAGAATCTGTCATTCACGCATCATATTTCTTTGAAGAATCTCATGGAGAAAGTCTCACTTATCTCTGTTCAAAAACCACCAGTTAAAGAAATATAGCAATCCTAAACAACTATGGTAATAAAGGCACACTTCACTCAATAATTAATCAATATTTAAACTTTGAATAAAAAAAATAGTTAACATTTTCAATACATATTATAAAACTTATCAATAATTTTAAACGAGCAAAGTCTTATTCTGTTTATATACCTAAGATACATTTACAACTTTATATAAATAAAATTATGCGATAGCATTAGAGCAGCGTTTCTTAACGTATGCACAAACACCCCCTTGTTGACATATTACATATCTGTCAATATTTTGATTGACATATCGTTTTCATTTCTATGTATTAGCATATCCGCTGAAAATATAAATTGGCTCTTTTGTCGAGAAATCAATATGATCTTTAAATTTTGTTCTTACTTGAGGTAGTGGTACATATTTTTTTTTTATTGTGAAACAGGGGGTGGTAGCTTAAAATAGGTTAAGAGACTCCATAAAACAATATACCGATTTTTAAAAAATGATAGCGACAAATGATAACATTTAAACGTTAAAACATCACAATATAACTGATTGTTTTCATACATCAATACAAAAACCCAATTGACATAGACAAATCATTTGAAAATGGAACATTAACAAAAACTAACATAATTCTCATAAAAAGTTAACACATTAAATTTTGCAATTATTTTAAAACCACTAAGCAGTAAGTGTCTGTAGGTCAAACTTTTGAAATTTTAAATAATTCACAATATGCACAAGCAAATTAACAGCTAAATGCAGAATAAGTTCTAGTTAGGCTGCATATTTTAACCATTTTCATGCACCAGTTTCAAATTTTTCATCCAAGATGGCAACCTTTAATTATTCTTTTATTACCATACATTAAACCTTCCATTGGTTCATACTTTGAATAATCATTTAGGTATGCACATGTTTTTCTTAATTGTGGTGACACCATTTCATTTTTGTTCCACAATTTTTCGAGTTTACAATTTCACTCTGGTTCAAGAAAATTAATTTGACAGTTATGACAGGATATAACTGTGAAATTATAATGCCATCAATGATGAAAGGGATAAAAAAATATTACTAATTATGATTCATAAAATAACTATGAAGTAAAATTTTGCACATTGTGATTGTCACACAGGAAAAAGCGTTTCGAATTCAATCTCATTAGCATGTATGTATATACTTGATATGGCTCAATTTAATTGTTGATTCAATTAAGTACAAACTATTGCAGTTAGTTCATTTTACTATGAAGAGATTATAAGCGCTATGTGACCCAATTTCATGAATAGGAGACGATAATATTTAAGGGGGTTTAGAAGGACTTATTTCACATCAAATTATATTTAAGACGTTCGGTGATGGCAAAACTTTTCAAAAAGTGATTTTTATTCTTATAAAATATATGTCAGACAAATAAATTGATTTTAATAATCCGTTCGGTCCGTGAAATATGGCATTTATAGTGAAAAATCATCCTCAAAAACTGTTACTGCATTCGATACTATAAATAATTATAGAAATTGCTTTTAAATTAGCTTTAAAATGAAATAAAAATGACAGTCTTTTGAAACGAAACAGTTTTTTGGTCACAATTAAATTAAAATAACCATACGTGCAGTCTTCGTAAGATACAAAGTAAAAAAAAATTCAATTGTTGAAACTTTTTACAATATTCATGTTTTGTCACTCACTACCCGGGTTTCGCCTCTCGGCATTTTCAGGCATTCTATCACACAGATACGATAAAACTGACTGATTACAAAGCACTTTAACAGTATGTTTTTTTTAACAAGGACTAGTGTTAAGTCAGTCGTTCAACATCAGAGGAAATAAAAGGTTTAGTAAATCAAAAATAAATGTTTTATACAAGTTAGAAAGGGATTAAAAACATCAAAGACAAACATACATTCATAGTTATGGATGACATTTTAAGATAAATTTGCCAATGCCACATATATATAATGCTGGCAACACATGAGATAAGCTCAGTGAGAAGTTTTCAACTCGAGGATAAAATTCAAAATTTTGATACATTTGCCCATGCCTTCAAACCTTCTTACCCTCGCAAAATACTGTCACCAGGCATTAGCATTATGGTATAAGTTAAGAACATTTCAAGAGTGTTCTCATAATTCTTGTTAATCGGCCGTCTAACAGACAATTACCTGTAATCTTCGTTTAATTAAATAGTAATAAATCAACATAAAATTGCGATTTATAAATCTACTCGTTGAATTGCGTTCGACCTTATGCATAATTAGAAATAAGTCATACCATACTAAATTATTTTAAAATTAAGTATAACAAAACATCGTATAATAATATTTTACAAAATCGTAGTTCTACATTACATTTACAGGTTATGTTCACCTATTAATTCACTTAATATAAAACAGATATAAAAGCATTGATTGAAAGTATTATTCATTATTTTGATGGTATGAATGACTAGATATTTTAAATAGGTTGATCAATTCGTCAGAACTCCCACATATTCGGTCAGTATTTTTAACAATGTCAGTAAATATATCTCAAAGATATGATTGGTACGTCAGTGATCTAACATTGATACCTCATAACAGACATTCAACATATTTCAAGTAAAATATTAAGTTTACAATCGTATACTGAATATTGTGAAATTCATGGTTGTACCGGAAAAAATAATATCATTTGAATATTTTCCGATTATTGTTAAAAACACCGACCGAAGTTATATAAATCAAGTTCAATTATTACAAAAATAAAAAGAAAATCGCAACAACGATATAAAAAAAAAGTATAATAGTGATTGTGTTATTCAATCTCCTCATTGAATTTTGATTATTCACACAAAAATAGGCAGGAATATATAAATTATTTTTTAACCTTATAAACTCTCATTTTTTAATATATTCATTTCATTAAAATGTTTTAATTGATTAGGGACGAAAGAAAGGTCACTTAGTAAAAATTATTTACAATGAAATTTTTTCATGTACATTAATCTCAAAATCAAAGTCATTTGATCTTTCCTGTTTGGATGTTTAAAAGACTAAAGACATCAATGGATTTTGAACTTTTTTACCCTGACTAAAGCCTTACCAGCCAAAAAATCCATGTCAACATTGTCATTCTTAACTATAGCAACATACAACACAGAGCCATTTTAATTATTTGAATCAATTCACATATTGGATATTTCACACTTGGCTATATTACAATAATTTGCCTACTTTTACTGACAAAATTCTTTCTTGTCTCTAGGGTGACTTTTAATATAGAGATTTTATTTCCCTCATCATATTAGACTATGAAAATATTTTTGTAGTTTCAAGTGTGAGTATGACACTAGAACTTTTCCTGATATCGAAAGAGTCAAAAATAAACACTCATATCAAAATACAAACTAATTAAGATGTACATTAACGATACATTCGTTAAATTACCTTGCAGTGGAAGGTGTTACAACAATTATTCAATATAAAACATCCACATGTAATTTTGGCCAATAGGGGTGTTAAATTCACCTCCAAAAACGGCCAGACTAATACAAAGCAGATTTGCATTTCCGGTTCACAAAGCAGAGATACCTGCTGAGTCTTTGATTCGTTATTGTGCATCGAAGAAGTCATCAGCGGCCGACGTCAGTCTCTTCAATACTGACTCAACAAGTCCTGACACGTGGCTATGAGCTGTTCGAAGGACGGCCTGTCCATCGGATTAAATTTCCAACAGACGAGGAGCAGACGGGCGTACACCTCCGGCGGACAATCCGGAGGGCATGGCAGAACGCTGAAAACATTTTAAAAGCACTAGTTACATAATTATTAGGTGAAACATTTTGCATTTTAAAAACTATCATCCAGCCATCATTGCGGGATTGGGGATCACTGTAAACCAATATCTTGTAGAAAAGGTGGTAGAGCATTTTTCGATGCTAAATAAAATTTCTTTAAAAACATACAATACCTATAAGATCAAATAATTGTACGTTATATTTATTACCTTGTTGTATCATGCGAAGAGTTTGGTCCCCAAGCGGGAGGTTCTTCTCCGAGTGAAAACGTTTCCCAAAGAGTGACTCCATACGACCAGACATCACTCAAAGACGAGAATTTTCCATCTGCTACACTCTCCGGGGCATACCTTGAATTTAAAATTCGTATTAGAATACATTGCATGTGAAATTTAAAAAAATATTAAATTTCCAAAGTAAGAAAAAAAGTGTTCCTGTAACAAAATGGAAATGAATCCTTTTTATTTTGATGATTGTGAACCTATTCAGAGATTTGCATTGAATGATCGAAACCAATGTGTCGATCAAATTTTTTTTTGAACGATTCGTGTGTGCCCGCCACTATTCGACCGTGACAGATTTTTTTCATAAACACTAATTACAAATGTAAATTATTTTTATTTATTTGTTAGTTTTAAAATTTTTTGAGTGCCTAGGTTTATTAAATACGTTCGTATGTTTGCGATATTGTGATTTGAATAATAATTTTATTATTTTGAAACATTTCTGTTAATTATTTATTAATAAATTATGAATATAAGAAAATAAATTATGGGAAAATAAGTTATGGAAGAAGTTTGTCGATCAAAGATAGATGGTGCCCGCCACCCTACCGAGATTTTAGAATGCGCTCTAGAGAACAAAAAGCTTGGGAACTCCTGTCCTAGAATAATGCTCTTTTTTCCTGATTTTTTTCATTGCAGTTTTTTTTATTATATCTACAAAAAAACTTTCAAATATATTTTTTACTAAAAAAGAAATATTAGTCTAATATAAGTACAAACACTAAATTTATAATTTTTATGAATGCATATTGTTTTTTACTATTTTTTTCAGGGCTGTGGAAATGTTGAAAAAAAAAAACACGATTCTGACTCTGACATTGACCAACAACTCCAATTAAAAAGAAAATTGTCAGGTTTTTTTTCTACCTTTCCTATTTACGTGCATTTAATTAAATTTCATCAACCATTTTGTTCATTGAGATACTTTTCAAAATCATCTGATCGAAAAAATGGTCAGTCGCTCATTTTTTATGACTCTGACATTGACCAAAACACCGCAACTCCACAGCCCAGAATTTTTTCTTTTATTTATTTTGTAACCGATGTCTGAAAAATAACTTATATTCTCCACACCATAAAAAATCACCACAAAAAAGTTTGGTTTCGTAAATAAATATTAGCTGAGATAAGAAATAAATAAAAACTTTTTTATTTTCGTAATAAATGCTTTTAATCTCTTTCACGATAACGCCCAAACGTATGGGACAGCAATGTGTAAGGCCTGTACGCGAGCGCCCCAGACGTTGGGAAGCGAACATTCAAATGTCACGTTAACGTGATTGTGACAACATAGGACATTTCTTTGTGTTTTTTAATGTTGTGAAACATTCCTAATGCATCTAGCTTTCATAAAAGCTAATCCAATATTTTTTTATTGATGTATTTATAGCTCTATATGGAAAGAGAACATTTTGAAAAATAGCAATGCGGACAGATTTTGTTTGTATGAAAAACTGTCGCGTTAATCTGGCTAAGACTTTTCGCACGTACCAGAAAAAATAGGCTGATACTAAAATGGTTAATCAAAAGCTTGTCTAATTGTGAGATTGTACAATTATAATATTACATACCACTTAAGAGGCAAGTCCCGGTTGGTTTTCAGAATATAGTAACCTCCCTTGTCCATAGACTGAGCGAGTCCAAAATCTGATATCTTCACATGGTTTTCGCTCACGACAAGTATGTTTCTGGCCGCAAGATCTCTGTGAATGATGTGCTTCGAGTTTAAGTACTCCATGCCCTAAAAATTCCAAACAGATAGTAAAGACAACAGCCATTAAAAGAGAATCATTTTCTTGTTAAAACTTACAAGCGTATCTGAAAAATGATACTCACTGTGGCAATATCGTGAGCATAAAGAATTAGCTGCCGTGTCGTTATTTTGTGCTTGTATATCTTGAGGTAGCTTCGCAGTGACCCGTGTTTGACGTATTCCATTATCAGCTGCACTTCAGGATCTTCCAGTACTCCAAGGATTTCCACAATGTTACGGTGCTTCAAAGTCTGCAAATTGGTTATTCTACATCAGCGTGTTTCGTGTGGTAATGTATGCAACAAAACAATTTTTTCTCCATACATTGATTTTTTTGACAGCTTTCAAATCATCTCACAACTTTATTTATTATGTTTGACAGGGTTAAAAAAATAGCATTGTATTTAAGTTCTACACAATTTATAATATGTATAATTGATAGTAAATTATAATTAGACCTTAAAATTTATATAATGGGTTGGTAATTGTAAAAGTAATTGCGGATTTCACTCATAGATGGCTCCAGTTGAATTTTTAGGTTTGCGATGTAGTCCAAATGTAAACACATTTTGTTATTGGATAGTTGACAATTCAGCTGTCAATCAGTAATAAAATTTTTTGATCGGTTGCGTACGTTTGGCGTTCATTGAAAAATGGAAAATAAAAAGAAACATTTTCGTCATATTTTGCTTTTTGATTTCCGCAAAGAAAAAACGCATCGTAAGCTCACAAAAAGTTATGTGCTGTTTATGGTGACGAAGCCTTAAAAGAACGGCAGTGTCAAAATTGGTTTGCCAAATTTCGTTCTGGTGATTTTTCACTCAAAGATGAATAACGCTCTGGTCATCCAGTTGAAGTTGATGACGACCTAATCAAAGCAATCATCGATTCGGATCGTCACAGTACAACACGTGAGATCGCAGAGAAGCTTCATATATCACATACATGCATTGAAAATCACCTAAAATAACTTGGCTATGTTCAAAAACTCGATACATGGGTTCCTCATGAACTGAAACACATTTAACGCAACGCATTAGCAGTTGCGATTTGCTAAAGAAACGTAATGAAAATGATCCATTTTTAAAACGAGTGATAACTGGCGATGAAAAATGGGTTGTTTACAACAATATCATGCGGAAAAGATCGTGGAGCAGGCCAGGTAAACCAGCTCAAACAACATCAAAAGCTGATATTCATCAAAAAAAGGTTTTGTTATCAGTTTGGTGGAATTATAAAGGAATTGTCTACTTTGAACTCTTACCACCCAACCGAACGATCAATTCTGATGTCTACATTGAAAAACTAACGAAATTAAACAATGCAGTTGAAGAAATGCAGCCCGAATTGACAAATCAAAAAGGTGTTGTATTCCATCATGACAATGCAAGGCCACACACATCTTTGGCCACTCGGCAAAAATTATTGGAGCTTGGTTGGGATGTTTTGCCACATCCACCATATAGTCCTGACCTTGCACCATCTGATTACTTTTTGTTTCGATCTTTACAAAACTCCTTGAATGGTAAAAAGTTCAATATGATGATGATGTCAAATCGTACTTGATTCAGTTTTTTGCTAATAAAAACCAGAAGTTTTATGAACATGGGATTATGATGCTTCCTGAAAGATGGCAAAAGGTCATTGATCAAAATGGGCAATACATTACAGAATAAAATTATTTAGTTCCATGAAAAAATTGTCTTTGATTTTCTAAATAAAATCCGCAATTACTTAGTTGCCAACCTGATATTATGGAGGTTAAAAATTATTTGAAATTTATCAACTGCATTCTTGTTTTATTTCTCAACTCTTTCAGTGCCTAGATCATAAAACTATTTTACTAACAATAAGCTGCGTGTTTCATGAACAAGTGATAGTAAACAGTTGTTTTTAAAAACCTCTCACCAGTAAAATGTATATAGTTGTCACACAAATTATCCACTGTGTGGTTGATAAAATTTTGATGGCAACATTCTATCATTAGAGCTATATTAGATTTTAGTCCATGAAAAGATTTTTATTTTATAATACTGAAATACCACAATTGATATAATTACTTCATATAAAATACAGAGACATTTGATTCACGAATCGATGTATTTTAATGACAAAGTTTTGTCGGCTTTTATTGTGTAAGGTTAGGTGCATTGAATTTAAAGTGTTGTATCAAAAATTTTGATTGATACCTTCATGATTTCAATTTCCCGTTCAAAGTCATGGAGTTGGGAGATTTGAGCAGTCGTTTTGAGCTTCTTCACAGCAACTACTTGTGGTTCAGAGTTGTCATTGTATTCTAGAGATCCTCTGTATACTTCCCCATAGAATCCCTATAATGAATATTAAATTTTAAAAACATCTAACAGTTTTTATAAAATGATAAATTGCACTTTATTTAAAATTTTCAGCCTTTTTTTATTATACTATTCAGATATTTCAAATCAAGCAATTTTATCGAAGAAAACACAATTGGATTTTATTTGAACAGCATATTGTTTTTTTCTAAGACATTTTTTAATCCTCACCTGTCCGATACGCCCTTGGAGTACTACATTGCAATCTGCCCCCAATTCGAAGATATATTGCATCGGGTCGAGATTGTCCATTGACATTGAACGCGTTGGAAAATCTATGATCGGTAACTGGAATAATGACAGATCACAGGATATGGTGTCCGTGTCGTGACTCTGAAATAAAAGAACGAAGCAATCGATCACTATGCGTTCACAAAAACAATTGTAATTACATTTAGTTTTCTAATAAATAAAATAAAACAGTATCAAAGTATTTAGTTGGACAAAATCTTATTTCACCATCATCAGAATTATGAATAAATCAAATTTAAGCATAACATTTACTGTTAAAAGATAGATAGTAAATCGCCTGTGATGTGTATAATTAAATTATTAAACTTTCTTAAGAGTTATACTGAGCAATTAAATAAGCACATTAAAGCCATCATTATATAAATGTAAGCATACTGGATGCAAATCTAAAGTAATGTTGTGTGGCTCGGTCAAAACTCGAGACTTATTAACATCATTAGCTGCGTTGTGATGAAAATATTTACATATTGCTGCATTTCATCGAAGTAATTGAATTTTATCTTTTATAAAATTTTTGTGAAACAACCTGAATCAAAAAATCTTACAGAGAAGTCTGCAACCGTTGTGTGGCCACCGCTAAAGCTGGAAGATGTCGATCGTATGCTGTGCCTCTCTATATCACTGGCAGAAAGCAAATTGCTCTCGCCTGGAAAAAATAATATTTAAGCCAACCAAAATATAATAACAAAACATTACAAAAATCAACACAATTCCAATTCAACTGAAAGTTAAAGTTTAATTAAATTTTACAATCGACAATCTATCGAAACAGATTTGAAGAAACGATTGTTAGTATGAAAACAAAATTTCCTTAACCAAGGATATCTCGCAAACGAATAAAGTGTCTGACAGTAATATGATCTGATATAAACAGTAGAGCTAACTCCCACATTTTGAAATTGTTTGGGCTCCAACAGAGACTTAAATTTTGGGATTTGATCTCTCACCAATAATTCTCAGGTAACATTTTAAAATCGCAAAATGATGCCGCCGGGTGGGCCTTTGGAATGTAAAATGTGCAAAAGAAAATCGAGTGTTCTTATTAAATTCACGTATTTAGTCTCATGGCCACAGGTCGTAAATCACTGTACTAGATTATTCTTGAGCATGGACTTGGCGATTTCTCTTTAATGGAAATACAGATCCGACTGGATGCATTTATGATGGTTTCCCTTAAGTTTAACTTATTCAAATGGTATATCGGTTTAAGAACACTGACTTACCGATCCAAATTATTTATCAAAATATAATTACCTGTCTGGGTTGAAAGAAGACTGCAGGCCGATCCTGTTACAAGTCTCGAGCCGTTCAGAGACTTGGTAGACTTCGGCATCACCGAAGAATATGTGTGCGTTCGTCGTGAGTTAAACACTAAAAAAATATTAAATATTTTCGTAACAGTATTTAGATCAGTTTTATTTCTATACGCATTGTTCTGGTTGCTACAGCTTAAGGAAATTCATCAGATTATTTCACAAAATTTTCAACATACCTTGATAGAGTAAATGATTTATGTCTCGCATCATGACTTGGGGCCTCATTCTTTGATGAGGATCTCCAAGCCAGCATCTCTGCATTACCGTAAATATTTCAGGCGGGCATTTTTCCGGCAAATACAGGCGGTGACCACTGGAATAACTCTGCATCAAGAATAATACAGGATATATTTTAAAAAAAATGTCATATATAATCTTATTTCAAAAGGAATTATTCAAGTAAAACTGAGTTAATTAGTTGATTGCCACTAGTTTTCTGATCAGTTGTTACCACAATGCCAGTGTTCAAAAGTGAAATAGTATTTCAAGTAGAATTATATATGCTGAAGATTAAACACTGCAATCAGTCTTCCCAACATTTGAGCCCTTAGCAGTCAGTGAGTTGAGCCGTTAAAACCATTTTTTTGACAATAATTTCTGACAATTTTTTCTGCCGACTCAAAAATTTTATTATAAGATATTAACAGTGTCCGGGATTCGAGTGAAGCAATAAAACTACCTGGGGTATTCATAGTTGTTCTTAAACACTGTTTGGAATGTGGTTGAATTATTGCAATACCAAAGAGTTGAAGTAAAAGGACCAAAGCTATCAACACTTGAATATACAATAGGAATTTCTACTGTTTATTTAGTGCAATCAATTTGTAAGTTCATCAAATTTTGCCAATTTGTTGACAAGCAAATTTATTCCGACTGACCTTCTTAGTGAGTGTAGGATTGATGTGTGCAGGTGAAACACCATATGAGAATATCTCCCACAGGGTTGTGGCCGCCGCCCAAACATCTGCCTGTGACGACATGTGAGCCAGTTCCAAATTATTAAAATATTCAACAGGAATCCAGTGAATTCTGAAAAAATTACAATTATGAAGTGACACATCCTTGATTTACCTGTTGCTAAAAATAATCCATGAGTTATTTCTCACAAAGGTAGTTGGCAGTAAAAAAAAAGTACAATGAAAACCATTGCATTTACAGAGACGCCTGTTCAGTGTGAACCTTGAAGGAACCACATGCTAACATTACCGATACGGACGAAAGAAAAGAATTTCAAGATGAGAATTCCCATTTCAGGGCCCAGAGCCAACAGTCGGATCATTTGCAATGCTTAATCAAAAGCTATGCTTCGGCTTATCAACTGTCTCTTGTTATAGTGTATTTTTTTTTAATTATTGATTGAATTCCCATTTATTTGGTTGGACTCTATTATAACACAGTAAAAGAAAATAGCAACGTATTTTAGTTCTACAAAATTTATAAAACGTATAATTTATTGATTGAATTGGCATTCACTTGGTAGAACTCCATTATAACACGGTGAAAAAAATAGCAATGTATTTTAGTTCTACAAAATTATTTTTAAAAAATATAGTTGATAGCTATTTCGGCTCACGCCATCGTCAGAACTATGCTTAAACTAACATTTGCTTATCTATATATAGCTGTGTAGAAAAGGTACACAATACATCTTCTCTCCTGTTTTAACGGCCTAGCTTGTTGCTTTCTTACAATAAAACTAAATTTTTTTAAATTGTAAATGAAACAAAAGGCGGTTATGACAATAAGTTTCCATGTGGCACGGAAGTGGTCATTATGGAAGCAAATCAGACAAACCCCCAAGGATAGGCTGAATTAATGGGGATGATAATATATTAGTTTGTTCGTTAAGAATCCTTTGTGATAATTGATGTCTATTGATTTCCAGCTGTTCTAAAGCCGTCATTCTGCGACCCTTACTACAAATATTAGTTTAAGCATAGTTCTGACGATGGCGTGAGCCGAAATAGCTATCAACTATATTTTTTAAAAAATAATTTTGTAGAACTAAAATACATTGCTATTTTTTTTCACCGTGAAATATATAATTGATAGTTATTTCGGCTTACGCCTTCATTCTGATGAAAGCGTAAGCCAAAATAACTATCAACTATGTATCTAATAAATCTTGTAAAACTAAAATACATTGCTATTTTTTTACCATGTTGTTTATAAATTATATTTTTATCTATTTGCGGATTATGCAAATCTGTGACCTGATGGCTGCACAGTAATATGGAATCGACACAAATTACCAACGAATAAACAAGAAAAGTTTCTTTTTTTTACATTAGCAACGAGTGGTTGTTACAGATTATATTTAGTAACTTAGTTGTTATTTAATTAATCTACCCCTTTTTCAAAGACAATTGTGATGGGACAGTTACTGAATAGAAACAACTTGTGGGGCTATCTAATCACAAACATCACAGATTCATTAATTACATAATTTACGAAACCTTTCTTACACAGATTAGATCTTGAGAACATGCCAACCAAATAATAGACTGAAGGCAATTTGATCAAAAAATTAATTTTTCCTATTTTTTAAATGATCTTGTATTTTTTACTAGATTATTTAATTAACTACTTTTGCCACATAAGACTATTCTGCTTCTTCCACAAATATATCAATTGAGTAAGTAAAGACAAAAAAAATATTCATATAATAGATTTAAAAACATGATATTTTTGAAACACATTAGAAATGTTTTTGTAAAAGAATTCAGGTCACGGTGGGTATTTTTCCCTAAAAACACAATTGGAATACTAACTCTTGCTCGTCAAACTTTGAATGAATTCCAGGATCCGAAAGTTTGACTGAAAAGTGGGACTGGTCATGAGACGCTACCATGATCTTCCGGCATCTGATGTAGCCGTGGACGATTTCATTCTCCGCAAGGTGCCACAGGGCTGTGGCCAGAGAAGAAGCCGCTTCGACCAGCTCCACTTTCTGTATGGACTTTTTATTTTCACTGAAAATTAAATTCAGTCATCAATTTTCACATACATATATTATTGAAAAAAAAACATTATATTTAACAATCAAAAACACAACATAAAACAACAAGTTTCTATAATGAAAGTACCTTAAGTATACATCCAGAGGTCCGCAAGGCATGTATTCCATTATCATGGAAACAGGAGACCTAAGTGTCACCCCGAACAATCTGACTATAGCAGTGGACTGCAAGAAAGCCCACTGACCGGCATGTCCGATGAAATCCTGCAGACAGACGAGAAACATCAATATTGACCAGTGTGGTGGAATTATCATCTATATAGGATATCTGCATTTTTTTACCATATTCATCCCCTATACGAAGCAGAGGGCTCTTTATCAATTGAAACCTCATTTATAATGAGTTAACTAACATTTCTTGGTGGAATGGCACGATAAATAATATAAATACATTATTAGCCCCACAGTGAAAAAATAGCAATGTATTAAAGTTTTTTTTTTCATCATGTTATAATGGATTCTACCAAATAAATGCCAATTCAATCAACACATTTTTAGTACTATTTCCACAACATTTGATGATATTCATCAGTTGATAATACTCACGATGAGCGAAACCGGTCCTGATCATAAATTATATTGTGGAAATACTACTAAAACATGTGTTGTTACTAATAGAGATACCTACATATTTCAATAATAATTAAAACTTAAAGTAACTAACCTAACTTAAATAATTATAAAGCTTACCTTCATATATTCGTCACATTTTTCTTGCTTCAGCATCTTCATAGCGACCGTTAATGTCTTGTCAGGAGCAACTTGCCATAAAGCTCGGTACATCAGTGACACCTTTTGAGAACCGTCTGCTTTATTATCTAAAAGGGTGATGCAATTTCAAACAAACATTCATTTCACCTAAACGTTTGATAGAAACATGATTATTGTATTGGTTACCAAAATTTTCTTTAGTCAATTAGGGTTTTGCGCTTCTGTGTTGAAAGTATAGAATAAATGCCACAAAAAAGGACCAAAAACAATAAAAATGCCGGATGATGAATAATTTTCAAAACAAAGTGGTGAAAATATCTTTTGAACTGACATTCTGTTGCATCCGTGTGAATGCCTGAAGATGCCAAAAGGCGAAACCTGGGTCGTTAGTGACAAAACATGTGGAATCGTACAAAATTGTAACAATTCAAATTTGATATTGAAATTCCATCAGGCACCTTCAGTCAATATCATAAATTATATCTTTAGAAGCTTGAAAGCTTGAAGAAAAATTCACCTGCTCGCATATTTCTTTCGAAGTAAACAAGGCCAAATGAGAATCTTGAAGTACTTCATAATGACAAATTCTCGACATATTTCACACGGGCAAGAGCGAGCCAGGCATTTAATAATTTGTAATATTTAATATGTTGAGCATAAAATAAGGGCGTAGCATGTACACACATATTTTGGAGAGATGCTGATTATTTGGCTGACGTATCAGGAGTTTAATATTCTCGATGGTTTCGGCGGTAACTTTGTGGAAGTTCATTTTAATATAAAATTTAAAATAACTTTGATTATTCCATGTATTGTGTAACTAACTGTGACGTCTTCAGACTGAAGACGCCTGAAAGAGGCGAAACACGTGTCACAGTTAGTTACACAATACATGGAATAATCAAAGTTATTTTAAATTTTATGTGTCAGGAGTTACTGCGGGCTTATATGGTGCCAAATATATCTAAGGGTTTGCTGAAAACCCTTTCCTATATTGTGTAGAACTGTTTTTTCAGTATTAAGTATATATTACTTGAGCCTACTTGGTTGATTTCCTTGCCAATTTCCAACGCCCAATTTCCACATATTAATCGTTTTACGTTGCAAAAGCAATCAATTTATAACTTGTAATTTTTTTAGTGTAGATGTAGTAAATAAATATTACCTTTATAGACGAGTAAATCTTTGGTATGTATACAGCGCGGCCCTCGGCAAGCTGCCAAAGTTGTCTCTAAATCATCTTGATCAATACGACTTGCCAATCCGTGTACAGATGGCTCGCAAAGCAGCAAATGAGATTTATCTATTGTATAAAGACAAAAAATAACACTCAATATTGGAACATAATATCAAAGATAACTTATTGAATTGGCATTTACTTGGTAGAACTGTATTATAGAAATATAAAAATAATAAAAGTACTCAGCTCTACCGATAAGTATATCAGAAAAAAACTATAAATGTTATAAATCAACATTATAAATAAGGAAAGCAACTATAGCACTTGAAAGTCGTTAATGAATAACAAGTAACATTGTTTATGAATTAAATACCATATTCAGATGGAGGAAGACACTCCTGCAAGAATATCTTGCCATCAGGATTACTATAGGAAGCAATCAAGTGCGCCATGCTTCCATAGGTCGCCGTTGACTTATCATGAATTATTCTGTAGGAACTTTGCACCTTTTCTATTTTATAAGTTTCTGGTTTATTACTGTAAAAAAATGTTTTCATAAAAGAAATATTAGAACTTGGATTTTCACTTTTAATAATGACACACAGTGAATGAAAGCTTTTGAATGAATCAAGAGATCAGAGAATCATCAAGTGCCGCTATAGAGAGATGTTGGAACTGAACGAGTCTCATGCCATAAACACATTTGAAAAATCTCAATCCTGCTCGATTGATCTGTGGAATTGTTCAAAGGAATTTCTATTTGGGTAATAACTAAAAGTTTTATTTAGCAAACTTTAAGGATGCCATGGAATCACTTATAGGGTGTTAACTGTCGCTTCTTGATGGAAAGGCATGAAATTTTTAATAATAAAAAATGTTGCCATAGAAGTAAAGCTATTGATAAGTGAGGGAAATCTTGTATGCACAGTTTGATCACCTTATGCTTCACATGGGGATAAGATTTAATCCAAAAAGAAAAAATGTAATTCATTGAATTGGCATTCACTTGGTAGAACTCCATTATAACACGGTGAAAAAATGTAATCGTAATAATTTATTACACTTTCACAACAACAAAAAAACCTTTGCTTTTATATCGAATTTTTCTACTATTTTCTTATAGTGCACAAACCATTCTTCTAAAAAGAGAAAAACAAAATTACCTGCTTTTGGAGCAGGCGTCAATATAAAATGTATCATACTCCACTCCGCATTGTCTTATGACAAAACAGCCTGGTTTATTCGCACGCTTTTCCTCTAATTTGAAATATGAAAATTCACCCCTGAAAAAATTTCAATATTTTATGCAAAACCATAAAAAATTAATTAAAGCCATTGATAAGAAAGAAACAGAGCAATCTGCAAAATCTATTTACCCGACAGGTCCATGGCATTTCATGCTGTGAAGTTGTTGCAAAGAAGGCGAAGTTATATCTCTACATAAATTAAATGTCCACTTTATCATTAACCTGAGAATAAAATAATTATTAATGAAAATAATCAGTTTGAAGAAACACATTTTATTGCATTTACCAAAATTCCCATTATCAACATTACAAACTATCGCTCTGATAACTTTCAAAACATATCCTCTTTTAAATTTTTCACATAAGCCTTTGAAGAGTTTTAGTTAGTTAAACAAACAATTTTTTAGTACTATTTCCACAATATAATTTATGAGCAGGATCATTTTCACTCATCGCAAGCATTACCAACTGATAAGACACAAATTGCAGACAAGCTTATTTATACAAAAAAGTATAGTTGATAGTAAGCAGATATATAAAACCTAAGGCTCAAGAACTAAGAAAACAATTTACATTCAATTGAAGTAAAATAATTTAAAAATGAAATGCTAACACACTCTTATTTATAATTTGAAAACAAAATAAAGTCAAATCAATAATTCATTAAGAGTTCAGCACAATCGTAAAAGTAATTTTTTATAACCGAAGTAGCCTGCACTTGAATATTGTATGGAACATAATGCACTATCTTTTTGCAATGGGTCAATCTGTGTCACTCAAATCGAGTAAGTTTTTCCATGCAGTTTAGAGTAATCATGGCAGCATATCACATTGCTGTGACACATCAATTTAAAAAACAGTTCCATTAGTTAATGAAACTATTTTTTACTGAATTAGGTACAAAGGAAACATATATATATATATATATATATATATATGTACATATACTATGAATCAATCTGGGTGGAACATTATATGAATAGTGAATACTTTTTTAGAATTTCGTATAACTTATATTTTAAAATCATTTTACTTGCACTTCAGCCCAAGAAATATTAACCATTTTACAAAAAAAAATGTCCATTTAAAACTAATAATAAAAATAAATTGATTGTCCAAAAATCACTATTAATAATAGTATCCCTATCATAATAATTTAATAAAGAATATGGTAATGGCAATTGATAATAGACAACACAATTAGTTTGCACACATATGACAACACTCTTCAAAAGGTTTAAAGAAAAAATATCATATTTTATTTTTACTACTTATAATACTTTTTTGAATTAGTCAAATAGACTGTATAAAAATATCACATACCTATAATAGCCATCGCATATACTGACAAACGAAAGCATCTCTGCTAGATCTCCAAAACGAATGTATACAGGGATACCATTTTTTCTACTAATTTCCACAGTGGCGTCTTCTCTAATGGATATAAAACAAAGCTCGTCTATGGTACACAAGTGTTTCCACTGTAAAAAAGGAGAGTACATACATTTTTCAAAATTACACACATTAAATTTAATTATTCCACTTGGTATGTGTCTACATGTGACAATTGTTTCGCTCTGAGAAACATCTTCAGACTAACTGTATTGTAAAGTTATTCAATAATAATACTAATATTTTTCAGTGTTTACTTATCATTCAATAGAAGTCATAATGTTAAAATGGTAACATAGAAATACTCTATAAAAAAGAGGCATTAAAATGAATAGCTTAGTATTTTAGAACTACAGCAATCAATTGTTACCATATAACATTTTAAATAGAACAAGTGGCTCTCAACTATTGTATTTAAATTTGTTTATGTTATTTTTATAATTAAATAAAATTCAGATGGAATATAAAAATATTTTATTAGAAATGAAGTTGATGATCATATAAGCACAAAGACTAGGATTGCATCTGGCATTGACTTGAGCTTAGATTAGCACCGTATTCAACACAGTTTGGTAACCACATAAATGCCAAACGCGTATAAACTACCGTAGAACTTAAAATAGAAGCGTGATTAAGAGATTCAAGTAAGTACCCCATTGACAACATCATAACTCCTAAGTCCAGGTTCCTCTGCATGGAATGGGGTAATGTGGATAACTTCATCGCTCAAATGGTCGCTATTCTGTATTTGCACTTTATACTCTTCCGCTAAATAATTTGGGGCCATGAGATTGAACTGGAGTAAATATTTATCTATCACAAACCTGAAAAAGTCATTAATAAATTAGCATACACCGTTTCAACTCATCATGTATTTTCATCAACCTGGAGCACTATTCAATCAGGTCAATACTATGTACTACAAAAATGGGATATTTAAATGATACCCTTAAACCTGGCAAATTCTAATATTGTTGGAAAATAAACTTTCAACCCGTTAGACAACAACATTTTCAATTCTTACTTATATTTTTTTTTATGAAAATGAAACAATAAGTATGCAGAAAATCATTAATAACTTTGATCTTCATAGGTTTTTATTAAAAAGTTTAAAAAAGTCCAAGTTTATTTTCTTAAGACACAATATATGTATATAATTTATGACTGAAAAAAAATAGAACATTTTCAGTGTAATATGTATGTTTTATAAGTAAATTCTTCAAGGGGTATCACAAAAAATATATCAATTTATAAAAATAATATTGGCGCAGCCTGTGACAGTTGGTCCGCTCAAATGTATACAACATGACAATGGTTAAACTTTTAAAATTGAATGACATTTTATAGATGTCTCTGATTTGAATTTCATAGAAAAAATCCATATATGATCATAAATGATCTCGTGGTGGCATCGCAAACCTGCATGTCATCGGCGTCTAAGTGGTTAAATATCGTTTTATACTAAAATATACATTCTATAAGTAATATCCAAAAGCAGCCACAGATCTGGTTTTTATTTCATGAAAAATATCATTGACATAAAACTTTTGATCATGGCTTATCCCATGATCATTTCACGTTGACCAAGAGGAGCTCAGCTTTGAGGTGATATGTTTCATATCTAATTTGGTTAAATATTTAGCCTTCCAAATTTTTAAATTAAGATGCAAAAACACTATAAAAATATCCCTATCAAACTCCGATTGGGAGACGTAATGTAGTAATGAAAGTAAGAAAACTATCGATTTCTTGTATAATAATTCAATTCAAATTTGATTTGTTGAAATTTTGCGCATTGCCACAAGTTTTCACTCGACCTACGTTTCATCTAGCAGCATCTTTTGAATTTTTTAAATACATTTGTATAACATTATATAGAATTTTCCGGGACCACAGTATTATTTTGTGTTAACCGATATTTCTAATTAAGCGTTTTCAACTGTATATTTCTAAATATAAACAGTTCATTGGATTTGCAACACATGTTTTTCGTAATGAGCCATGTTTGGAGAATTAGCAAACATTATCTTACATAAATAAATAAAAAATATTACTGTACTATAATGTCACTCACTCTGCGGTATATTTTGCTTTAGCCATTATTTCTAAAGTATTATGGATGGGTTTCCTCGTAAATATTGAATGCTTCTTCACAACTTCTCGGGGAATATAGCGCTTGTAATCTTTCTCGAGGTCGTCACATGTTTTGTTCTGTTCTTGCATCACTCTGTACCTATTTGATTAATTGAGATTTGTAAATCATTACATTTTATTGATCGTCACATTTTCAATCAAGACGGCAATACGATTTATTAAGGTCCACAGTATATAAGGAACCAAAATACAGTAAGCACAAGCTCTAATTTATGTATTGTGCGGAGGGTTTTTAGCTAATCATTCCTCATGGTTAGAGTTAGGGGCAGCACTTTTTCAGACAGATAATTAAAAAGTGGGCAGTATACATTCAGTGGTGTCGGTGAATAAACTCACGGAGCTTAATATGACAAATTTTTAATATTCACTTACATATCAGTAACACCTAATCCAAGAAGTTGATCCTTGTGCTTTGTGTAAACAATTTCAGGTATCTTGTTATCCAGAACATCATTTCTCACTTGGTGAAAATAGTAATTATGGGTTCGGATATCGAGTGATTTGAGGCGCTGGAGACTAGGGACCTGAAACAGACACAACAAATGATTGTTTTTAAAACAATAAAAATTATAACTGAGAGAATTTAAATCAACAATTAATTACACAGAGCGATTCCATAAGCACTGTTAAGAAATAGTGTTGTATTCACTTATTTCATTCAATTATTGCATTCTAAGAATAATTCAGATTTTAAACATATTGATAGTTTTAATATAATTAATTGGACGTCTATAAATTATGCCAAAAAAATAGAGAGGTTTTAAAGAAATTTAGGAGAGGAAGTTAAAGCTTAAATTACATCAACAATGTAATTAATATAATATTAAAAATGTTCAGTTACTCTGAAGTTTTCAATGGCTGAAAATGTATTGTATTTTCCCAATCACAAAAAAAATCTTCTAATTTCATAAAATATAGAATGCTACTCATAACATGGTCAATTCAATATTTAATAATGAACACAAAATTTTGTAGTCTATCTTGTAATCTATGCTTTTTTATTTTTGCCTAGTTTTTTTTCCGCATCAAAAAATTTTATAATTACCAAAAAATATATTTCATCATTTTCAATTCAATGTTCGAATAATTAATTTTAGCAATATTTTGAATCCCTAATCATGTATTGTCTCCCTTTAACCCAGTGACTAACGATGTCTCAACTGGCAGCTGATTGTAATGTTTAATTTTGTCTGAATCTGAATGAATTGCGAAACACTCTTGGATTTACACTCCAAAAGTTTAAAGCAGACTGATGGTTGAGTATTTCCAAAATTTTAGACTCTGAACATTTGTTTTCAGTCAGGTACCAAGCATTTTTTGAAAATGTGCATCCCAGCATTTCAGAAAGTATATTTTCACAATCTTTTCATGGAATTGAGCAATAAAATTGTGTTTTTTTTATAAACAAATTGCAGTCCTGTCAGAGCCTATTTTGACAGGTAGAAAAAATAAACGTATCAGTTTGTCCCAAAATAATCCTCCCATGGAGTAATAAGTAGAAATTAAAAATTATACATTCAAATAACTTAATAAAAGACTACCAAATATATTCGAACATTCGTTTTGAAATCCCTATATTTCATATTGATAGCAGCATTGACTTATTTAAATTATTCTTAGATTGTAGTAGAAAATTCATGAACTCGGTTTAAGAAATTCATGAAATTTTTATCTATAGAAATGTCAGCACTCAGATGCTGAATCAAAAAGATACTTGTATATAATTAAAAAATCTTAGTCATGTATGAAATTAGTATTTTACCAGAAATCGAATTCGAAAATCCAAACAGGTATTCTTTTCCAGTTTCTTATTTGGCGGTAAGAATATAGTCTTGTTATGCACACGCAGGGCGAATAATATTTTAGCTATCGGTGTAATCATCAACTTTCTGCATATAATTGTACACAGATCTTCTGCAAACATATCTGAGGTTCCGCCGACAAGAATAGGCTTTTCCTGCGTAGCGATGTAAATATGAAAATTAACATCTCCCATCTTGATTCAATTTGAAAAATATTTGACTTTACCCAGGTCTAATCCATTCCTAAAATCTAAAATAAGAATTAAAACTGTTAAAAATAAATTTTAAAATTTGTCAACACAAGTATATCCAAAAATTATAAGGGATGAACCAATTGATTATTTTCAAAATAGGAATCAATAGTTTTTGCTGTTTCGGTTCATAGTAACTAGCAGTAATAAATATTTACATTTTAAGATCCGTTCATTGTGAACCATAGGAAATAATTCAGGTATATTTTTCACATTTATAAGACATCTAAACGTTAACTTGTTTATAAAAAATATGCAGAATCAGTTATAAATTAAAGACAAACACGAAAATGTAATAATAGATAACAAACCTTTATTTGCTTATCGCCAAAAATATTACAGACACCAAAATGGATAGAAATGTACGAGATTTCTACAACGCCTCTTTGGCATTTTCCTAATAAAAATGCAACATATGTTAAACAAGGTTGTTTATTTATTTAGACTGAAATAATAAGAATATGAGACACAGCCTGCGAGGGTTGCATTTTAACTTGTGTTTATCGTAATCAACTATAAAGAGACGTCATATAATACATAGACAAGAATATATCATATGCCATACATACATCATAGTCTATTGTTTTTCGATGAATAAAGGCAAAATTAATTTCAAAATAAGTATTTCAATAGAATTCTACGTTCTATAAAAATGAATATATATTTGGTTCAATATGTAACGTTATTTAAAAAGCTTAAATAAATAATAATGTTTACACCTCGCTCGTCTTAGTATCATACAAAGTTTGTTATGATTTTAACTTTACCGTGATAATTTTAGATTAAAATTCACCGGCAGAGTAAATTTATAGCACATTATTTTTTTAAATTTCAAACATATGAAATATAATCTATGATATGTGTGTGTAATGACACAAATATATTTTTGTATTATGTTCACATTCTGAAACAAATTTTAAGAAAATCAGAAAAAAATGTAATTGATTGAATGTGCAATTTCTTGGTAAAACTCCATTATAACACGGTGAAAAAATAGCAACATAGTAGCAATGTAATAGTACGGCTTACGCGTTCATCAGAATAGTTCTGATGAAGGTTACTCAAAATAGCTATCAACTATGTATCTTAAAAATTTTGTAGAAATAAAATACATTGCTATTTTTTCACCGTGTGTGAAAAATGTAATGTTTTGCTGCTTTCAGTTCTTCCTGTAGTGATATTTCAAGTTTAATTATTGAAATTAGTTTATCGTTGAAGTAAATGATTTGATCCCATTTTAATATGCAGTTGAATATTTATTTTTCCAATAAAGTTGCTCATTATTAATGAATGCTCAAAAAAAATTGCCATTCTTGTTATGCCTTTAGAACTGATCAAGATGTCAATGTATATATATAAGATGTAGTAAAAAGTCCTGACGTTTTTTTTAAATGAAACTCAAAGTGTTTTTTTTTGTATTTAAAAAAAAAATATTTACAAAAACTAATCTCCCTGTCTATCTATAACCTTCTGCTACCTATTAGACAAATTTAAAATCCATTTAGAAAAATACTCTACTGATTATAAATTAAAATAGTTGGAAATAGCGTTTTTCACTTCATTTTTTGTTTGAAATATTTCATCCCTAATTTTTTTATTATATTAAACGGAATAAATGGTAATCTGCAATGAAGTTGTCCAACCCAACTCCTGGATTTTTCCCAGGTCATATTCGCCACATGCGGTCGCGCGTTATCGTGTTGCAGGGATAATGTTGCGTCTATTCATCCTGCCCGGCCTCTTTCTTGTCAAAGCTGCACTTTATTTGTTTAATTGGTCACAGTATACTTGTGCCGTCATAGTTTCACCATATTTTAACACTTCATAATGAATTATTCCTTTGAAATCCCTCCAAATACAAAGTAAGAGTTTTATGTTGGTGTAAACCAGTTTGAGGGGTCGGAATCGGTTGTTGTCCACGATTTAGATATTGTTTTTTCTTTGATATATTCGTATATAACACTCACTTTTAAACTCCGATAATCAGGTTTAGAAAAAATTGTCGGAAAGTGTGTTTTTTTTGCAGCAATAAGCACGCGCTTAGTCGCTGCGCCTTGTTCCAATCGCTCAACGCGTGTGGCACCCAAATTCCTACTTTAAGAATTTTACCCAGCCTTTTCTGGTACTTCTGTGTTATGGACCATTTATACCGACTATATTGGACAAAACCTTTTTTGTTAGCATAGGATTTTTTTCGATTTCAGCTTTCAGGGCGACTTCATCCACTTCAAGGGTAATTTTCAATGCTTAAATTGCCAGATTTAAATTTTGTAAGCCATCTCTGACATTTTCGAACCTTTAACAAGTCTCCATAAACGCGCAAATGTTTTTTGTGGCGACGACTGCACTGTTCTGGGCGTTATATTGAAAAAGCATGCAACCGCGCAGATATTCTTAAAGGGCAAAGTTCGGTCATTCTGTTTGGGACGAATGAACATTTTTTTTCTATACGGAACGTAACTTGAAATGTCACACAACACGAAAAAAAATATAATGACATCTTATTTAATCAAAGGCCCGAAGCCGACCGATTTTAAGACACGCGTTTGAAAAAAACATCAGGACTTTTTACTACACTTAATATATATATATATGTATGTATGTATCTAACTACAATATTAATAGTGATCATATTATTGTAAATTAACATTACTACTACAATATGAAAATAAGGAATAAATTCTGTCCTACGAAAAAAATGTTTTTCACCATTATTATTGGCCAAAAATCCATCTCAAATATTTTTAAAATATAAACATACTTTTCACCCTATTAAACATACATTTATTCTCACAACTCAATTGCAACATTATAAAAAATAAAAATAACCAAGGTATACTTTGTATAAAATATAGTGAAATTGAAATAGCACTGAAATTGGCAGTACTGAAATTTACTTGCCTACGCGCCGAGGTGCCAGTCAAAAATTTGATTTTAGCGGGAACAAAACTCCTTTGTGTATCGGTTTCTGAGTATACAGAGTTTCCGCTATTATATAAATTTTAAGGTTTCTCAAGACAAAGCTCAGGTAAATATTGTTATTGTCTTCATTAATCTTGTGGAATCAATGATATTAGATGCGCATGTTTAATACCTCATACACGTGCGGTTAGTAAGGAAGGCTAGGTGTTGGTGTTTTTATTTTTCTCCACTAATATTAATAGTCACGTCGTAATAATAGGTCAATCCATTTTTGATGTATATTACTGCATACTATTTATGTTACCTCGTTTGTATAAGTGTGTTGTATCCCGGAAATAGTCACTCTTTATCCTGAACCGTCAATGTCTTGTTTGAAAATACTGTCAGTGATCAAAATATTATCTTAAATCGTTTAAAAACTCATTTGTTGCAAATTCGCACCACCAGGTATTGTTTGCTGTGTGTTGTCAAAGGTATTATTGTCACAATCGAGTGCTGTATTATTTCTAGGCATATTTGTTTTTTTGTCTTTGGCGAAATCAATACCTATATGACAAAATCAAACTATGTTTTAAATAACCGGCAATAAATAATGGACTCGTCGGAGATTACATGATTTTTTTTATTGTTCTATGATAAAATAGTTTAAAGCTCATGACGTAATTTTAAATTGAAATGAATACCGTTTTTATATTTAATATAAAATGGTCGAGGTCATTTGTTTTTATTAGTCATAGTTTTAATTTGGCACTGATATTGCAATTCCAAAATCAAAATTCGCACCATAATCTCATGTACACCATACACCATTTTCACAACTAGTATTCTTGTAACTAAAAATAAACATACAATGTCTCTCAGGTTTGAAAATAAATTAAAATACTGTTAATGACTTAATCTCACACACATATATATATATATATAAATACATTCAACCCTTTTTTACATTTTAGATATGTTACCAAAACTATGTAAAAATGTTTACGAATTGTACATTCACAAAAAAAATGTAATTTTGGTTGTCTGAATTTTAAAAAAAGAACAATATATAAAATTGCGTGGAAAAAAAAAATTGTACAATTCGTAAAACAGAGATAGAACATGTATTTGCTTCCTCACTAGAAGTGTTGCACAAGTACACAAGTAGCCAATGGTTCAATGGATTTTCGGAGAGTAGCAAACCTGTAAACATTCTGTACTTCATATGAGTAATTATTAAAAAACAATAATTTTAAAAGAAATAATACCACAATGTCTTATGGCAGACAATCATGTTGACTGCCTACAGTAGATTATATACTAATTTTTTTTTTTTTCACATTTTTCTACCAAGTAAATGCCAATTCAATCAATATTTTTTTTTTTTACAGAACATGTGTGACGGCGCTTGGGATGAATCTGGCGAGGTAAGATATTTATTATGTTCATGGCTTTCATTTTTAATTTGTTTTAAACGTAGAACCTTCGTCTTAATGAGGCCGGGCCAGGTGAATTGTGTAATCTTATAATTACAGAAGAACTCGGATCTTACATTACCGCATTCATTGTTTTCCTAGTTGTTAATCCCAGCCAAATGCCCTGATAAGAACAAATTTAAATAATCTCACATTTACAATTCTCCGATTTATCAATTTCTTCGATCTATCGTCTTAATATTTCGGTACAATTTACAATGAAATTTTAATGTCAATTTTGATTTGTCGAAGATGTAAAATTCCACAAATTCTGTCACTCTCAACCCAGGTTTTGCCTTTCAACATGTTTTCTTGGAACTTTCTTCTCTGTCGAATCTAATTTTTGCCTAGCACTAAAATGTATAGGCAAGTAAATTTAAAAAAAAAAAACGTTGGGCCTCTATGCCTTATAAATTCTCATTGGAATTCAATTAGAATATGTTTTAATTTTGATGAATAAGAATATTAAAGAAATTTTCAAGTGAATTGGGTTACTTCCAAAAATAAATTTTATCACTTTTAAGGTGTTAACTGTCACTTCTTGATGGAAAGGCATGATATTTTAAATAATAAAAACACTTTTTTTAGTACTTATTTCCACAATATATTTTTTGATCAGGACCGGTTTCGCTCATCGCGAGCATTCAGTTGATAATGCTCGCGATGAGCAAAACCGGTCCTGATCAAAAAATATATTGTTGAAATAAGTACTAAAAAAACGTGTTTTTATTATTTAAAATAAATTGTATGTTTAAATTATTTTACTTCTTGTCACTACCTAATTTTATCTTACCCCATTTGATGGATTGAAACAAATAACTCTCTTGGAATTTCAAAACAAAATCATGAAATATGAGTACTATATGAAAATTGGGAATTTTTCGAGAGCTTGTAAAAGTCTGTTGGGTTTGATCCAGTGACCGATGACTTAAGAAAATTATATTAATATAAATTGGCTCTGCTGTTTTCATGTGGTATTTTTTAAATATTTTATTATTAACATTTGTAGTATTTGCATCTTTGTAGTAAGGGTCGGAGAATTACGGCTTTGGAACAGCTGAAAATCAATTGACACCAATTATCACAAAGGATTCTTAACGAACAAACTAACATAATAGTATCGCCACTTGTCCAGCCGTTGTACAAAGGTGTGGTCTGATTTGCTTCCATAAGGACCACTTCCGTCCCACATATAATCTTATTGTCATAGACACCTATTGTTTCATTGAGAATTTTGAAAATTTAGTGTCATTGTGTTAAAGTAACAAGCTAGGCTGTTGGAACAGGAGAGAGGATGTGTTGTGTGCCTTTTCTGCACAGCTATATACAGATAAGTGAATGTTATTTTAGGCATAGTTCTGACGATGGCGCAAGCCGAAATAGCTATCAACTATATTTGTTAAAAATAATTTTGTAGAACTAAAATACATAGCTATTTTTTCACCGTGTTATAATGGAGTTCTACCAAGTGAATGCCAATTCAATCAATATATTTTTATTGTTTTGGGTTTTGTGCTTTTTAGGTTTACACAAATAACTTATTTATTTTAGGCCATTCTTTTTTATGTATATTGAACTTTGAACGTCAACTTGGGAGAATTCAACGAAGGAATATTCCATAGTGTTATAATTTTCAGAAATAACTTGTAGTTCCCCAAAAACTTTATTTTGAAAAAGGTAGTGTGCTGAGAATCATTTCATGTCACCAAGAAGTTTTTAACACGTTGGTTGCGTAAACATATTGTACTGTTTCACAGAGGGCCTGAAAATTACCCATTTTTTAAAGCCATAAAAGTTTGTAAAATATTAGGAACAATTATTATATTTCTCTGAATTTGGTCGCCCTAAAGGTCATTTAGACAAAAAAACATTTGTGCGGCACATGTACTGGCATTTTTTACCCATCAGATTTCGAAACATTTGCAGTGTTTATTGATATTGCTCCATCTGTAATACCCTAAAGGCAAATTCACACTAACATATTTTTGGTTTATCTATAATTTTACTTTGAAAGCAATTCTATCATTCCTTTTTTACTCCAGGTTTTGATTTGCAGTGATTTATTCATCTTCAAGTGTTGTTGAATATAAAAGCAGTTGAAATGTAATTTACACTCTCACAATACACTAAAAGATATATATGATATTTCTTTGAAATAACATTTGAATGTTAGATTCATATTTATTGGTGATTTAATCGAAAACAGTGTTTGAAGCACAAGACAGGTTTATTTGGGCAATAGGAGCAATTGAAGCAAATCATTTGATGTAAGTATTTCGGTAAAATGATTAGTGTGAATGAGCCTTTATGTGATGGTTCCAAAGAAATGTCCCGAATGTCTTGGCCGTGGCAGTTACTTACTAATGCTAAAAGATCTTTTGTTATATTGAAAATCGACGCGAGCCGTGTCGTACGCACTGATTGAGTTAATCAACAAATGTCAGAAAAGATTATTACAGAGTTATTTTCAAATTTTTTCAGCACAATAGTACAGTTCAGTCAGCTACAATATTTTAATGTATATGTCTATTTTTGTAATATAAACAATAATTAACTTTGAAACAATACATTGTATATATATATATTAGATTACTGAGATTTATGTCAAAGATTTCATTGATTGAATTGGCATTTGCTTAGTAGGATTCCACTATAACATGGTGAAAAAATAGCAATGTATTTTAGTTTTACAAAATTTATAAGATATATAGTTGATAACTATTTCAGCTTACTAGTTTTGATGATTCATCTTGTTGAAAGGTTTCAACTGTTGGAATCTTTCATACCTTGATTGTTTAAATAGCTATTTACATAGTTACACTCCATTATAATTAAGTGTAAAGAGCAACATATTGATTCATATATATGGGATGAAAATTTAGCATTACTTTTAATGCAACCTTGTTAACCGAATCGGTTTCTTATTTTCAGACAGCCGTCGCTGTGAACGGTACGAGTGGCGTTGATTCGGGATTGAGCTTCCAGGGCGGCCGCGGATATACACCATTCAATACTGGAGACAATAGTAAATTATTACAGTTCATACTAAAAATTGGTTTCACGAAGGTCCAAACTTTTGTTTATGTTGTACCACATTAATTAAATTCTAAGCTGAATATAAAAACCTGTTACCAATTTAACCCAATCGGCGCGACAGTTTATCATACAAACAAAATCTGTCCGCTTTGCTATTTTTCAAAATGTTCTCTTTCCACATAGAGCTATAAATACACCAATAAAAAATAATTGGGTTGGCTTTTATGGAAGCTAGATGCACAAAGACAACACAAGAAATGTCCTATGTTGTCACAACCACCTTAACAAATATATCCCTAACAAATAACTAACTCGTAAATTGCCATTACCGTGAAGTAGGAGGCAATCAATCGAACTCAAATGAACAAGCGCCATTAGTCACGTGTCTTGGAGTGTCAAATTACGATGCCGCGAGATTGGTGCAAAGTTCAGTGCGAAGTTAGACGCGAGTATAGCACGCAATTTCAAACAGATTTAAAAGAGGTACTGGTGACTTGTCAAGTATAAAGTAGAGCGTATTAATTCACTCATTTTGTATGGACGGCCCCTTAAACACGGAATTGTAGAGCGAATAAACTCGCTTGCGACAGAGATCCCGTTAAACCTAATACTTTTGACAATTTTATGGAGGTGGTAGTATCAGGACGAATTGAGCGATATTTTAAAACCAAAATCAGTCGTATATGCAAAAGATTGCCTGCGTTACCGGCGTTTGAATGTCTTCGTCCCAACGTCTGGGGCGCTCGCGCACAGGCCTTGCACATTGCCGTCCCATATGTTGGGGCGTTAGCGTGGAAGAGATTAGTAAATGGTATTGCACATACGTTATCAATACGAAATATTTAAAACATATGATAAATATAGCATATTTATTCATACCATACAATTTTATAATTAATAATAATATTTATTTCCTGTATTTGCAATTTTACAATCACTGGAAGTGTTAAATATTGAACAAACATGCATCTTTATTAAAATAATAATTTCAAACATTTAATTATAGCTCTGAGTTTTATTGCTTCTTGTCGTGACAGTGTTTATTGTATATCAATCATATTCTATAGATGTATGTATTATCTCAATTTCTCGTAGTTTACGCTTTTGTATAGCAACAATATCAATTGTGTAAACAAATTTTTTAAATATATCAAAAAAATAAAATACAAAACGGTAAACAACAGACATTCGAACTGAACTAGCAGTGGAGATTGCAAAATGAATCTACAAGACTGTAGATAAAGGGTATTTGTCCGACAAGTACATTAATACCATAAAAATCACCTTAATATGTTTCCAAAATCATTATTAGCCTGGTGATAAAAAAAGTAAATAAAAGTTATTATTTTGGAAAAAAAATCTTGGGACTCAAATAATTAGTCAAGTTATTTCATGCAGCTTTCAAACGATTTGAGCTTCAAAATGAAATGACACTAAACTATCCGTACCTGAAATAATAAAATAAAAATATATTGACCCCATTGACAGGCAGCAAATGGGCATAATTAACAACATATTCAATTTCCAAAATCCAGCTGTATTTATCCTTAAGTTTCATACCTTTATTTTAGATCTTTCTAAAAGCCTACATGTTTTAAAATATCATTTATCCTATATCAATGAATCTTACTTTGATGTTTTCAAATTTGTTTTTCTTTAGCCTTGATATTCTTTAATTTGTTCTACTACTTTTAAAAAATTAACAAATTCAATCAATTTCAGATTTTGGAGATGAAGAAAGGAAGCCTGGAGGATATAGAGGTGGGAGAGGTAAACAAAATGCATTTGTTTTTATATTTATTTTTATCTTTTATTTTATTGGTTATGCTGAAAAAATTTGCTGTTTTTACTCTCTAAAAAAAGTGTAAAATAATTAGAAATACATTTTTTTCCTATACACTTCGAAAGAATCATTGTTATCTGTCATAATGTTAATACAGCGAGTATCTATGATACTATTGTTAATATAAGTAACATGTAGAAATTCTCAAAAAAAAACTCATGGTTGTATTTCATATAATCGCAAATAGATATATATTTTTTTAAGAGTGATACAACAATATTTATGGATTGTAATTCTACTTTAAATTAATTTAGATATTGGAATTGGCACTGATCTTGTTCCATTGATTTTTTCCTAGATTTGCTTTTTGGAATACTTCAAAAAGTTAAAAATAAATTGACATTCTGTCGAGAGGCAGCAACAGTCTTGCTATGTAGATGTTAATAATATTCGAAGAAAAAGTCTAAAAATAGAAACAAATAAAATTTCAGCATTTACTCATATTTCTTTTTTACTAAAGCCGAATCTGCCTCTAGTGGCCTTAAAATTATCTGTAGTCTGTGGAGATGATTGTGATGTTGAAAGTGGTTTGCCAAATTTCAATCGGGCATTTTTTTATTACTGGATTACACATCCTACAAGATTTATTTGTAACAAATCCACACCACCTCTGATGTAGCATTGATTAGCTGAAATACTTTGATCAACTGACTCAATCGTGTAATCCCGATTGATAAAATGTAAAAATTGATATAAAAACGGCACATATTTTTGGCACTCCCTATACTTATACTGTTAAATAATTGTGTGTTAAAAATGAATTATTTTGTTTGACTTGCTACTATTTTACCACATAGGTGGCAGAGAAGGCCGCGGAGGAGGCAGGGGAGGTCGAGGTGGCCGTGGTGGTGACAGAGGTGGAAGGGGTGGCCGGGGAGGCTACGGTGGTGGTGATAATGGTGATAGAGGAGGACGAGGAGGATACGGGGGTGATAATGGCGATAGAGGAGACCGTGGTGATAGGGGAGATAGAGGAGATAGAGGTCAAGGCAAAGGTAAACATCCTGTACTTATTTTTCTTCGATTAGTTCTATCCTGATCAATTATGTGTCTAAAGTAAAAAACTTTTTGGCTCAAAGGCCACGCAATAAATTCAAAATAAATAAAATATTATATCATTTTTAGCCATGTTTTTCAAGATTTCAATGAGAAATACCACCAATTATTTACTTTTTAAAAATTTTCAACATGCAGCGTTCATTAAGATTTTGGAAATCTTCCTCTTTTAAAAAATTGTCTTAGGAGTATGATCCTAAAATATATTTTTTCTTCTATGTTGTTAATTAGAAGCCTACATTAATTTTATTAAAATATTTTTAATTAATTAATAATATTTTACCTCAGAAAATGGTGATGCTCCGGAAAAACCCCGTGAAGTCTATATCCCTCCCGAGCCAACAGAAGATGAGGGAGAAATGTTTGGAGCCAGTATCACATCTGGAATCAATTTTGCCAAATACGACAACATTACAGTACAGGTAACTTTTTTCTATTTCAGTTTCCACACTGCAGTTGAAATGCCCGTCACAGAATCCATAAAAAAAATTCTACTGTTACTGATTGCTGTACAGAATTAGGATTCACTGTCGCAAAAAAATTACTCGCATGTGTATCACGCAATATGACACAATGTATTTTACGCATTCGGAATTCACATCGCCCCCCCAATTGTTAAATATAAACTTTGTAACTGTTATCTTATCAAACGTTAGCTCATTATATCTGAACTAAATGTTTCTGGGAAAGCGCTTCTCAGTGTTACCATTTTACTGTTTTAACTTCTCAATTGTTGAGACGGCAGATTGCAGACAGTTGACACCTAAGAGTATTTGACAGTTATCAGTGGCAAAACATACCTATGAAATATTTCCTGATTTGCACTAGGTTAAATTTGGTTAAGACCAACTCTAGCTCAACAAGTAACATGTTAAGGAATGGAATTCTTGATGGAATCATTTAAATCAATCTGATTATTTCACATTAACTATATGAAATTTTGCTGAGAAAATGAAAATTTCAATGAGATATTTTAAAATTATTTATTTTTAAAGGTATCAGGCGAAAATACTCCCAAACCAATCCAGAGTTTCTCATCTGCGGGACTGCGATCGCATGTCCTGGACAACATAGTCAAGTCGTCTTACAAAGTTCCAACGCCAATACAAAAGTACGCTCTGCCAATCATCATGCAAGGGAGAGATCTCATGGCGTGCGCTCAAACAGGCTCAGGAAAAACGGTAAGACTTCATATCAAAGCATATATTATTTACATTTGACTGTTGTCAAATGGTCGCTTGCAAATACAATGCACTCTCGATTATCCGGGCTAATGCTGGGAAGGATGGTCACGGATAATTGAAAAACATGGATAATCCGAATCATCAATTTTTTTATTTTATTTTCAAATATAATATCATATACAAGATACAATTTTTTTAACACATTGTTTATTTATTCGTTATTTATTAGGAAAACACAAAAAAAATATAATATTTTATCATAATAACAAATGTAGTCCAGAGAGCTGACAAATATAGGCAATAAATATCGAAATTAACAAATTTACTGCCTGCACTGGCACCTGACACACTTACTCATTCTAGTCCCATAAATTGTGATGTTTATTGCTGCAGTATATGCAACATTCATATATTCAAAACACACAAGTGGTTAAAAAAATTCACCAATTAGTTAAGTAAACACAAACACATCTCTAAATTCATCCTTATTTTCAAACAACGGGCATATTCAAGATCTCAATTCATCTCATAATCATTATAGAAAAAAAATCAATCAGATTATATTTGAATGAAAAAATATTTATTTTCAGGCACGAATAATCCGCAAACCAGATAATCCATACACGGATAATCGAGACTACACTGTAGTTGGTTTTTACTCTGAAATTGGGTTACTTTGTAATGTTGTAATATTATTTATTAGCATGATTTTTGCATACTTATTGAATTTAAGATATTTTCCTATTATAAATCTGTTTAAATTATCAAAACTTGCACTAGAAATCAAATAACATTGTCTGTTTTACAGTATTTAATTTTTCCTTACATTCATTTACAACCTATTTTGAGAATCTTTACGGATGTGTTCATTAGACTATTTTTTTTTTTTGACAGGCCGCTTTCTTACTACCGATCATCAATGCTCTATTAGCGGACCCGAAAGATTGCATCATTGAATCAAACGGATGCTGTCAGCCGCACGCAGTTATCATCTCCCCCACTCGAGAGCTCACAATTCAGATCTACAATGAGGCAAGGAAGTTTGCTCACGGATCTGTTATTAAAACATGCGTAGCTTATGGTGGAACAGCTGTTAGCCACCAGGCTGGTCAACTAGCGGTGAGTGTTTATTTTTATCAATCTTAATTAACTTTATAATTAAAATTATTATTAAAATACATTTTATATAGCACTAAAAAATGTGTATTCGTTATTTAAAATATGCCTCGAGATCAAGAGAAGTGACAGTTAACACCGTAAAAGTAAAAAACTATATGTATATCGAAACCCGGGTCGTCGGTGACAAAACATGTGGAATCGAGCAAAGTTGTAACAATTGAAATTTGATATTGAAATTCCATGAAGCACCTTCAGTCGATATCATAAATTATATGTATATATTTCAATGTATTGATTTCTTTGTTACAGTGGTAAGGTACTATGGATGTAAAGCTGGGACAAATGTTTGAATATTCTTTCTTTTGTAGCGTGGCTGTCACATCCTGGTTGCGACTCCCGGAAGACTGCATGACTTTGTAGATAGGAAGCGGATCAGTTTTGAATCAATAAGATTTGTGGTGTTAGACGAAGCCGATCGTATGCTGGACATGGGCTTCATGAATGACGTTGATAAGATGATATCTCACCCAACCATGACGCCCACTGTGAGTGCATGGATTTTTATTATAAGAGAAAAATATTTGGCAACTACAATATTGATTATAGAAAGGCAAAAGGATGCAACTTTTGGTTGCAGAGGAGAAATTTATCACTCCCAAATTAAGCCTCTAAGCGATGAAATCAAAAAATATCTACAGATGTAGTGAGCTAGGTATCATTTCAATACAATCATTGTCACTTTTATTCATATCATGTTACGAAAAAAAAAAAAATTCCTTGCTCTATATATTTATTTTTATTATTAAAATAGTCTCATAAAAAATTGTTTATTTAGGGACTATAAATTGATATTTGAATCGAAATTTTCCTTTCGTAAACCTTTTACGCCGAAGCAGCGCGATTGCGCTGCTTGGTACTTGTGCAAAATCGACGGGCAAGCGCTATCGCGCTGCGAAAACCATGTTCCACTCAAGCGTAACTCGAAGTGTTTTAACACATGTTTTATTAAAATTTATGAATGAGTGGATCATGTAAGTTCTTAGGATTGACAATATCGAATCCACAAATTTATTGACCCAAAAATATTTTTTTAATGATAAAACAAAATTGTGAACATATGTTAGTGACGCACTCATATTTCACTGAGTATTTATTGAATAACAGATATGTTGTGCAATCTTATAATACATGATACATATAATACATGTATTTTATATCGAATCGGGCATAGAAATAGAATATACTTCTTAGAAAAAATATCTTTTTTTTGTTATCATGGATTCAAGAAATATGGAGGGCACTTGCGAACAATAGGAAATGGCACAAATATCTACCCTTTTTAAAATTCCATTCATCACTTTTTTAACAGAAAGATCATAAAATTCGTTACACTTGTATACAAAATCACCAGACTTACAAAAAACAAAATTTTAAATTGATGAAGCAAAATATTATACAAAAAAAGGTGCAACTATCTGCGGATACTGTGAAAAAAAGTTACAAAAACAACCGGTGATACTTGCATCTTCCTACGCATCAACTAAAAGAATGACTGCAATAAATACGTAATCGGGAGACAAATAAACCGGATGTAATAAATATATATAATAAATATTTGGGAGGTGTTGATACTTCAGATAGAATGTATACATACCTGGATGAAAGACATACGTTGAAATATTGGAAAAAGGTGACTTCATATTTTTGGAAGAATGATGGTAAACGCATTCATTATTTACACAAGAAATACGCCTGGTAAAAAGATGACAAGATTAGAATTTACATCATCCATAATTGAGGCAATAGAAGATGAATGGAGACCTAAAAAAAATCCAGTCCAAAGAACATCTAGTTCGAGATTGGAGAATCTGGAGGTTTTAAAAAAGTTACCAGGACGAAATCTCAGAGAATGGGTCGTATGCAGCAAAAAAGGAGGGCCTATTAGAAGATCAAATCTAATTTGTACAAAGTGTGAAAAGGGTCTTCACCCATTATGTATCAGAAAACACAAGTGTTAACTTTTTATTATTTTTAGTTTATTAGACTACAAAAATACGTATCGAATAATTAAGCTTTTTAGTGTTTTTACTGATAGACGATAGTTCGAAAAAATATTCTGCATTAAAGGCATGTGAAATATTTTACAAAAAATACCTCTTTTTTATCACAAAATTAAAAATTTTGTGCAAATTATTGCAAATTTCATGTTTCTTATTTTTTTTAGGTCGATCGTGTAAACTCATTTATTGTTTTTATAATTGTTTTATCTAAACTATAATATATCAAATGCAAAATGAGAAAAAACAGAAATAAATCCTTAAAAACTAGATATTTACAAATTTTTTTTTTAAACACAAAAAACTTCAAAAACTCCTTAGTGCTTTTAGCAAGTCCCCAAAAAAAGGCTAGGCGTAAAAGGGTTACATTTGTTTCTACCGGTCTGAAAAGAATTTAGTATTTGGGCTCTACACGTGTTTACTATGTTGGCAGAAGGATAAAAGGATAAAAGGATATGAAGCTTTATTTTTTTTGTCATATTGTGTTTTATTAGTTTTTATCATCAAGTAATGATAAAAATCCATAGCATATTTTTTCAGGGCTGCCACACAAAAAGAAAAAATATACAATTAATGAATTTTGTTTCCTTCGAAGGCATCGGTCAACATTTTCAATGTAATATATAGTTTTTATATCTAAATGCTTCAAGGGCAGTGACAAAAAAAATATTGACACAGTCCTGTGAAAGCTGTTCCATTCTTATATGAGTAAAGTAAGAATAGTTCAATATTTGAAAATTCTAGAAATAAAAGACATTCTATAAGTATATCTGCATTAAATTTAATTTAAAAAATGTTCCTATTCTTCATAAATGTCTTCATGGTAGCATTTGTGTACTTACCCACGCCATAGTGTAAATGATTAAGAAATAATTCACTTGACGATTGTGCTCCATTGATTGCTTGAAACTATCAGACTGGCAACTAAGTAATTGCGGATTTTTTTTAGAAAATCAAAGACAATTTTTTCATGGAACTAAATAATTTTATTCTGTAATGTATTGCCCATTTTGATCAATGACCTTTTGCCATCTTTCAGGAAGCATAATCCCATGTTCATAAAACTTCTGGTTTTTATTAGCAAAAAACTAAATCAAGTACGATTTGACATCATCATCATTATTGAACTTTTTACCATTCAAGGAGTTTTGTAAAGATCGAAACAAAAAGTAATCAGATGGTGGAAGGTCTGGACTATATGGTGGATGTGGCAAAACATCCCAACCAAGCTCCAATAATTTTTGCCGAGTGGCCAAAGATGTGTGTGACCTTGCATTGTCATGATGGAATACAACACCTTTTCGATTTGTCAATTCGGGCCGCATTTCTTCAACTGCATTGTTTAATTTCGTTAGTTTTTCAATGTAGACATCAGAATTGATCGTTCGGTTGGGTGGTAAGAGTTCAAAGTAGACAATTCCTTTATAATCCACCAAACTGATAACAAAACCTTTTTTTGATGAATATCAGCTTTTGATGTTGTTTGAGCTGGTTTACCTGGCCTGCTCCACGATCTTTTCCGCATGATATTGTTGTAAACAACCCATTTTTCATTGCCAGTTATCAGTCGTTTTAAAAATGGATCATTTTCATTACGTTTCTTTAGCAAATCGCAGCTGTTAATGCGTTGCGTTAAATATGTTTCTTTCAGTTCGTGAGGAACCCATGTATCGAGTTTTTGAACATAGCCAAGTTATTTTAGGTGATTTTCAATGCATGTATGTGATACATGAAGCTTCTCTGCTATCTCACGTGTTGTACTGTGACGATCCGAATCGATGATCGCTTTGATTAGGTCGTCATCAACTTCAACTGGATGACCAGAGCGTTGTTCATCTTTGAGTGAAAAATCATCAGAACGAAATTTGGCAAACCAATTTTGACACTGCCGTCCTTTTAAGGCTTCGTCACCTTAAACAGCACAACTTTTTGTGAGCTTGCGATGCGTTTTTCCTTTGCGGATATCAAAAAGCAAAATATGACGAAAATGTTTCTTTTGATTTTCCATTTTTCAACGAACGCCAAACGAAAACTATGCAACCAATCAAAAAACTTTTATTACTGATTGACAGCTGAATTGTCAACTATCCAATAACAAAATGTGTTTACATTTGGACTACATCGCAAACCTAAAAATTCAACTGCAGCTATCTATGAGTGAAATCCGCAATTACTTAGTTGCCAACCCTATTGATAGAATTTTATTGTCAGTGAAGGCCTAAAGCAGAAACTACTATCTCAAATTTTTGAGATAGTATCTGAGAAGGTATTTACCTTCGATTTTTATCCATATGGCATTCTAACATTAAAATTTACTTGTAATGTTTATTTAGCTTTATTACTACAACTTGCTATATTGTATTGCTGCCAAACCTTGACAAGTTTAGTTTGCATCTTCATCCCTCATCCTGGTTTCCTCTGTCTACAATTAAATTATAATTTTTAATTATTTTCAGGGTGACCGCGTAACATTGATGTTCTCGGCAACGTTCCCTGAAGATATCCAGCAACTGGCTCGCAAGTTTTTACATCATTATATTTTCATCGCAGTCGGTGTTGTGGGAGGAGCTTGCGCAGATGTGGAGCAAACTGTGCATGAAGTCGCTAAATTTCAGAAAAGAGATAAGCTTGTTGAGATATTGGGTGTAGAAGGTATGTCTCCTTCATCAAGAAAACATTGTGTTGCCTAGCATACGTAGTATGACAATCATCGTTTAATTCTGACAGAAATAGTCTTATGTCCACATTAAATATAGAAGGCAATACTTCACAAAGACAAGGCAACTGAACAGTGTCAACAGTATTATCTTATAAGTTCAATAGGGAATCTTAGATGCTAGCAGATGATCTTATGAACTCCAAAATCAATTAAGATATTTTCTTCATTGCAAACTTGAGGGATACGATGTCATGATGCGATACACTCAATATATTGTATCTGCAGCTAGTTAATTAATAAAAGAGATCAGATAAATTGAATCCACATTCTTTGTTGAGTCACATGAAAAAAAGTTTTTAACGTGGAGCAAATGACCTTCCAATTGAGGTATCTTTACTGATTTATTTTCTCTGAGAAATAGTCTCTAAATTACATAAGCCCTCTTTCTTTTCCGAAGAGAGAAAGGATAGAATCCAAGAAAGGACCAATCGTTAAGTAAAACTGTATGACCTGTCTCTTAGGTCAGGATGGGTGGGACACAATTTTTTCAGAGGTGCAGGGAATTGACTACTGTATTGCGGACCTACCAAATCAATTGTATTCAAAAAAAAAAATTCTTTTGTTCTCTGTGCTTATCTGAAGCTTATATATTGTTTTTTTTTCTATCCGATTAACCTGTTGTTTAACACATCCACTGCGTCAAACACGGCTCCTGTGTCCATACAAATATTGCAGCCACACTGAGACCACGGTAGCCGTGATCATGTCCTTCTACACGTGTATTCGATCGAAATTTTTGTAGCGTTGCTCAAAAGTTGACGAATATATTCAGCATGACTAAATACACTTCAGTTTATATCGATATTCTCAGTCGATCAGTCGTGTCAAGCGTGTTTTATGATATACTTAAATAAAGGCCCATTCACACATAAGTAAACAGAATTAGTATGGCGAACGAAATATTTTTTTTTGGTGAAATATTTTTTACGGTTATAATTTGGTTGTTTTATCATCTTTTTGTTGCTATATGAGGTGTTATATTGTTATCGCGCATTAATATTTTTACCTGAACTGTTTCATTAGTGTAGATTATATTGAATTTGTGTTTTTCTTTGACTGTCTTCGTAATATTATTACAAGTGTTGTGTTTCTTTGTGTTTTGTTTTCGTTATAATTGACGTATTTTTCTTCCCCACTGAAAATGGATCAGCCGTCTTGTTCAAAGAGACCAAGAACAAATGAAAGCGACGATTCAATGGATGATAGTGACGGTAGTGATTTTGATAATATTATATATGACTATAACATTGATTCGGAATTAGAATCTGATGATGACAGTGATAATGAAATATTTTTGCAATCTATTGCGGCGTCGAATATAATTCGTGAGAAGTGGTCGTTTTCGAAAAAGCAAGCCACGCCCATTCAATTTTCTGCGACACCTGGAATTCGTATGGAATTGAATTCTAAAGACCCAATCGATTATTTCCACCTTATTGCAAATGACCAATTTTATGACCTGATCATCAATCAAACAAATGCATATGCAGTAGACATATTGGCCCAATCGAAAGGTGATAGAAGCCGTATAACTCAATGGAAGGATGTCACAATTGAGGAGATCAAATCATGGTTGGGTATATTATTCCATACAGGAACGATTCGTTTGAGCCGTCTCAATGATTATTGGAAGAAAGATTACTTATTCAACCTGACCGCTTTTTCACAGTTTATGTTCAGGGAACGATTCTTGCTGATACTTAGAGTACTACATTTCAATTCCAATGAATCGGACAGCTCTCGTTTATGGAAAATACAGCTGCTGATAGATTTTTTCAATCAGAGGATGGATGCTGTATATTCACCGAAAAAGAATCTATCGATTGACGAATCGTTAGTTTTGTGGCGTGGTAGACTTATAATTCGGTAATACATAAAAGGGAAGAAGTCAAAGTATGGTATAAAACTATATATGCTTGGGGAGTCTTGTGATTTGGCTCTAAAACTCATTGTTTATGGCGGGTCGGCAGATAAGAGTTGGGGGGCAAAGACCATACCAATAAAGTTCTCCATAAGCTAATGGATGGAAAAACAGGAATTGGCCATTCCGTTTTCATGGACAACTTTTATAATAGTGTTCCACTGGTCGAGAATTTATTGAATGCACAAACATTTGTAACAGGTACATTAAGAAGCAATAGGAAAAGAAAACCAGAAGAAGTTGTAAAGAAAAAACTGAAAACTGGCGAATGTGTCAGCCAATACACCGAAAGAGGTATATGCATCACCAAGTGGAAAGACTGTAGGGACGTACTAACTATATCATCAGAATTTGATGGTAATATAACAGACACTACCAATCGATTTGGAAAAGCATGCAAAAAGCCTAGGATGATAATTGAATATAACCAACATATGAGTGGGGTTGATTATCACGATCAAATGTTGGCATATTACCCATGCCAACGCAAAACTCTTAGATGGTATAAGAAAATGGGTGTTCATTTATTTCAAACGATATTTTTGAATGCATATTACTTATATAATTCTGATAATAATTCAAAAATATCCCTATATGATTTTAGATTATCAGTCATCAGAAAATTACTCGGTCCACCTCCACCTACCTTACCAAAACAACCCAAGATAAAAATTCATTTACCGAGTTTTTGCGAGAAGGATAGTACAGGCAATAAAAAGAGGCGAAGGTGCAAATATTACTGGAGTACTTCGAAAAAGCGGAAAGCTTCCCTGTTTTTTTGTCCTGACTGTCCGGGTATGCCCGGATTTTGTTTAGAGCTATGTTTCCGGCTATACCACGAACAAATATAGTTGGTTTATTTGTGTTATATATAATATAAGTTTTTGACTATTTCGTAAATATATACAGTGTACAAACTAATGAATTGTGTTATCTTGTAATTCAAACTATGAAACTATCATAAGTGTTTTCAAATATCCCAGTTTTTCGTGTATACTACAAGAATTATTATCGATAGAGTATGAATCAAATGCAGTAAAACAAAAAAATGGAACAAAAACAGGTAATATATATTTTTGTTGAAAATTATTGTAAAATATGTGTGTGGTTTGAACGCGCCTTTAGATCACTCGGCTTGCAATTTAAAGTGCTCTAAATTGCGTCATCCGATTTGGATACGTCGCCAGGGCCATGTGTTTTACGGACTGAAGAGATGAACTAATATCGGGTGATTAAATTGGTAATAGTTTTCGATTTTAAACAAAGTTATAAGGGTTCAAAAATTAGCTAAAAATCGCGAATTTTCAGGTACTCTGCATTACATGAGATATTTTAATCGCAGTGAATGTGTTAAGAACACGGACACAGAAGGGGGCAGAAGTATCGTCACCCACCATACCTCAATAATTTAATATTGGTTGTTGTTTTCCCTAGGCACAAAGCGCACTCTAGTGTTTGTGGAGACAAAGCGCAATGCAGACTTCATTGCTGCACTCCTCTCGGAACAAAATAAGTTCCCCACAACTTCAATTCACGGCGATAGACTTCAGAGGGAAAGGGAAGAGGCCCTTGCCAATTTCAAAAGTGGAAAGTGTGACATATTAGTTGCGACTGCTGTTGCCGCTAGAGGATTAGGTCAGTTAGTTATATATTTATAGATTTAATTTTTTTGCTTTCCTTAGTAATTAAATTTTCTTCATACAACAGACATATGATTATAGCAAAGCTTTTGCATATATTTAAGGCTGTGTTAAAGCAGAGATTATGTATTAATCATTGTGCCTTGTGATAATGGTATTGTTGCATTAATTATGTATATGTTACAGATATAAAGGGTGTGGCTCACGTAATCAATTATGACCTGCCAAAGTCAGTAGACGAGTATGTGCATCGCATCGGACGTACCGGCAGAGTGGGAAACCGCGGAAAAGCGACCTCTTTCTATGATCCGGAACTAGATGCGGGAGTCTCTTCCGATCTTGCACGTATTCTTAAACAAGCAGAACAGCCCGTTCCCGACTTTCTGATGGGCGGAGGTGGGTTCTCAGGAGGCGGTGGCGGCTACAAGAACAACGATTTTGGAGGAGAGGATGTCAGGGTTAGTAACAATCCAAAATATCTTCCACCGACCAAAATCAGTCCTATATGTAAAAGATTGTCTGTATTACCAACGTTTGAAAGCTCGTGTCTCATACCGTGAGGCGTCAGCGTCGAAAGGTTTAATGTTAGAATTTGGCAATAAAGTCAGCTGAATAAGGTCTTAAAAATCATACATTTTTTCTACACCCACAAGGTATGACAGCTACAATAATTGATTCCAATATGTCTGCTTTATTTCAGAACTTGGAAGCTGATCCGCAAGCCTCGGCTGCCAACGATCAGGAAGAAGTATGGTGAACATCGTAATCATAACAGTGCTATAATTTTGGTCATCATCAGTTCTTTTCACAGTGTGGATGACTTTTATGGCGATACTCATTATTTCTGATAGACCCTGTTGTGTATCTGTGTTATATTATCATTTTATGATCTGCGTGGCATCCCTTTGATTGGGTTACCACAACTTATGTTTAAGGATAGATTTTATTTTTGTTGTCTAACCGACTCAGTTTGCTCAATTATTGTGATCTTTTACTGAAAGATGATGTTTCTGCCAGGTCCTTATTCTAGAATGTAGATGTTAGACTGTGTTTCACTTGACAAATAATAGGTGACGCTTACCATTTTCGCATTTTCAACTGCATTTGTTTTTTTTACATTGATTTAGCTTTTTATTCTACAGAAGAATCATTGAGATGTAAACATTCACAAATAATTTATGAAACGACTGTTTATCAGGCCAGCTAGTCATAGATCGACAATACTATCGGTGTCGTAATATTATTACTTGTTGAAGAAATGCGATTCCTTTATTGAGTTTTAATATTTTATTGCAATATTATTAATTTGCTGTCAGATGGAGTGGTTGTTTTCATAAAAACTCCATTAATTCAGTGATGGAAAATATAATTCGGGAGAAAGAAGCTCATATTTTTTTTTACCTATAACTACATAACACGACATGTTAAATTTCATGTCTGTTCGACGGCTTCGCTTCCTGGAATCATCGACAATATTAAACCATACACTCTCAGAATGCAATTATGATTTAGGCTCAATCGAAAGTCTATAAATCTTATTACAAATAAATTCTTTTAAATTTTTAATTATATTTTATCAATTGTTAAAATTTATTTACTTCTTGAACTAATATTCTTCCCATATTGATTGATATATAACAAAAGAAGTATAAAATTATATGTTAAGTTATGGAAAGAACTCTCATTTAGTAAAAAAATAACTCGCCTTAAAGGATTGAGTTAAAATTGTGATTTTTCAGTTTCAGTATCTGTTGTATTATTTATAATATATGCCAATGTTAACTGTACAATTAGTGCTTTACTCGCATAGAAAGAAATGGTCTTTTAACTGAAGCTTGTTAATAATTTATTCAATACCATATAGCAATTAATTGCTTTGCTAGAGTTTGTCAGACAGTAAACAACTTTCTCACGGTGAGGTACTACTATTGTAAACCTACAGTCAAAAACGGTTAACAATCACAACTAGTAATGAAAGTAAGAAAATTATTAATCACTTTTAAGGGGTTAATTGTTACTTCTTGATGATTGGGCATGATATTTTAAATGGTAAAAACACATCTTCAACTGATCACTGCTTACGATGAGCAAAACCAGTCCTAATCATAAAATATGTACTAAAAATCTGTTTATCATTTTTTTAAAAAATCTGTTTTATTTGTTATGAATAAATCTTTTTTATCACATTTGGATTATTTTGCTATTAAAATGGGTATCTTGATAACTACGCATTCTTTTTATAAAGTTTCTTAAAAATGCAAAATCTTATCATATTTAGAGAAAGTTTGTGTAACATTAAAATAACTCAATATTGTCAAACCGCAGTATCATTTTGTGTTAACCAACCTATATTTCTTGTTAAGCGTTTTCATGTTGTAACGTTTTTGACTGTATATTATATTTGTTTCACGCATAGAATTTCTGTTATTCCTTTTTTAGAGTACTTAAGTTAATTTTAAATTTCAGTGAAGTTATTCTCAACTGTTTAAATGCTCATTAAAAAATTAACATCACTTACCCTACTGCAAATCTTAAGTGTCAAAAGTATTAATAGATTCTATACTAACATTTAAAATGAGATGATTTCACATTATAGAACTTTGAGAAAAGAAAAGTCAATCATTTAAATATTTTCACTCTTCATGCATAGATGTGTGTTTGTTTCATAATAAGCATTTAGACATTTTGAATTGAATTTCACATAATAGTGTTTAAATATTCTTTGTAAGTATTGCAATGCATCTGTCATATATTTTTTATCGACAGCTTTGCAAATCATGACATTAAAATAATTATTATCCGATAGATCTTACTGGTTATGATTGTCTTATTATTTTTAAGTATGTAAAAAAAACCCATTCCTATTAGCTTTAAAAAATGGTTGTTTTAAATTATAGTTGTAACTGTGCTGAAGAATATAGAACAATCAAAGCCAAATTCCACTATTACTTCCTTCAAACTCATGGCTAAACCAGTTAATAACTATCACGCGTTTTTGCTTTATCTAAGGAATGGGCATGTTGCCATTCACCTGGTTATGCTTGGTATTGCCATGTTATTTCTGTTTTCCAATATTCTATTGGCAATCATCGTTGCGGGACATTTATACACCACAGTATTTTTCGACATTCTTGTTGTCGGCGCAGCTGTGAACCTGTTCAAACATCAACCAACAATTTCAAGATTATTTTAATTACCACTATGTTATTGAAACAGAAATGTATATGGGTGTGCTCTAATTATAACGATGTGCGGAACTCCTCACCCTCAATAATTGTACTATGAATGACTGACTGCACTATGAATAACATGTGAGAATAAAGTTTCATACTTTTTCTTCACAATTTGAACATACTGATTAATTGACATTTTCAATTTCAGGACATTGTCTATTTTGATAAATTTTTATTTACCAATTGCAAATTGTTTTTAAGCCAATCATATCATGTTAAATTTTATCAAAAACCACTCTTCAAGTAAAGAGTTCCCAGTGTCGAGGCATCTAGTCTTTTTGTTCATTTTATTACTCGTTCTTTGACTATCAATAGTATTTTAGAAATTGGATACTTTTCAGTTATGTTGATTGAGTTACCTATACTCTAATTAATACTCATTTATTTTGATCAACTGTTAACGTGATACATGAGACATTGACCACTCGAGTGGTATTGCTTTTAATTCTCATTTGGTGTGACTGTAATCTATTTTCCCTTATTATGTTCACTTCCAATACTACAATTGTCAAACAATTTTCTAGTAGACGGTTGAGATCTACCATACAACATATATTCAATGAGTAATGTAGACTTAAGAGTTCTATAGGACACAACAAATTTGTATTAATCAGTTCAGCTCTATCAAGCTTATCGACAACAAGAGTCTGGGCGCATAAATATGTTCGTTTTGCTAAGTTTTTTCCTTTGGATATCGTTATCACAGGGAATACAATACTGTATTGTGAATTAAAAGAAAAAGATTATTTACTTTAATTAACCCAGTATTACTATTGATAAAACATAGTTTTACTATTTATTTTATAAATTTAATGAGTTTCACTAAGTAAAAACAATTTTTTTTCTTCAGAAATTTTAATAAACCACAAAAGGTTAAAAAAAAATCATTCACAAATCACATCCAATAAGTCACAATTAAAATATAAGGATAATACAATTAATGTTTTAAATAATAAGAACGCATTTTGTTATCAGAACTGGTTTTGCTTATCGCAAGCATTATCAACTGATAGGACACAAATTACAAACAAACCTATTTATACAAAATTTCATGTTCAGGTATAGGAAACCAAAGGTTTAGTAAATATTACTTGATAATGCTTTCGATGAGCGAAACCAGTCTTTATCATAAAATATATTGTGGAAATTGTAACAAAACATGTGTTTTTATTATTTTAAATATTAGAAATCACGTAAAGTTTTATTTGTATGAAAAATATCCCTGCCTCCTGAATGTCGACAGCTTTGTCAAATCAAAATTTCTTCAGTCCATATGGCTTGACGTGTTCTGTGAATGCCCGCATTTAATATTTGGCAATGTTGCCATATTATGTTAAGATAATCTAGCTTTTCTTCTTAATTTTTCTTCGAATAGTATATAAAACTGCAGTGTTTCTATACCAACACGGATGAAAACCCCAAAGTCTGCCGTTCTTTACAATGTACCATTATGTTATATCATTTTTAATAGTCAATTGATATCATGATAATTGTAATGTGTTATACGAACAATGCATCTATCCTTTAATTGATGGAACTTTGGCTAGTACACCCAGTCCTTTTTTTACGCGATACATTGGTTCCAGAAAAAGGCGCGTAAAAAAATCATAACTTTCATATAATTTGATAAATTGGTTCCAAAAATTAAAGTATCGCGTAAAAAAGTATCAGAAACGTATGAAAAACCAAAATTTGCTCTTTGAAATTCGTGCAAAAAAAATATTATATGTTTTATGATCTTATATACACTTATATGAATTATTAGAGGCCGAGAAAGGTGCTATTCAACGAATTTAATAAATGAATTGTGTTTAAACTAGTTTACATACATCCCATGATTTTACGCAATTCCATTATATTTCTTTACACACCCTAAAACAAAAATTCGCATAATATCCGATACACTTGTCAACATTTGGCAATTGTATGTGTATTTAAAAAAATGGAATACTTTACAAAATTAAGTTGTAAAAATACATATATTTTTTTTTATTTAAAAAAATAATGAAATGTACATGCCTAGCATCATATATAAATTTCTTCTGTAAAACAAATTTGGGGAAAAAATCGCGTAAAAACGAGTGAAGCGCGTAAAAAAATGTAACGGTGCCGTCCAAATAATCGCATATAATCGAATTCGCGTAAAAAGAGGACTGGGTGTATAATATAAATGTAGACAGATGTTAATTTGTTTATTACTTTCAATTGAATGCATTTAAAAGTTCTTACATTTGCCACATCAGTACAAAATTGTTTTCTATAAATTATAATTTAAAGCTACTGGCTGAATTTTTTACTTTATGTATGAAGCCAATATAATAATTATATTTTATATCAATTTTGTTTTAGATTTCATTGGTTTGTAAAATATTTTGTCTCTGCCGAAAATCGCCAGTGAAGGAATAGAACAACTTTGTTATAGCTCTGTGTGCCAAGTGAAAAAAAATATGTGCTTCCTCAAATCTAAAATGAAAAAATTTTGAAATCTTTTTTTTTTGTTGATAAAGTGACCCCTGCAACAGCAGCATTCAAAATAAATCTTCCTTATATAAAAACCTTTGGAAACCTCTGTAGAAATGTTATTTACTTAACCCTGCAGCGTTTGTGCTTAGTGATTTTAGTTATTTATTCACACTACTCGATCACTTTCTCGATAGTTTTAAATTTGGTCGACAATTGAATTAAATATTATGTAAAGATAACTCAACTTTGTTAAGTTTCTCAAGTTGGGATGAAATTTTCATTTCATTACATGTGATTTTAACTGTTACATCGATTCTCAAAGGTCTAATGAAAAAGCTTTACCAAAATATTATTTTGTCTTAATAAAATACAATACAACACTTTTGCCTTATTTATTTTTAGGATCCAAAATATGATTAAATAAATGAACTCTTTTCAATAAAACTGATGATTACTACGATCTAGGTCTGAATCAACAGATCTACATATATATATATAAGTGAATGTTTCTATGTATGTTGTTTATGTATTGTTGTATTTTGGATAGAAAATGCTTGAAACTTTCGAAATATTTTTTTTCCACCCTCGTAACGGTTAGGATACTGCCACATGACAACATATATGAAAAGTTTTTTAACCTAACAAAAACTTTCACTAAACTCTCAATCGTGTCACACTTTAAGAATAACATTTTTTATACTCTCAATTGTTCACAAGCCAAATTTGATTTTGGAATAAAACTTTTTTAAAAGTACTTTTGGGTGAGTAACCCAATTTGATTGCCTTGAACCTGATAAAGAAGACCTATTGGTGTTTTAAATAGGTACCTAAGTACCACCTTTGCGAAACTGTCACATTTTGAGGTTATGAATTTCTAATGACATTTTCCAAACCATCGATTGTAGCGAGTGGTACAATTTGTTCGAGTGGCTTTGCAACGTGTGCCGGGTACTTATAGTAATAGTACTCTAAAAAATGGTGCATCAACAACTGAATGGAAAAAATAAAGAAAAGACAATACATAAAGTTGTGAAGGAATAGCAATGTATTTTTGTAGAACTAAGATACATTATTGCTATTTTTTCACTGTTATGATAGAGTTATACCAAGTAAATATTAATTGAATCGATAAAGACCTGCATGGCAAAAAGGTGTTGAGCATATCTGCTCATCATTCTGTTAGCGTCTAGTCAATGATATCTACTGGCTTGAGATTCCAGCAATTCAAATAATAAAAACTATAACAAGTCTGTGGTGCATTGGTCAAAATTGTTACATTTTTTTAACTTGGGACTTTCAATCGGTTCATTAATTCAGTTCAAAGGTATGGGTGTTGGTGAGGTTATAAAAATTCCTTAACATTCATCTGATTCTAAAAAAATGATGCCTAGAGAGCTGTTCTAGCCATATTTTTTAAAAATCTTTTCTATTAAGTAGAGACTTCGCACACTCCATATAAAAATATGGTAAAACAAACAAAAAAAGAAAACTTTTATAAACAGTGAAATAAATTATCGAATACTTTGAAATCATCACAAAGAAATTATTTAGTATGACCTGTGATGGCTATCATTTTCCGTTGAAAAACAGTTTTATTGGTTTGTACAAATTCTATCTGAAACAAATATTTAATACAACTTATAAATAACCAATATTAAAAAGTGCATTTTGAGATTTCACACTTTTCCACCAGATTTCAGTATATATAATAATATATACCCAAACATAAAAATGGCCCAATATTCAATTGGTATCTGTACTGCTGACCCATTGGTATCTTTTGCTTGGTTGCAATTAACTGACAGCAGAACGATTCTTAAATGATGATTTAATTTTGATAGATATTAGCATGTTTCCTTGTCTTGTTTCAATGTCTTCTTCCCATAGCTAAACATCTCATCTTTGACATTCGCAACTGTCTATACTATTACAAATCAATGTTGTAATAAATGGTACGTTATACATAAATGTTTATGAATAGAATCTGTTCAGTGTACTTCATAAATGTTGTATTTTGGAACCATCATCGTAATATTTCCCGGTGTCTAGTTAATCATCTCTCGTAGTATTAAAATAAAATAGCCATCTAATACACAATAAAAATTAACTTGGGTAGAAAATATCTAACCCACAAATTTAAAATTTTCATATTATTGCATATGATACTTCAAAAACATCAAAACTTTGATATGATGAAAATGTGCAACCATAAAATATACACCTTGAAAAATAATCAATATACATACATACTAACATTTTAGAAAAAATCAATACATTTAAAATGGTCATTTGGATCAGACTTATTAAAATTTGGCATACGATTTTAACACATCAAAGTTTTCAATTAATAAATCCACCAATATACTGTTTAATTCATAACACAAAACAATTTGTTTTTCTTTTGCAAAAAAACATCCAATTCTTAAAGTCATATATATATTTCTCAATAATTTATGAATCACATGACTTGCAAGTATTTAAAATGTTACAGTCAATATTAAGAAGATAAAAGTCATATCTGAAATCTTATCAATAAAAACCCTATGAAATTGTTACATGATGTAAGAATTTGTTAAGAACAAAATATTTACAGATTTAGATATTAGTCTACTGTTTTAATATTTTAACATTATTGTAATTTGTAATATTCCCGTGTATTAATGTTGTAAAATCATAACTGCTTACTGAAATGTAATCAGGACTGCCAAAAGTTTGTAATTTCAATTTGAGGTATGATAAAATTTGTAGCTATGTTGAAAGGCCAAATGGAACTGATCTGTCAACTTAAAGATTAATGTATCTGTTGTGAACAATGGTCTTTTTAATATAATAATTAAACCTTCCCATTCAACAAACAATGGAGCATAATCATAAAATTATCTATTTGATAATGGATGAAGAATGAAGAAGTGTAATACTTAAAAAATGAATTTAACATTGGGGTTCCACCGTGCCATGAATGATGCTTGGAAAACTGCTTCATTGTTACTTTTGTTTTACCAAAAATCAACACATGAAACCCTGTAGTTCTCAGGCTGTGCAATAACAGCAGCCAACCCGACCATATTGAAGTAAAGGTCTGCAAACCTAGTAAAAATATGTGGAGCACATTGAAAAATCATTACGTTCAGTGCTTAGTATTAACTGCCTGAGCAAAAGTGAAGTGACAATTCTCTCATAAATTTCATAATAGAACCATTCTATTATAATTTTTTTCTTAGTTGCAGCCAGTTCCAATTGAAATTATATTCAAATTTAAAATCCTCCCTTACTGAAAATCGTGATTGATACTTGCCAACTTTTGGCAGTAACCTTACAATAATGGTATATTTATTCAATGTCATTAAAGAAAAATTGATGTTAAAAATTAGACACTTGTTATTGAAATATTTTTGCCAATAATTTTCTTGTCTTTATATCTTTATTGATTAATGCATTTATTAATATTTTAATTTAATTCACCTATCACCAACAAAAATCACCTATTTTATTGGTCATTCTATATTTTATTAAGGTGTGCGGAGAGAATGTCAATATGAGGAATGCAATCACATAATTATTAAGATTGAGTTTTTTATTTACTATTAATTGTATCTGTAAAAGTAAGGAATTGCCTTGAGCCAATCAATATATTCAACAGGGCTAATGAATGGGTGAATGAATAAATTATAACATTCCACATACTATAGAATGGTAACCAAAAAATTATTATGTCTTATCTGTTACCATAAGCTTCATTGAAAAAGTTAACAGTATTAAATTGTATACCTTACGGACCAATTGCCCAATTCAATTTGCCAGACAACTCATGTATTTTTTGTCCTGTTGAATTTATATGGCTGTAAGTTTAGGATTGATTGTGATATATGAAGTTTATTTTACTCTTTTTTTGTAAATTATTAGAAGAAAATTAAAATACCATATAAATATTTCTCTATAAAATTCTCTTGAAATGTTATTTTTATGATTACATTGAAGAAAATATGTATTTTCCTATTTGATTAATTTTTAATAAACAAGTAATTTTAAATTTGGGTTTTATTTCAACAATATATCGGAGGCGCCCATAAGGTCGACTTGAGTAGAATAAGAGATAAAAAGATATTTAAAAACATAAATAATCACTGTATTTATTAATGATTATAATTGTTCAACAAATATTGAGTAGTTGCCATTACTCTTTTATTTTTATGTGGTTGTTGATAGCTATTTCAAGTTTAAAAAATACAGAAAATTATACTCCATTATGATTGATATTGAAAAAAATATTCATTATAAATTCAATGACTAGGCGCCAGAGTGGCTTTCGAGTTATAAGAGAAAAATCAATGACGGCATCCAGGTGCAAAGTTTAATTATTTAAAATTGATAGAGTTGCTATTACACTTACTGTGTTGTTAGAAATAAGACAAGGGTCACATCTAGTAACACACCAAATAAAACAACAAAAGTATCGATTTTTATTTATGTTAAAACAAATGTTTAATTGAACAAAATGAATAGTATTTAATTTTCAAAGCAATTATATTGTATATTGTATTCTGGAACTTGCCTTTTCAAGACTCTCTGATATATGAAGAGATAGACTCGCATCGTCAATTTAATTGAATGATAACACGTTTTAGTTGTGTATAAATATATATTTCTATAAAAAATTTCACATTCCAAATTTTAAAAATATGTTGCACATTAAAATATTATTTTAAATAATGATAATAAATTGGTTAATTGAATTGGCATTTACATGGTAGAACTCCATTATAACACAGTGAAAAAATAGCAATTATTTTAGTTCTACAAATTTTTATAAACGATATAGTTGATAGCTATTTCGGCTCACGCCATCGTCAGGACTATCTTATCTATAGATCTGACGATGACGTGAGCCGAAATAGCTGTTAACTATATCTTATAAAAAAAATTGTAGACCTAAAATACATTGCTATTTTTTTATCGTATTATAATAAATTGGTGTTGAATAAAATATATTGCTTTAATGTTGAATTGAGTCAGTGTTGAAGTTTTCCAAAACTTTCATTAAACACCACAAACAATTCATCATATAACTGGGATAAATCTTTACTTAAATGGAGCCCATTAAATTCTTTATGATATCATAAATGGTGTTCTTAGCTTTCTGAGAAGTGAGTTAATTTCTACTAAAGGTATTTTTCATGTTTTTGTTATTAATGTTATAACTTGTTTAGACAGTCATCCGTCTAAAAAAGTTGTCACATAATCTCATGATTAAACGGAAATATAAATAAAGTTTGAACTTGTTTTATTTTTATTTATGCCATGTATAAAATGAACAATTTTACTATTTTCCAGGTTGGTTGGATAATTTTTAATTCAATACACATAAATAGGAAAATACCTGACAAAATTAAACTTTTTAGGTCAGGTTTATGTTGTCGGTCAATGTTATTGAGGAAGCTTTTTTTTTTATCGACTTCACAGCCCCATTACTTCGATTATATTTTTGAATGTCAATGTGCAACACTTGCTTGATTGCAATCAGCTGTCTCAAAAGTTGACACCTTACCAATTAAAAAAAAGTTAGTAAAAAGCTAATATAAAAACATTTTCATTATAAAAATTACCTGACAAAATGCAGATAAATCCAATATAATTTAAAAACAAAATGAAACAATACACGCTTCTAATGCATTTCAAATGTTAGAGCTGTGATATAAATATGCAATTATATTAAAGATAAAAATACAAAAAAAAGTTATGTATAATCTATTACTGGGCTTTAACATAAAAGGCAATGCCGCAAAACAATCACAATTGAAACCGCAATAAAAAAAAAGATAGTGACATAAGTTTATGACATAAAAAATGAACCTTTGTTCAATATTAGATTTGTTACACCATAAAAAAAATTATAACATGTTTAAATTGCAATGTTGCATAATAATATACCGTTTGTAAGCAACATACCCCATCCAGTCAAAATTGATTAGTCTCATTGATTTTACAACAATTAACCCATTTCTGCTGAGCCATATAGGGGTTTTCCAACTCAAAATCTTTCAAAAATGACTTTAGAAGTGTCGGTGTTAACCAAAATCATTGACATTATCAGGAAGATTTTGATGAATGTTTTATTTTTGACTGTCAATTGTCTACACACTGCAATCAGCAGTTGGAGGGTTAATCAATGTGAGTTTTTATTGCTAGTTTAGAAAATATTTCAAAATAATTAAAATGTTGTAATTTTATTTTCTTTGAAGTGTTCAAAGAAACACTTATTACTATAAATTAAGTATTTACTAAGGCACTATTTAGTATAGGCACATCGCGCATCATATTTTGACAAAGCTGTCAAAAAAGCAATTATATACTATGTCAATCACCTACAATTAATATATATATATAATCGGGTCAAAGATAAAACTCATTAATTTTCGACACCGAGAAAAATATGAATCGCTTTGATATCACAGTATTGAAAAAGTCACTGTCACACTATTTAACAGGAGGCGAAATTCATTAAGTAAATATAAACTAATGAGTTTCAGCTTTAAAATGGTATGATATTAATATCTGTCAAAACAGTTAAATATGATACAAATATGAAAAGAACTATTCGACTAAAAGGCATTTGCTGAACTAGGGAGTGCACACACCTAACAAATGTGTGGAGTATTTCCATATCTTGAGTGGCAGAGGAGATTACTTTTTTGTTAATTATTTTAAAACGGAAGAAGGCTCATTTGGGGATATTTCGAAAGGTCACTTGAGTTGTTATACCATTGAATGGGTAAATAAATTATAGAAAAAAATTACAAAATTGTAGAAAACTGATTACATTTTGAGATTCCCATTTTGGACATAATTATCTATGAACGGAATCTTAATAATATAATTGAAGGTTTTTACACAACCACTTTGAGGAAGTTTTCTTTATAATATGCAAGGAAGAGCTGACATAAATCAGCAGGTCATTTCATTCTATCCAAGATCTGAGTAATGTATGTCAAGACCAATTAAATATTTTGCATCTTGGAACAGGAACTAAATAAACAATTTAAGATTGCATGGTTAGTGATGAAATTCACTAAAATAACAACATTTCATGAGATCTATATTACAATAATGTTACAAATATGACTATATTTTAATAAAATATATTAATTTCTTAAAATAAACATAAAATTATAATGCAGAGGAAGTCGCAAAGAATATGCACTAGTTGGCCATCAGTGAATAGTCTACGGCCGGGTGTCTCGTTATCAAAAAGTCAACGATTCTACAACAAAAAAATCACAACATTATAACAAATTTAATATGTCAATATGATTAACAATTTCCTGTCACTCGGCTCTCTTGCGAACTGACACATTGTGAACATTGAAATAATCATAATAAAAATCTTTTTCAAAGTTGGCATCCTATACACAAGTTGAAGTTACTTGCAGTCACACATTTGACTGTCCCGCTGTCGTCTTGGAAATTTGTGTAAAGTAAGTCATTATTCTTTAATTTAAATGCATTTTGCATGGAGATTATCATAAACAAATGTTGAATTTTTACGATATTTTGACACAAAATTTTTAATTGTGTTTGAATGACATTGAAATCTTACCTAACAAAAAGGACAATACCTTTTTTCTATAACAAATATAAATATCTTTAAAAAATTTAGTTAATTTCATAACCAAAGCTTTTTATTAATCACCGACAAGCATGTTGAAAAGTGAGATATTTCGGTACTATCAAAAAGTATTTTAAAGCACTCACCCCATTAAAATGAAGCAAAGGAAATAAACACTAGCAGTCAGAACATTGAATGCTCCGGGAAATGTGAAAAGCGTGTAATGGTACAGCAGACTGTAGAGAGGAGACGACATCAGCGGAATGATAGTCTCCAAAGAAGTGGTCAGCGACAAGACTTTCCCGACGTCTTCATGAGGAACGACCTTTGAAAGGATTGCCCGGTTCATTGGTCCGGCCACGGCTCGCAAACTTGACACGCCGGCACCTGGAATTGGAAAAGAATGGATATAATTATAGTATATGTTTTAATTACAAGTGATCGCTTTACGATATCCTAGGTAAGATTTTCAAGGCAAAAGATTGTGCATATGAAATTGAAATAAAAAATTTTAAGGAATCGCTCACCCAAATACATGTGCCAAGTTTCGAAGGCAAAAGACACAATGAGAGAGCGTGCGGCTGATGAAACGTATGCTATCATGGATATGACAGAGTCACGGAAATGTAGGCACTTTTGGAGTAAAACGGAAGCCACCAATATTCCAATGATTGTCGTTATAATACTGAATGCGCTGTACATGGAAAACTCCGTCAGCTTCCACGTAAGCTTTTCTCTCGTGAACAAGTAGCTGACGGTGGCATCTCCCTGGAGAACGAATATGCCCAAGCTCGAAGCCATCATTGTCAGCCACAAGATCGCTCGGCTGTAATTGGGACGCGCCTTCAAGCATGTTTTCACCATTCCGGTTACGAGAGTCGGATCTAAAAATCCTCGACGATCAGCCTGAAATGTTAAATATAATAAAGCATTAATGATAACAATAAAGAAAACATTTTATACAAGATATGCAGTTCCCCTATGTTGAATTTATTTCATCTGACAATTTCCCCTCTCTAATGATTGCATTTTCCTCTTTTGCTTTGTGTAAAGTAAAAACTCTCATTTCACTATTATTAATTTCTATGTAAAATAATTACAAATTCAAAATCAGTGAATATGTTACATAATAGTAAAAAATCTGTGGAAAAATATATATTTTTAATAATAAAAACACATTTTTCAGAATTATGTATTTCCACAATATATTTTTATCCTGTTTTGCTCATCATTGTTAGCTGATAAACTAAATACTTGAGATGAGCGAAACCAGTCCTGATCATAAATATATTGTGGAAATAGTACTAAAAAATGTGAATACTAGCTGCGACATTAGAAGTCAGCGGGTTAAAACAAGTCAGAAAATAATATTAGCATACCATGGGCGGCAGCTGCTGAATGGACTCATCAAAATAGAATGCACTGTAAATAATGCCGTAAATCATGATACCGAAACACAGCACAAAGAGCCAAGTGTAGCCCATTATTCGGAATGCGTATGGACTGCAAACTGATCCCATCAAAATCCCGACCAAGAGCACTCCTTCCAGTAGACCCATCCTGGAGAAAACAGCAAATTATTTTAACCACCTAAAAAGCAGGTTTATATCTCCATACAAAATGAATTCTATTCAGAGATACAGTTAATACATCATAATGGACTAAAAAATACATAATTGAAACCCGGCTGACAAAATCAGTGAATCAATAAGTCGCTCTTCTTATATTGATATGCAGACCCGTGAAATAAATTTGAACCACTGTACATTTCCATGTGTTGTCACTCACAACCTAAGTTTCATCTTTTGTTAACTTCAAATAATTCCTCTTATATTTACAACACAAGCCATTTAGTACGTTGTAAGTGACAAAACAGGTGAAGTTTGAACAAAGAATATGGAATCGTTATTGTTAAATTAATGTTTATTTCTAAAAAAAATTGTAATTCTTCTTGTATATAAGCAATGCAAACTGTTTACTGTCTGTCGGTCCCATTCTATCCGTGTGATAATATATTTGAAGATGCCAAAAGACAAAATAGGGTCGGGAGTAACAATACTTGTGTGGTCGTAAACAGTTTCAGCAATTCAAATGAAATAAACAATTGTCAAGTGACTACTGCACCACAGACGTCAGGTCTTTGGATAGAGATATGTAAATAACATAATCTTTCTGTCATATGGGCAATGAAAATCGTTTGCTTCAAAACATGAATATGCTGAAAATAATACTGAAAAGTGCCAAACAAAATAATAAGGGAGTACAATATTTTGGCGCTTTATTATTTCATAATACCTCATTTTAATGTTTGCTTTTAGATTGCCAGTACATATGTATATTAAATACATGTGACAGTAATAAACTACTGATAACCAACTATGACCCACATATAAAATCATTTCCAGATGCCTTATCAACTGAGATAAGATCAATATTGATCTCAACAGAGGGACTCACAAGTGCTATGAATTTTATTTGAACCTTAACAGAAACTGTTTTTAAATGTATTTATATACAGGATGTTAGCCAGGAATGTGTACTGCTTCTATTAAAATCGGCTGTAGTCTTGTTGAAACCACATGATTGGATTTACAAAAACATTTTCAATTTCCAGTTGTTGTAACAACACATTCATTTTCAAAAAAAAGGGTCAACGATTTTTTCAGACCACATTACTGTCATCGATGAATAATTTAATGATTTTTCACTGGCCAAAACTGACTATTTTGTTTATTACGTATCCAAAAAAATACTTATTACAATCGTTTCATGAAAATTAGGATAGTCTAGTATTAGAGCAAGTTGTAACATCTTATCTTATTGGCATATTTACAGCATCATCACAACTTTCTTGGACAGCAATAATTTTTTCAAATGATATTGTACGTTCATTTCCAGGCATTTGTTTATATGCTACAAAGCTTCATAGCTCAAAACCATTTATTAAACAATAAATATTAAGGTTTCGATGGCACATTATTAACCAAAATTTCACATAATTTTCTTATCATCACAATTATTGAATAATTGACTTTCAGATATTTAACTAAAGTTTTGCCATGTCTATACTTGACGACTGACAAATATGACTATCAAAATTCACGTAAGCAAATGGAGGCCAAGTAAAATAGTAAACCATTCCGGCACACACCCTGTTTGAAAAACTGATTTATCTAATAAATTAAAAATACATGCATTTAACGATTGAATAAAACAAAACAAATAATAATTTATTATGAAATATTATAGTTTCAATAAACATGTGCTCACAGATAAAGGTTAGGTATGAACAAAATAATAATAAACATGTTATCATTTTTGTAGACGCAAAACAACAATAATGGTCGAAAATTATATCATAATTATCATCGTCACATGATAGATGAATAATAAAACAGCATTTAATTTGTAAAGATTCATTACGTGCGGTATATCCAAAAATATTTCAAACCACGAAAACATCTGTCATTAATATCCTTTAAACTGGAAAAAAAAACTAAATGCACTACTTGTGTGAACAAAAGATGAAAATAATATCAATACAGTCACTGTACTGCCAAAAAGCTTTTTAACGTTAGTCCAAAATTGCCTGAATAAATATCTCATATAAAATTAAAATTAGTAGTTTTGTTATCACAATAGTTTGCGTTAACAATAACATTACATGCATGTTCCACAACATAGAGAATCAACAGGAACTAATTTCTACTAAGTTATTGTTGAATCAATTGATAGAACAAATATTTACCTGAAGGAACGGTTTGATTTGTCAGTAATATCACTGATGTAACAGAATGTTCCCGTTATCAGCGAGCTGAAGCCTCCGATCATGGAGAACGGGATGATAGCCATGATGATCCACCAAGGCTCCAAACTACTCCACAGAGAATATCCGATGAGGGCTAAGAAGTACAACAGGTACCCTAAACATCAAAACAAGAAAATTCAATCTTCTTTGCAGCTTTTAGATAACTTAACTCAGAGGACTTTGCATACAGCGACTGTCATTTTTTTAACTTACTGAAATAATTGGTTGCAAAGAAGCAGACAAAAATATTATGATGTAAAGAATAGAATTAGTATAAATCCTGTGTCAATCAATCTTCTGACTGCTAACATCTCAACCGTTGAGTTGGCTCATTGCAGACTGTTGATAGTTGACATTAAAAATATAAGAGAGTTAACAGTGTCAAAACTTCCGGGAACTAACTAACTAAAACTAACGGGAAATTTTTGCATCTTGTGTTTTGCTGCAGAATATTTTTTTTAACATCCTGTATCAGAATATCCTCTACTTGCAACATTATGTGAACACAATATGAAATTTCTTTGTAGCAGAAAATTAAGCGTAGAAAACTAGACTGAGATGATTGAAAGGAAAAACCGATAGACCTAATTTGAAAATTTTATATGCACAGTAATTAATATAAATAAATTCAATATATTGCCAACTGGTTTGTTTATTTTGCTTTTCAACGCTACAGCTTTGCTATACTGAATACACTTACCTATCAATGCTGAAACAATAAGTGGTTTCCTGCCGTGCAAATCTGACCACGGCCCAAGGAACAAACTGATGATGGACGGAAATATTCCTTCGACGAGTATTTTCACCATCATCACCTGAGTGGCGTGAGGCTGGACAGTTTCTTCCAGCTCTTTTGTGCTGTTTGAACCCTTCGCAGAGATGAGGAGCGAGCATATTGTCTCGTTGAACCCGTAAGTGACGGTGCATGTCCTGTAGAGAATCAAGTTACTGATGACGGTATCTGAAACGGAAGATAAAATTAAACATATGGTCAACTACTGTGAAGATAGTGAAAGAGTGCTGTTAAGGCAACCAAACAACCGTCAGTAATGCAGTGTGGTATAGTACTATTATATTGAGTAGTGCAGTCAGATTCGAAGTGAGTCCGCAGCTCTGTCGCTGCATAGTCCGATCTAATGTGAAGCACGTTGGCTCGTAATCGAGCTTATTTTAACAGAACTTTTTCTATGAGAAATATTTGTTATTCCTTCACTAAACTCCTCTTCTTTTATGGAGTACGGAAAGAAAAATGGGGGTCAGACGGGACTAGTTGACCAATAACTGTATGTATTTATGAAGGGGAAAGGATGTGAAGTCTTAAATCTATAAATCTTTAAATGAGAATGGTGTTTGTAAGGACATTAGAAATTTGATTTTTTGACACCAAAGTAACTAATTCAACAAAAATTAATAAATCCATCTGTTTATTAAATCCAACTAAAAACAATTTATCATATCAAACATGATTTATTGAAATGACTTCCTGTTTTTAATAAGCGTGACTGACTGAAGATTATATTTATTTGATTGCATTAAATATTATAAATGACATTCAAAATCAACATTTTACTAACCACAAAAAATTTTAATCATCGGCCTAACTAAGTTTATCATGAAGATGTCAATATTCTTGCTGTAGTAAAAGATTAGAAATATAATTAATATTAATTATTTCTTATCATTCTTACTTAAACGATTATTTATGGCAATACAAAAGGTCACCTACAAACAAGATGCAGGTTGTTAACCCCTGCATTGTCAATGTTTCAATAATACATCTATATGGAAACAAATGTTTTGATAGATTTATTGTATTTATAAATAAATAAAATACAATTTATAACATTATTCATTACTTTGCTATTTGCCTGGTAGACACTATTATAATAAGGTAAAAATACAAGTACATGTATGGCTCAAAAAAAAATTATTTATGGTATTTTTGGTTTTGGCTTATTCTGCTACTGTCAAAGCTATGAATGAATTTAAGTTAAGCTTAGCTTTATATACTATTTAGGAAGCAATAGAATGCATTATATCACTTATTCTAACATCATAACATTAATACACTCAATCATTTTTTTAAAGGATACTTTGGTTCCTTAAAACCTAAATATTGCATAAAAAAATATCAAAAGTTTGCTTTCTGCATTTCCTGTGGCTTTAATTATTTATAAAGTTCTGTGTAGTCTCCACGCCATTACCGTTATCTGACTCATTAGCCATTGCAATTTCTATTGAGTCACCATTTTCAAAATAAAATTGCATAACAAGTAAATTGCATAAAAAAGGCATCAAAGCAGTCGAAACAAATCAAGTATACTCGAAATCGTGTAAAAAGAGGGTGAAGAGAAAGATTTTTTTTTACATGAATTCGATTATACGCGATTTTTTTGGACGCGCCATTGCATTTTTTTACGCCTTTCATTCGTTTTTACGCGATTTTTTCCGCAAATTCGTTTTAAAGAAGAAATTTGTATATGACCCTACGCTTGTACGTTTCATTATTTTTTTAAATAAAAAATATGTGTATTTTTAAAACTTAATTTTGCAAAGTATTCCATTTTTTTAAATATTCATACTAGTGTAGTGTATACTAGTGTATCGGATATTATGCGAATTTATGTTTTAGGGCGTGTAAAGAAATGTAATGCAATTGCGTAAAAGTTGTGATTTTTTACGCGATTGTTTTTATGCACCTTTTTCCAGAACGAATGTATCGCGTAAAAAAAGGACTGGGTGTATATAATTTAAATATTGAATATTTTATTGTGTTATGAATTCAATTCATAACACATTTTAGTACTATTTATCACAATACATTTTATGATCAGGAACGGTTTCGCTCATCAGTTGATAATACTCGCGGAGAACAAAACTGGTCCTGATCATAAAACATGTTGTGGAAATAAGTACTAAAAATGTGTTTTTATCATTTAAAATATCATGCTTTTCCATCAAGAAGTGAGAGTTAATACCTTAAAAATAGTTTCTTAATATAAGTGCATTTAATTTTTAAAATTTCAAATAATTTGGCTTTCTTGTAGTGGGTGATAATTTTCAAATTCTTATTCAAATGGTAAAACAAACATGTGTAATTTTTTCATTGAACACCTGCAGTTTTTATGAGTCAGTAATAGGCATAGCAAATCTAGCAAAATAAGTTTGTAGTCATAAATGACTCAGAGCAGATTAACGTTGATAATTGATTTGAATATTTTTATGTGTGCAGTAAAACGCAGATTTTAGGGTTTTTTTCCACAAATAAACTATTGTTAGCTAAAATTAGCGACTGGCAATCCACAAATTCTATGAGATATTAATAATATATATCAAATATATAATTCAATGAAGTTTTTTAATATTCTTTGTATAAAAGTAATAAAAATATATATTAGTTGTTTCAGCTCATTTTTTACTATTAAATGAGTTAATTACACAAAATATATCTAATTAACTGGACAATGATATAATTAATAACTTTTTTATTCCACTTGGTGTGTTACTAGGTGTGACATGTGTTCCGCTTTTTGAGAAATATCTTCAGACTAACTGTATCATATGAATAATCATTACTAAGGTAAACAGTGAATCTCATTCTTAACTTTAAAATGAAGAATGGGGTGTGACATTTCCCTTTTTACTGGATATGGATAGGATGTTAGAATCAAACAATAATAGCACTAATAATCATAACACTACTGATTACATATTCATCACTACTACTCAGAAGTGAAAATCGCAAGGGAGATAAATCTGATGATGGTCAGCCGCTTGTTCTAATTAACCCACTGACTTCTAACATCTTAACTGTTAAGTAAGTTAACAGCTGATTGCAGTGAATTGATAGTTGATACACAAAAATATAAGTGTTAAGTTTTCATATACAAGTTGATTTTTGCATTCAAATATATTCTGTTTTATCATGAAAATCTCTTAAGTTAACACCTACAGATTTTTTTAAAAACTAAAATGTTGGACAATCCTTTAAGTGTTCAACAGCAAAAGACAAAAGTGTTAATTACCATTAATTGATTGATCTTAATAGTTTAATTGAAACCAAAAACTCTAGGTTATTCATTTAAATCATTTCTATGTTCACATTATTGTTTGTCAAAATCATCTCTGCAAGAAAAAACTATAGGTAACGGATACCATTTAAGTCCTATATCACAGCAAACTATCAACTGACCTTATTTTACAATAATGTTATGTCTTTGTACAAATAAGAAACGCACACCGATTCGTATAATAAAAAAGATTATATTACATATTATATGGATAGATATCGATTATATGTTTAAGATTTGATTAAATTTATGATATAGACTTAAGGTGCCTGATGGAATTTCAATATCAAATCTGAATTGCTTAAACTTTGTAAGATTCCACATGATCTTCAGATATTCTAGTACACAGATGAAACAGAACTGACATCAGCTATGTCTTAGTTATGTTGCATCTGTGTGATATAATACCGAAAGGCGAAACCAGGGTCATTAGTGACAAAACATGTGGAATCGTTCAAAGTTTCGACAATTCAAATTTAAATCTAGCAACTAATCTATAAAAAGAAATTTGTTTTTTCTTGGGTGATAATTTCATTGTATTTACTGTAGTTTTTTTGTAGTGTGAAGAAATGGCTTTACTTAGCCAACAAGAAGCAACTTCGAATGAAATGTTTTCATTTAATTATTATCAAATAAAATACTACCAGATGCGATTAGGGGGTCAAGCTGAAAAATAAAGGTAAATATCAAATAAAAAAATCATACTCGTGTTACGTATTTCATTACAATGTCAAGGCAATTAAAAATAACGCAATATTAATTTTATTTTGACATTGTTATCAAAACACTCGGTTATAATATATCATTAAAATTAGTAAAAAATTGATAGCACTCCAGTTGTTAGGGAGTTTTTTTTTTTTTTTTGATTATCAATGAAATTTGTATAAGATCAGTTATTAAAAAATAAACTGGTCATTAAAAATAAATTGGATTTAATTCTGTACCATGGCAATGCATGCCTTCATAAAGCAAGAATAAGACAAAAACAAAACAAACAAAAAACAACAAAAAATTAAGTAGAGTATAACTGAAGGGTTTTATATTTTCCCATATTTCCCAGACCTCATTCTCATCAATTTCTCTTCTGATTCATGGAGTCTCTAAGAGAAAGTTGTCATAATATTAACAAAATTTTTACCACAAATAAGCAAACTTGTTGTAGCCATGATTCAACAGCTAATTAATACCTGGCAGTCATAATTAAAAAATATGCATTATGCAACCCAATTAAAAGAATGTTTTTACCCAATGAGGCATGATAGCAAACAGGGTAATCTGAGTTATGACTAAATTAAAATTTTATGCTACATTCCCAGATAATTGTGAATGATGGTGCGGTGAGACTCGAATTGACAAGATATCAATTCATTGACTGCACATAATAACACCGTTAGAATGTCGCAGTTTTTAATTTACAAAAAAGTAAAGCTGACTGTTCCGTTGATCTCGGTGTGAGACTGAACTATGATGTATTTTATTTTTGAAAACATAATTTCTCAATAAACCCTTTTAATCTCAGCCTATTTTAAGTCTTTAGCATTTTTAATCTCAGCTAATAATTATTTATGAAACCTATTTTTTGTGTTGGCCTTTCTATGGTGTGGTTCTATGTATGTACATCTTTATATATCGCTTACAACATAAATAAGTAAAAAAAGAATAGTTCAAACAATGTTTCATAAATAAAAATATTTATTATCGAGTTGTGACTATCATAAGCCAGTTAACTATTATTTTTGAATGAATAACTGTCTTTTCGTGAAAGTTAATTTGGTTATTATTAGTTAAAAAAAGAACTGAAATAATAAAATGGTTGAGGATTGTTTTCATCAATTTTCACAAATATATGTTAAAAATTTATTTATAATTCTTAAATAAATCATAACACCAGTATTTTTAGAAAAAAGTCAACATAAGCATTCAAAAGATAAAGAGATTGAAAAGATAAAAGATTGTGAGTAGACTTTCAAGCTTCCTGTGTATGACTGGAAGAAATTTCAATATTTGAATAAACACAATATAAGATGTCATAATAGAAACAATTTTTCGGAGTAAACAAAATATTAAATTTAAAATAATCATAAATACTAAAAATTTAATTAAGTAAGAATAAAAGAGGAATAACATTTTAAATACAAAATTTGGCTCAACACAAATAAATAAATTTTATTTGGGATTATCTCCTCCATAGATAAGCTTTTTTTTTTATCAGTAATGTAAGTTTATAGTAGTTTTGTTGTTTGTGTCTGTTGAAACTGTGAATATTTCCACATGTTTTGACAATCACGACCTGGGTATCACCTTTCGGCACTTTCAGGCATTTTATCAAACGGACGCAATAGAATTGACCTAGTGAATTCTAATTGATTGAATTGGCATTTACTTGGTAGAACTCCATTATAAAACAGTGAAAAATTTATCACTTATGTACAAGAGGAATAAGACAAAGGAAATATATACCCTTAGAGCTAAATCTACCAAATCAATTGAAAATACATTTAATGTTATAAATGGGTAACTATTAGTAATTTGCAACATTTTTGTGGAAAAGGGGCAATAATGGCCTCACCATATGAAAGGTTACAAATTTATATAGGAATAGTTCATATTCTAAATATTAGAAGTGAACACAGTGGAAAAAAATATGAAATTACATTATAATATATATGAAAACGAATGTATCTATAAATTAGCTGATTAGCTTTTCTTGAAAATAGGTAATATTAAAGCTTAATAAAGATCAAAGTTCTTGAAACATTTTTTCCTAGGGTGCATATTTTAGTGCATGGTCAAAAATATTTCATACTGTTAAAAAAACAAAAGTTTCAAGAATCGATTCGATAGGGCAACGCTGGTTAACAATATATACTTAATATGCATATTCGAGACTTATAACGATATTATATATTTTTTTTCTTTCAATTCACCTGATATGGAATATGTGAAGAAGAAAAATAGCAAAGGTATTTCGCAAATTCTTCTCCACCAACGTTTTCTTAAAGGTTCCGGACCTGCATCATTAGTTTCACTGTTGCCACTTGTATCCTCTTTGTTAGCTACTTCGCTTTCCATTATAAATTCGCGAGAAAAAATTAATAATAATAATAATGTACAAACACCTGATAACTTTTTCCGAAAACAAACGGTAGAAAATTTACGTTTGTGCAGTGGAAGATTTACACAATTTTATATTATTGTGCATTCGTTTATCACTGCATTGTTATCCTGGACGAATGACTTCACTAACTGCTTTGCATTTTGTTTCGACGCAACTCAAGTTTACAATTGACAAGTTAGTTACCAGTGACGAGCGATGACAGTCGCTACATAATGAAAACAAATTATAGGGATCGAATGGCAAGAACGAAAATGGAATTTAGGTGTCGAAGGACATTGGGATGTATAAAAAATCTTATTGGCAAATTATCGACACGCAAAAAGTGTTCTGTTACGTTATATTTAATAAAACAGGTTTCGAATCGCATATTGTGAATTGCATTTTCAAATAAGGTATAGTCTCATAGACTAGTACTTTGGTATGTCATATTTTCAGTACCACCAACTTTTTAATTTAATAAATTGGGTCGAAAAAATACATACTCAGATATGTTATTATATAATAATTTTTACTCTTAGTCCTGAAACAAAGTTTCGCTAAGAACGTTTATTGATAATTATTTTATCGCAGGTATATAATAAAATATCCAACATGTTGGATATTGATCTATGGTACAGATGTTGGCTAAGCTGATTGTACGAAATGTCAAAACATTCATTCAAACCATAAACCACAAATTATATACTAAACTAATGTGCTAATGTAATTCAAACTATTAAAGCATCGACCATATCACTTTTACGTTTCGAGACAAAATTCAATTGACTAGTTCCTTGTAATAGTGGCATTTTTTTATTTCCACATTAATGATCACTTGATTTGAAAGAATAAAATCCATGCCTAAAATGGAAGACAATACTAACATTTGTTACAGAAAAGTTTTTTTGAATAGTTTACGTTCATTGCCATTGTCAGCTGTTTGGGTAAATGGTAAAGTCGAACAGACAGTTGGCACAGATATATTGATAATCAATGATGGTACGGGAAGAGCCAAAATATCGAAATGCGATTCAGTCCAAAGCCCGGAAAATAGAAGTTGGGTGGCCAAAGGCGAGTGATACCATTATTATTATAATTTTCTTGTATTATACAACTCCTTCATTTTTAAATGGGCTTCGAAAAAAACGATGAATTTGGAAAAATCTTTTCATGATTGAAAATATACAGAAAAAATTACCAGTGACTGACTCGACAAGATAACATAACAGTCCGTACATTGGTGTTCAGTAGGTGAGAAAATAGTGTAAACATTTTGAGCTAGCATCATTACAAGATAACACTTTTATACTTCTGGGTCTTTTATACAATAGTGGTTGAATGGGATACAAATGCTTATCAGCGAGATGAGAAGGTGTGTCAAAAATATTTTATCAGGATCATATATTAGTGATGAAATAGAACTAGCGGTTGAATAGAGGCATTTATGCATCTGATCAGAATGTTGAATGCTCAACAAAATCAATCAATCTAAGTTATGTTTGTAATTGAAGCGTAATATTAAAAAAATGCAGCAGGAAATCGATTAAAGCTAGAATGATAGATTGGAGCTCCCCTCTATTCAACATTGGTTGAATGGCGTACCACTAGATTCCTGAAGATACCGAGAGGTGAATCCCAGGTTGAGTGACAAAACTTGTGGATTATGTATAATCTTAGCAATTCATTTTTTTTTCACTAATTCCTTGATCTTAATCATCAGGAATGTAATCTGCAGCTATTTCAAAATGATGATTTTGTCTGGTCATAATATGGTGCCTTCTCAAAAAGATATTTCAAGCAGATCACTTGTTTATTTGAATTTAAATGAGATTTATCAATATTCTACAATCTTTAGATACTAACCATTGTACTCACCTGTACAAAGATATCATTTCAACTTTTTTAATGGGGAGACAAAAGTTACCCCTTGTTTTTTTTTATTTCATTTGGACAGAATAATTACTATATATTGGTATTGTTCAATTACCTTTTTTCTCATTTTGTATTGACATTGTATGTTTCATCTACAAATTATTATTTTAGGTGCCCACTGTTGTGTTATCGGATACCTAATGAATATAAAAGGAATACCTGAAATAGTTCCAAAAAAAATAATTAATATATCTGGAAATGAAGAAGCGATCAAATCATGGCCATTAGAAGTTCAGGATTTGAACTTATATTTGGATGACAAACATCAACCAGCATTGATACCAGAAGGTTCTGATGATGAAATTATAACCATTTGAGTGCCTGATACATAGTCCCCACATATGGGGAGTCATACAGGAACAGAGGTCAGAGGACCTATCATTTGAGGGGCCAGACCAATTTTATGAAATATTTTATATAATGAATATATAACCAAAGAAACGCTTAGTTTTATTTAATTTTTAATGTATAGTACTGTACTCATGTAATGTAAGTATAGTTTGTAATTGCTATGACCGGAATTTGATGGATGACTGTCCATGGAGTGGGAAATGTAAGTTGGGTAGAGGCCTGTCCTTAATTAGTCATCAACGCTTATATAAAAAACATCTCTGAGAATGCAGACAATTATACTGATTAAAATAAAAATCAATTTTATATTTATGATTATTAATAGAGATATATATAAGATGATGTATTGATTTGCTTCTAACCAAAAAATGTTTATTTGAATGCCGAATCCTAAAGACTAGAATAAATAATAGTTTTACAACCAATTAAAACTAGACATTTAAACAAGTATTGCAAAACGTTAATGGCGAATGATTTGTATCATAGCCTCCTATAATAGTGAATGGTCAGAACCAAATATAAATTAGTAAGTACAGTGGAACCCCGATCAACCAATCTCGCATTATACATTTTGCCTAATAGCTTGTTCATTTCTTATAGTTAAACACCCATAAGATCATTGTTAAATAATCCCGCATTAACCGTTTCTTGATTTCTTCGATTTATCTAAATATTTTAGTTCCATGTCAAATACTATCCCAATTGACTTATTTTGGTGGGTAAATCTTCCCATACAATCCAGTTTGTAAATTTGAGAATATTAAATTTTATATATAAACCAATGAAATTAATGTTGAAATATATAGTTTGCTCAAATATCTTGGAATTTTCTTTAATAAAGAATTTCACAAAAACATTTACTGCTCGCTCAAACACTATTTGATTATTTCAATAAATAAGATTTAATTATTATAATTTTTCCAAAACAGATATTAGCCATATTTTTGGAATTTAGAATTAAGTGGGGGGGGACTTAGTTTTTTTTTTTAAATAAAGCTTTCCCGCATTTTTCGTTTTTAGGGTCCATTAAAAACGTGGAATCGAAGTTTCACTGTAACAAGAATTTTCTGCGGCTTTATGGCAAAATTATCTACTTCAAAATATTATTTAAAATGTCTATATAATTTTATAGAATTTTCATTCAATGAAACCAATTTTCTTAAATTTTTCGACAAAATATGAATTTACCATATAATACAGTAAAAGTAAAAACTTTTCAGTACTTATGTATTTATTGTTAAAAATATCAAGTATATATATAGCTATATTTGTGAACGAATATTTTATTTGGTGCAATAAAAATGTTTTTTTTTAATATTGTATGTTTTATTATTGCGCTATCATATAGAGCAGTCATACTCAAACTTTTTTACTCCGGGCCGCATTCCGATTTTTGCCGTGGAGTTTTGTGGGCTGCAACATATTAAACATGTAACACTTACTATACTGCATACATATGTATGTATTATGATGTCAAAAAAAACTATTGTACTTTTTTGTGAATATTTATTTATTTATTAAATAAGACTTACCAGCATAAGAACAAGTACAAAATATTTTGGTAATAAAAGGAAATTTTTCTGCCAAAAGCAGGCTCCTAGATACAACTTTAAAACTTTAAATTTAAGATGAAAAGAGAACAATAAAATAAAATTAGTGTGAGTTATCATATCGAGTCAAATTTTGAACTATTTTTGTCAAACCAGGTTCCTGATTACTACAGGCTACTCTTAATATATCATTAAGGTAAGAACCAGTAAGCCGATTTCTATTCACGCTCTTCACATATTTGATTTTAGATTATGACGATTCACAGAGATACGTAGATGAGATATTGAACATATGTCTAAAACAACTCCAACAAAATATTTGGTGACTATGATTATTTTGGGTCGAACATGAGAGCTATTTGGGCCGCAGTTTGAGTATCGCTGATATAGAGTATAATTTGTGAGCCAAACTGAGGATACTCAATCTTAAATACCCGACCGCAAAAATTGTTATATTGTTGTACTAAAAGAATGATTAAGAAGAACTACAAATCCGGCGCTGTCATGTTCTATCGTTTTTCTGTTGTGTTGGTTAAGTAAAGTTTGAATACGAAATACTTTTAATATTTTTCCGCTGACAAAATATAAACATACACTAAGCAAAAATGGTAAGTATTCAACTATGTGTCTGCTGACATGTTTTATTTGTGAATTTATTAAACACTTTCAAAGTGAATTTTTGCATTATAATGCTGCATCTTAAATTTGTTAACTTTTTTAGGCCCGCCGGTATGATACGAGAACTACGATATTCTCACCTGAAGGTAAACCCAACTCTTTATTTAAAATAAATAATATAGTTTTGATCCATTTTAGCTATTACTAAATTCCCTCATTGCAGGAATTTTGTTAGAGTAGTAAATTTGTCATCTAATGATAGTTATTTTATATTGCTGACTGATCTATTCGGACTTGAAAATCTATAACATTCTCATCATTGAGACGGTCCACTAAACCTTTGATAGAAGTGATTTATTTATGAAAAATAAGTTAATATATCTGTGTTTGTAATGCTACAATACTTGCTGGACATAATCGTACATGACTAGTCAAAATTTAAAAGCCTCAATGTTAAAATTATTAAATGAGACCACCTAAGCACGTTTTAAACACTCTTCAAAAGTGAAGCATCATTTTTCCTCCACATCCTAGCCATATATCCTTCAGATTTTACTATTCCAAATCTGAACCGTAGATTCTGAAAATATTTTATACCATAATTAGCACGGCAACGATAGAGAGCTATTTACTGACTTTTGACATAGACAATCCAATGTGGAATCGGTAGCTATCTGTGCCTTTAAACATAGATGTACTTAACATCCTCATTTTTAAAAGGGTTGTTACTTATTTATTATTATTATAAAATGGCGCTAGGGGCCGTTCAGGTTCATGGCGGACTGCACAACCTCTCTCCAGGCATCTCTGTCGAGCGCTCTTTCTCTCCAGTTGACTATCCCCAGCCTCTCAACATCCTTTTGAATGTTGTCCGCCCATCTCCGTCGAGGGCGACCGAGAGGTCGGGTGCCAGCTGGTGTTCCTTCATAAGTCTTATGGAGAGCTCTAGACTTTTCAGATCGTACAACGTGACCCGCCCATCTGAGCCTTCTCGATCTCAAGAAGATTAATGATTCTTGGTTTGTATTGGTCGAAGATTTCAGCGTTCGTACGAATGCGCCACTGGTGGTTCTCATTAACGGGTCCAAGTATTCTCCGGAGGATTCTGTTTTCAAATACTTGGAGGGCCTTTTCTTGTTTTTCTGTTAAACCCCAGGTTTCACATCCATACATGACTATCGGTTTAATGATCACGTTGTACACCCGGCACTTGGTTCTGATGGACAGCATTTTGGACCTAAACAGACTATTTAGCGACATCTCATTCCTAGAGGAAATATTAGAGCCCAAGTACTTGAAAAGAGAGGTTCTCTCTTATTACGTTTCTTATTACAATGTCTCCAGAGGGTTCGTTGCCTCTTGTCATTTTCAAATACTTGGTCTTTCCCACATTTACTCGTAGATTTAACCTTTTTGCTGTGTTCTCCAAAGGAGTGAAAATATCTTTTATTTCGTCTTCAGATTCTCCGAGCACCACTAGATCATCCGCGTAGCCCAATATTTTGTGGACCCATTCAGTATAACTCCACCTTCTGCTTTCATTGCCTCTCTTACGGCTTTCTCTAAAGCTAGGTTGTTACTTATAGGCATTCAAACTATATAATCGCACACAGTAACGCCAGTGTCTAAAGATTTATATTAATTGCTCAGCACCATGCCAAAAAGCAAAAAACGGCAACAAAGAATTAAAAAGCAAAGTAGAGTAGCATATAATATGGAAGTTAAAATTCTGTTTTGCTTCAATGGCCCACATCCTGGAATAAGTGTCCATAGAGAACAACAAAAAGCATTAAAGATTTGAGGCTAACTTGAAGATAATAACTTCTACAAAATTATTCAAAAGTTATAATGGATCAATGCATTAAAATTAAAAAAAGAATCATTTTCGAATTTAAAAAATTATTTACTTCATAAACGGTTCACTGCTAAACCACTTAGAGAATATTCCAACGGTGAAAATTTATAAAATTAATTCAAGAGTGTTGCTATGCACAATTTTTTTAAGATAATCATGAAAAAATTTAACTATATTTCTATGCCAAAATGGGCTATATGGTATTTGTGTTAACATTTATCTTCACCATGTTTCTAGGTGTAAAATAACTTTATGTGATTTCAAAGAAAGAAGAAAAAGCTTCAAAAAATTCTGACTTCTTTATGATATCGACTGAAGTTGCTTGATGGAATTTCAATATCAGATTTGAATTGTTACAATTTTGTACGATTCCACATGTTTTGCCACTAACGACCCGGGTTTCGCCTTTCGGCATCTTCAGGCATTCTATCACATGGATGCAACAAAATGAACTGTGTGCATCCGTGTGATAGAATCTCTGAATATGCCGAAAGGCAAAACCCTGGTTGTTAGTGACAAAACATGTGGAATCATACAAAGTTGTAAAAATTCAAATTTAATCCAATAGAGTTGGTGTTAAACCAACATTTGAACAAATCAGGTTTGGCTAGACTCAGATCAATAGTCAAATTATACTACCGCTATGTAGACGATATCTTGATTTGTTGGCAAGGCACAGATAGACAATTAGATAAATTTCTACAGAAAGCTAACTCTATACATAGTAATATTAAATTCACACTAGAGATAGAGGTAGACAACTCCATCAATTTCCTGGACTTAACCATTAGCAGAGTTAAAAACAGACACACTTTTAAAATTTTTAGAAAACCTAACTTTTGTGATACCACAAGTCACGCAAAGTCCCTCCACTCATGGAATCATAAGCTTGCGGCTTATAACTCCATGGTCCATAGGCTAGTAACTGTACCTATGAGTCAGGCAGATTACGACAAAGAACTGCATACTATTAAATCCATAGCCCATAATAATGGTTATGAGATAATGACGATAAATAATTTATTATATAAAAAAACAATTAAATATCGGATAGACAGGTAGAAGTATATCTACTCGAGCTAAGGAACATGTAAGATCATTCAACAATAAAAAAACAGATTCACAATTCGCTAATCATGTTATTAATGAATCACATTATATAAATTCAAACTCAGCCCCTAAATGTTTGCATCTTTGTAGTAAGGGCCGGAGAATGACGGCTTTGGAACAGCTAGAAATCAATAGACACCAATTATCACAAAGGATTCTCAACGAACAAACTAACATAATAGCATCGCCACTTGTCCAGCCGTTGCACAAAGGGGTGGTCTGATTTACTTCCAGAAGGATCACTTCCGTCCCACATATAATCTTATTGTCATAGAAACCTATTGTTTCATTTAGAATTTTGAAAATTTAGTGTCATTGTGTTAAAGTAATAAGCTAGGCCGTTGGAACAGGAGAGAGGATGTGTTGTGTGCCTTTTCTGCACAGCTATATATAGATAAGCAAATGTTAGTTTAAGCATAGTTCTGACGATGGCGTGAGCCGAAATAGCTATCAACTATATTTGTTGAAAATAATTTTGTAGAACTAAAATACATTGCTATTTTTTCACCGTGCTATAATGGAGTTCCACCAAGTGAATGCCAATTCAATCAATAAAGTCAAATTAGCTTTTGCACAGAAGTTTAAACGTTGTTAACTCTTTTATATTATTGAGTATCAATTATGAACACACTGCAATCGGCCATCACAATGGTTGAGTCGTTAGAAGTTAGGGAGTTGACTTATTTTTGTGGGATTGAATAATTGTATATCTTTTACTTCATTACAATAGTAAGAAATTATTTATCTTTCCCTCTAATATCCTATTTTACCCAATCAATGTGTCTATAAAACAGTTTTCATTGTCAGGCCGTCTGTACCAAGTGGAATATGCCATGGAGGCCATCAGTCACGCCGGTACGTGCTTAGGAATCCTTGCCACCGATGGGATTCTTCTAGCCGCTGAGAGGCGAAACACGAACAAATTATTGGACGAGGTGTTCTTCTCAGAAAAAATATACAAATTGAATGACGATATGGTGTGCAGTGTCGCCGGTATCACTTCTGATGCCAATGTCCTGATAAATGAATTGCGGCTGTTGGCCCAAAGGTATCTTCTCCAGTATGGCGAGTCGATTCCTTGCGAACAGCTCGTCTCATGGTTGTGTGATGTAAAGCAAGCGTACACTCAGTATGGAGGTGAGGATGGTCATATTGTAATATTCTTTGTTTTGAACTCGCGAAGACAGATGTTTGTGTAGTAATTCTATTCTCAAATTTTTCAAACTCTGAATAAATGTATTATGACATATGTTTGAAATGACAAAAATTTGTCCATATTTTGATACCCATACATATTCAAATGATAATTTTCATTGAAAATTCAGTATCGTAATGATATTTGAGAAAGTTGGTACTTTGGAATGCTTAATTAAAGAAAGATTAATAGGTTTAACACGGTGAAAAATAGCAATGTATTCTAGTTCTACAATTTTTTTTTATAAGATATAGTTGATAGCTATTTCGGCTTACGCCATCGTCAGAACTATTCTGAGTTATAATCAGTTCTGACAATGGATGAGCCGAAATAGCTATCAACTATATCTTATAAAAAAAGATTATAGAACTAAAATACATAGATTTTTTTCACCGTGTTATAATGGAGTTCTACCAAGTAAATGCCAATTCAATCAATTAATAGGTTTATCTGTCTGGGAGGGATGAGCCCTTTTTCTTAACGTTTTTGTTATCTTCTTTACTTCTTCTCTCCTTATCTTCTTTTAACTGTTAAAAATAATAAAAGGTGTTATTTTTCGATGAGTTCAGTGGTAACTTTGTGGAGATTCACTTAAACTACTTAAAATATTGTTAAATTATTGAATTTTATGAAAAACAAAATTTTCAATTGAGATTGGTACATCAGTAAGGATCTCTTTTGGAAAAATTTGCAATCAAAATAAATCCAAAGAAACAATCATAGAAAACTCATTAGAATAATGAGTGAGAAATTTGTATAACCAAAATAAAAAAGTGATAGTTAACACCTTAAAAGTAATATATTTATTTTACTAGTTTCATTCTCCATCCAAAATATGATCTCTGCTGATCTCTGCATAACTACTGCCTAGCTATTATTCAATTAACCTATATTGTTCTCTTCAAGGTAAACGTCCATTCGGTGTCTCTATTCTCTATATGGGATGGGATAAACATTACGGCTATCAACTATACCAATCCGACCCCAGCGGGAACTACGGAGGATGGAAGGCAACATGCATTGGAAATAACAGTGCCGTAAGTGACTAACTGTTCTTCCTAAAAATCTCTTCCACGCTAACGCCCCAACATATGGGACTGCAATATGCAAGGCCTGTACGCGAGCGCCCCAGACGTTGGGGCATCCATTTTTCGAACCCTTCAAATTTATTCCGACCCCGCCAACGTAACATATCAGTTTGAAACTGCGTGCTAAATTCGCATCTAACTTCGCACTGAACTTTGCACCAATCTCGCAGCATTGCAATGTGACATTCCATGACACGTGACAGTAATGGCGCTTGTTCATTTGAGTTTTATTTGTGGCTTCGTTATGTCACAATAATGGCGATTTACGAGTGAGTTATTTGTTAGGGATATATTTGTTAACATGATTGTGACAACATAGGACATTTCTTTGTGTTTTTTAATGTTGTGAAACATTCCTAATGCATCTAGCTTCCATAAAAGCCAACCCAATTATTTTTTATTGCATTATTTATAGCTCTATGTGGAAAGAGAACATCTTGAAAAATAGCAACGCGGACTGATTTAGTTTCTATGAAAAACTTTCGCGCTGATCGGGTTTACCCCTCGATTGCAGGGCTTTTTAAAATATTTCTACATAACTCCTATCTATGAAATATATCACAACATAACTTTATACTACCTTCCAACAGCTATTCACATTAAAATGGGCGGGTGCTCTGTTGGTGAGAAGTGTATCGACACTTTATCTTTTTCACAGAAAACAAGACTGTCAAATCAATACCCCACAGTCAAAGGTTCAATAATTTAACAAAATTAATGATTCATTCCTAACTTTCAATCATTTTGTTAATTTTATCAATATGAATAATCATTTTTCAGGCTGCCGTCTCAAGTCTGAAACAGGAATATAAAGAAAATGACACAACATTAGCGCAGGCGCAAGCACTTGCTGTGAAAGTTCTTAGTAAAACACTGGATATGACTAAACTCACATCAGAAAAAGGTAACTTATGCAAAATTTTATATTAAATTCTAATAGTAATTTGTTTATTTTGGAAACTTTCTCTATTGTAATGGCAGGATATATATAGCTGTATAAAAATGAATTCTGCATTCTACATTATTATTCTTAATTTATTAATTAGTGGTTAAATAGTAATATTATCAACAAATTTTACAATATAAAAAGGTTTTTCCTTATAATGGAGTTATAGAATACCAACTTAATGCTAACCGAATAAATAAATTGTAAAATTTGAATTGTTAAAACTTTATACAATTCCACATATTTTGTCACCAATGACCCAGGTTCTCCTTTCGGCGTCTTCAGGCATCACACAAATGCAACAGAATGGATGTCAGTTCTGTTGCATCCGTGTGATCTGGGAATGCCTGAAGATGTTGAAAGAATAATCCCGGATTGTTAGTGACAAAGCATGTGGAATCGTTCAAAGTTTTAAAAATTCAGATTTGATATTGAACTTCCATCAAGCTCCATGAGTTGATATCATTCAAATTATAAATTGTAGTTTAAATGAATATACACATGCCTAGGACTGCAAAGCCTGTGATGATGCACATTCATCAGAAATATTACCATTATTATATCTGGAATTTGCTTTATTATTTCAGTGGAAATGGCCACACTGACAAGAGTAAATGGGAAAATCAAGACGAGAATCTTATCCAATGCTGAAGTGAGCGCTCTTATCACCGAATTCGAAAAGAGTGAAGCTCTCGCTGAAGCAGCCAAGAAACAACAGAAACAATAAATTCAAAATTCACCTCTTTAATTTGATATTTTGTCCGATTATTCCTTTATAATGTAATTAATTAAATAAACCCCTTTTTAAAAAATGGCTTCTATGTTTTATTAATTTGACATATTTTTATGTTGATTGATGCAAATTCCGTAATTTATTTTCCAGTCTTTTTCAAGCAGCAAAATAGGTCAAAGATCCTCTTGACAGTTTTATCATCGATGATACGGGTTTTGCCTTTCAGCATCTCCGGGCGTTGTAGTACACAAATTCTCACAAACTGATAGGACATTGTTCATTTTCTATTGCAAAAATTTGTTGAGTAAAATATCATTTAATAATACCTTGTTTCCTAGATTATAGGATACAAGCTTGTCTGACAAGATGTAGATTTTCTTATTTTTTATTCAATAGTTACACGATTTTATCAGCTGCTTCAATCATTCTAATGATCTAATCAACTGTAGTGAGATTTCTGCATGTTGGCAGCAAACATTTCAATGTTTTTGTTTACACATTTTAAGGTGGTTACTATCCTCAGTACAGCTCTACAGAGATTATCAATATTCAAGCAGTTTCTGTGTTGGGATTTTCATAAGGAAATCATTTGCTTGCGAATGTAGGTATTTCCAACAATTATTTAAATTGTAGCCTTGTTATGCAGTGTGAAATTTTTCTTCAGGAAGACATTTGCAAAAATTCTGCATTATGTTTTCTGTCAGTGATGATTTCGATTATTTGCTACTGCATAATTTGACCTCATTCCAAACACAAAATTTTTTATATTCATTAAAAGTTTGGTTGAGTTGCATTAATCTACCTATGCATGTTTGAATTTTCTAATAATATTCATAATTAATTTGATGTGAATTTTGGAATGTGTTAATATTATTGAGGCATGGCCACTTCAGATCAAAATATAGTTTGAAATTTTAACACATCTCTTGCGGTCCCGATCATGCGTCAGTTAATGAATGACGCAGGGGTATTCCGCTTGCATAACGTATTAATGCGATATATGCTGTCGCAAATTATATACTAACCATTAAAACATATTAAATCTTTCCAATAAAAAAAAAAGAAGAAATATTAACACTCACCTACATTATTCTTAACAACTCTATTCACAAGTATTACTAACTATACAATGAAAAATATGGACAAAATCAAGATCACACGTTTGTGTTTTCGTTCTTCACCTGAACACATACTGTGATTAGTCTTCCCGCAAACAGGATTTGGAAGACTGAATACTGTGAACTTTGTCACTTCCATGAGATGAGTTAAATAATAAAAACACATTTTTTTGTACTTATTTCCACAAAATATTTTGTGATCAGGACTGGTTTCGCTCACCGCGAACACTAATAACTGATGAAAAAAAAAATTTTAAACATTTATATGAAAAATTAGTTTGTTACACAGGCCTGAATTTTCTTTACCTGTTCAATTGTGGGTTATACTTAATTCGGAGGCTGTCTGTGCCTTACAAATTTTGGGAAGCATTGGGCTAGGAGACCCTGTGACAAGCCCACCAGCACCTCCATCACAAGTAAAATTAAATGTATAAACCAGCAATAAATTAACCCTGCACTCAAAGAGAGAATGGCGTGCTGTATAATTGTTCATTAACTACATAATTATTTTCTCATTATATAATCTCTATCATCATCATCAGCCGGGGTCGATCCACTGCTGAATGAAGGCCCCCCCCTGCTTTTTTTTTCAGGGGGGTTTTGGTTCAACGTGGTATGGTCGTTGGCTTGTATATAATCTCTATAGAAAATTTATAAAGTAAATAAATTTAATGTTAGAAATAACAACAGGGCCATTTTATCAGTCGCAACTAGATTTATTTAGACATTTTGAATTTTATATAAAGTAAATGTATTTTAACAGAGTATAAATAATTAATTCATGAAATGATTGCATTTGATTTAATGTTGTCTATGGAAATGCACAATAATGTCTTAAATACAAACAATTCCGGACTATTGATCCAATTTCAGTTACTTGTAAACTAGTGCAGTAAAAAATGCAAATATTACCTCACGATCAAAATTTAAGAAAGAAAGTGTATGAAATGAAATAAAAAGAGCACAGATATGAATTAAATGTATATATATTTTTTTTAAATAATCGTAATTACAATATACTCAACGGGTACATAACATAAGATGTAAGTTTGCAGATAATACATTCCCTCGCTTAGGCAGAGCCTTACTTTTATACAAACAGCAAATTGCAAATTGAAAGTCGCCGACAGTCGACGACCACTCGAGTTGAGTATGCTGGTCTCGTTTGATATTTCTACACTTATTCCCTATCCAAGTAGTTATTGCTTAACCGGTGAAAGCGGCCAAGAATTCGGTGACGACCTTCTTCAACCTAGCATCGGATTCGGGGGAAATTGATCCTTCCTTGGCGATGGTCTGGAGGAGGGCGACTTCGCTGGTCCTAAAATATAAGATTGTCATGTTGAATTAAAACGAAAACAAAAATGAAGTGATGTTGCGCTTCTGTGATATTTCTATTAATTCATTGAAAGATTCTCATATTAAACATGACAAACTTCTAATAAGACTCAGGAAAAAGGGGTATTTACATAACATGAGCAATGATCAAGTATAGGAAAAAATTAAGAATCATATTTACTTGATGTGCTGGGTGAACTCCTTCTCGAAAGCGGTGATCTTTGAGGGGTCCAGTTTGTCAAGATGTCCTCGGACTCCGCAATAGATGATGGCGACTTGCTCTTCGATGGCCATGGGCACATATTGTCCCTGTTTCAACAGCTCAGTCAACCTCACACCACGGTTCAATAGTTGCTGGGTGGCAGCGTCAAGATCTGAACCAAACTGGGCGAAGGCGGCTACCTCACGGTACTGGGCCAATTCCAATTTCATGGAGCCGGCAACCTTAATCAAGCAATATAGTTAATTTAAATTTCCAATAATGGCATCCGGCAAGATTATTTAAAAATGAGAAAAGTAAATTTCCTCTAGTATTAAAAGAATCTAGGTTGCAATATTCTAAAAAGAATGGAAGAAAATTAAGCCCATCCAATAATGAATGATAAGCTTTGAATACATTCTCTTTGAATCGTTAATATTCTGTATTACAGTGAAAGAGTGAATAAGTACCTGTTTCATGGCCTTGGTCTGGGCAGCTGATCCTACACGGGATACAGAGAGACCGACGTTGATGGCCGGTCGGATACCTTTGTAGAAGAGCTCAGTCTCCAAGAAGATCTGACCGTCAGTGATGGAAATGACATTAGTGGGAATGTAAGCGGACACATCACCGGCTTGGGTTTCAATCACAGGCAGAGCGGTCAACGAACCGCCACCCATAACTTCGGACCTGTAAAACAAAGTTGAAAATTTAGAAACCTACATTTTATCGCTCTTCTGTTGCATTTTACAAGTCTAGCTAGATTCAGAAGAAAAATCTTCGTCCAACGACTTGTTAAGTACATAAAAAAGAAATTTTGAATTTTCTTATAAGTAATGGCATCTAGACTTACATCTTAGCGGCACGTTCAAGCAGACGGGAGTGAAGGTAGAAGACATCTCCGGGGTAGGCCTCACGACCAGGGGGACGACGCAGCAACAGGGACATCTGAAATATTTATTTTTCAATACTCATTATTACTTTGCCACCCATTGAAGAATACATTCATTGAGTAATAGATGGTGAATCTGTTTGTTATTTTTATTAAAAGACAAGTGTGTTTTGAATCCTGGTGTTGAAGATGAGGTATAAATATTTATTTGCGTATGACGATAGATCACCTGACGGTAGGCGACAGCCTGCTTGGAAAGATCATCATAGATGATAAGAGCGTGCTTTCCGTTGTCTCTGAAGAACTCTCCCATGGCGCATCCAGAATATGGAGCCAAGTATTGCAGAGGAGCGGCATCGGAAGCTGTGGCTGATACAATGATGGTGTAGCCGATGGCACCTGTGGAATGACAATCACAAAATGTCAATAACAATGTCAACTGACAGCAGACTAATATTCTAGCACATCAAGATGCATCACTTTGATCGTATTTATCTTGTGTATTATATGTTTTAAAAAATAATACTTTAGTTATTGTGAAATTTTTGGAACGTGTATATATAAATAAATAAATCACCAACCGGAATCTGTGAGCCTCTTCAAGATCTGGGCGACGGTGGACCTCTTCTGGCCGATAGCAACGTAGATACAGTACAACTTCTTCTTCTCGTCATCGGCATCGTTGAAACGCTTCTGGTTGATGATGGTGTCGATGGCGAGGGCGGTCTTTCCGGTCTGCCTGTCACCGATGATCAACTCACGCTGACCACGACCGATGGGTACCAAAGAGTCTACAGCCTTGATTCCTGATGGTAGATTAAATTTTATTTAATGATTGCAAAAACAATGTTCACATCAGAGTGCTTTATGGTATATGAAACAAATTACAGATTTACTCAAGATTTGATTGAATTTTAACATATGAAAATATTTATTTGATAAATTGTGGCATGGAACATAAAAGAATGATATATTTCTCTGTGGTTGATTGAGAGTGAGTCCACTTAAGATGGATGTGATCCAATATGACATAAAACCATGTTACTGAGGTTATTTGGTAACGGTTCCCAATATTTTAAATAATAAAACACATTTTTTAGTACTTATTTCCACAATATATTTTTTGATCAGGACCGGTTTCGCTCATCGCGAGCATTATCAACTGATGATGAATGCTCGCAATGAGCGAAACCGTTCCTGATCAAAAAATATATTGTGGAAATAAATACTAAAAAATGTGTTTTTATTATTTAAAATATCATGCCTTTCCATCAAGAAGTGACAGTTAACAGCTTAAAAGGTTCCCAATATCTTTTAAAATCTAAATAAACATAATTAACTATCATTTATTATGATTTTAATCATATGCTACCAGACAACATAGGGATATAACCAGTAAAAAGCAGAATAAATAAAAATAATGAGTATTCTTATATTAAAATTAGTTAAATTTTTTTACTAACCGGTCTGCATGGGCTCCCGCACGGAAATACGTGGAATGATACCGGGGGCTTTGATTCCTACCCTGAAGCGAGTCTTGGATTGGATGGCTCCCTTTCCGTCGATGGCGTTTCCTAAGGCATCGACTACTCTTCCCAAGAGCTCTTCGCCGACGGGCACGTCGACAATAGCTCCTGTCCTCTTTACGATGTCTCCTTCTTTGATCAGCTTGTCATTACCGAATACTACCACACCAACATTGTCGGGTTCCAAATTCAAGGCCATTCCCTGGAAAACATACAAATATTTTTTTACAACAGTCCTACCAATAGAGGAGATACTGAGTTACTTAGAAAACATTGGTATTTTCGATTGCATTTGCAAATGGCTTAGTTGAGAAACTTTCAAGTCAATAAATAGGTTTCAAATTTCAATTGTTGTACTTTTGTACGATTCCACATGTTTTGTCACAAACGACCCGGGTTTCGCCCTTCGGCATCTTCAGGTATTCCATCACACGGATGCAACAGAACTGACTCGAAAGCCGGGTCGTTTGTGACAAAACATGTGGAATCGTACACAATTACAACAATTCAAATTTGATATTGAAATTCCATCAAGCACCTTCAGTCGATATCATAAAAATAGGTTTACATTAACCACTTCCCTGATGCTCCAGCAAATATGCATAATGCCATCTATATGAGCGCTTTTAAAATAATTGTTTGAATTTGGTACTCACATGCAAGATATGAAAATTTTTTGACATCATTATTTTAAGCCAAGAAACTGCCATTTATAGAAATTCGGTTTTTTGTAGCCAATGTCATAATTTACATGTTGCTGGTGAAAATATGTATGAAATCAATTCACGTACAAGTGAACTAAATGTTCAATATTGACAAATTTGCATGTTGGCATATGTATACATGAACATGTTTTTTATAATATTGACTTTTTTTCTCATAAAATACCAGTCACAGTTATCGATTCTACTTTTATGATTGAATATTAAATTTGATAAAATTTAAAAAAAAAGGTGATTCAATATTACTGACCTTGAGGCCAGATGAGAACTCCACCATCTCATCAGCCTGGATGTTCTTGAGACCGTATACACGAGCGATACCATCTCCGATGCTCAATACGCGACCGGTCTCTTCCAAATCGGACTAGAATTAAACAAAACAAAATAATTATATATTGATTAATGTGGATCATTCTTCAAATTTTATTTCATAAAGCATAATCATTTACAAATTGCGAGTGTCCAATTTAGTAGGACAATAATTTTTTCATCTCATGTAAAATAAGACTACAATAATAATTTTATTACAACGATGACCTTCTCTGTTCTGAATTCATTTTTTATTTGAAAATCATAAGTCGAAGAAAGATCATTTTGACAATAGATTTATTGTGAATTAAAATAAATTTCATTCTAGACGAGAATAATCATAAAGGCATACTGGCACTTATTTATTAAGTTAATATGTCAACATTTAAATAAATATAGTTACAAATGAAAAACAACTTTAACCAATGGTCATCACTTATATCTTCCTATATTATGTTTTAAGTCTACCATAAACCATTGGAATAAAAGATATTCAAGAATGAAAAAGATTATATTATGTATTAATCTTATTGTTATATAATTTAGGCTTCACAAAAACATTTTTTCAACAATATTTTTGAATAATAATAATTATGTGCCATAATACGAGTCTAATTATGAATAAAAATTATAAAGCAAAAACCAATACATACATTAAAAAGAGCTTGGAAAATATTTGAAAATAGAATAGAGCAAAAAAAAATCAGAGATTCTGATGTCTAAAATGAAATTAGAAAATATTAAGTGACACTTCTTACATAATATGTTTTTCCATCATTTTTTCTTGCCATTTCTGTGGCGAAAAATTTGAATGAATACAATTTAAGTGCACTTTAAATACCTTGGGGGCAGCTCCCATAATTCTCTCTTCCAGAATGGATGAAATTTCTGCGGCACGGCGACTGCATGATAGGTGAATTTTTCGTGATCCCACAGCTAGGGCAGGTACTGCAACCTTGCTGATCTAATAAAATAAAGCATAAATAAATTTGTAGAGTAATACTTTAATTCATGTCAAAGGAAGAACATGAAAAATAAAATTGGACTTTATCATGTCATTGATGTTAGGTTATCTATATTTATTTGGACAATTACATATATCATTAAATTACCAACACTTGTACTGATCCGCCGGTCGAATTTATTTTAAATATTTTCTATAAATTCAAGCCGGTGCGATAATAGGTATTTTGCACATGACTACAGGCCCATATGATATGGAGACGGTCGAGTTACATAACATTCGATGTGATATTTTGCCGCATACAAATTAGGTAACAGGTGTAAGTAAAAACATGAAAAGGCACACGAACGATATTAGCAAGGCAATCGTTTGAGAAATAAAGTGATATCGATAGAAATAAACTGATTTTCAAACACTTGGTAATTTTTCACAAATGGGGAGTAGTGATCTGTGAAAATTTTGTAATCACAATTTAATCAGTATAGAAACTTCACAGGGATATTCGTTCAATTATTAATGAAACAATTCGATAAATAATACCTGGGATGTGGTATTGGGCATACGCCTCGCCACGGAGGCGGCCAGACGTGCGGAGAAGAGAGCCATTTTCACCTATAAGATTCTTTGAAGGAAAGTAATTTTGCGACCCGTCGGTCTCTGTCCACCGCTAGAGGAAGTGACGGACTGATGATAAAAGATGGCGATTATCTTATTTCCGACAAAGAGCGTTGAGGATAAAAATTACATATTTTTTTTATATATGAACTTCATCAAATTAAATACATTAATAACTAACTGCAAAAACCTAAATTCGGTTGAGTTATGATATTTTTATTGATAATATTTTCAAATCTAAGGAAAAAACACAGCTGTTGTAAATTTGAGGCTATAAGAAGCGGAAAATTTGAAAAAGATTTTCTTTTGAAAAAACCCATTTGATAATAAGTAAAACCGATATATTGAACAATGTTGAATGATGACACGTATTTAATATTTTGAACAATTCATAGCAAATACTCATGTGTTTTACTGAAATAAATTTTATACTTATAACTTAAAACAGTTAAATCTTAAAAATGCACAAATTTTCAAACATAAATTTTTCCATCATTTAACAAGATATATATCTGTACATATCAATAACCGTAATAAAATAACTTAATTTCGTCAGTTAGCTTAAAACTATTTGTTGACAATAATTAACTACTAAAGAAATATGTACTTGCATTGACGAAATATTTTTTTTCTTGGAATGAAAATCAAATATTTGATTTTTCCAATGGGCTGACTTAAAATATGAGGGTGAATTCAAACTTATTTTGAATATGAAATAAATTTAAAATATATGAAAAATATCAAACATCAATTACCTACCTACCTACCTAAAAAAAATACATGACTTTATGAACACTGATCATATGGGTAAATACACAAACATCCTGGCAGAGCTGTCAATGTCAAAATTTCTATAACAAAATGACTGCAACAATAGACTGGTATCACTAGTCGCTTGAAATGAAAACATACGCTACAGTGAAACCGATAAGTCAATGGATATCTTTGAGAAGCAAGTTACAAACAAAATATATCTGGATGACACTGACAGGCTTAGTTGTGTAATAGAAAATGCGCACAATATCAATAAACATACTGTAAGATTTAATTGTGTTACGAAATCGCGAAACTTGTCTATTGTTATAAACACTTTATAATTTACACAAATCTGTTGCAGGAATACTGTATCAAGGTGCAAAGAGGTCCATCAAAAGAGAATTCTTGGTGTATATCAAGGCGTTACAATGATTTTACATCACTCAATTCAAGTCTACAAATCGCTAATGTTGCACTGCCTCTTCCACCAAAAAAAATTATGGGAAATATGCAACCCGGGTTTATTGCCGAGCGTCAAATTGCGCTTCAAGTAACGCTTTTTATCTATCTTTATCAAATACAGCGGAACCCCCATCTTTCGTTCCCGCATGTCATGTTTAAAACGGTGAAAAAATAACAATGTGTTTTATTTCTACAAAATTTATAAAATATATAGTTCTTCTTCTTCTATGTAGTTCGGCTTACGAACTACATAGTTCTGATAAAGGAGTAAACCAAAATAGCTATCAACTATATATCTTAAAATTTTTGTAGAACTAAAATACATTGCTGTTTTTTCACCCTGTTATAATAGAGTTCTACCAAGTAAATGCCAATTCAATCATTATCATGCTTATTTTATATTGTTTCCGCCATGAACATATAATAACTATGTTAAATCATCCCACATTAATATTTCCCTTGATTTATCGATTTCCTCAATTTATCATCTAAATAAATTAATCCTGTCATAAATATCATTGGTTTATACAGTTTTTTCATATATTTATAATTTGAATTGTCGAAATTTAATACGATTCCTCATGTTTCGTCACCAACAACCTGGGTTTCGCCTGTCGGCATTTTGAGGCATCCTATCACACGGATGCAATAGAACTGACTTGTGAAATCGTACAAAGTTTCAACAACTCTAATTTGATATTGAAATTCCATCAAGCATTTTCGCTCGATATCATAAGTCATATATTTCCGTTCAATCATTTACAGAGGTGTAATGAACCTTCAAAAATATACATATTCCTTTTATTTAACAGTGATTTCTTGATGAAAGGGCATTGTATTTGAAAAAAAAACCCATTAGAATTTTTTCCATAATTAAATATACTTATGATCAGGACCTTTATCGTTTTTCACGAGAATTATCAACCCGATCTGTTATAATGCTTGCAATGAGATCGTAGATAAATCAAATTATGGAAATAATACTAAAAACAAATACACTTTTACTATTAAAAAATAAACAAAAAAACTACTTAGTGCTTAGTTCTATTTCCACAATTTTTTAATATTATGATGACGACCGATTTCGCTCATCGTAAATCTTACCAACTGACTAACATTGTGTTTCATTTATTTAAAATAGAATGCCTTTACACCAAGAAGTGATAGTTAACACCTTAAAAGGGATGTAGACGTGTCTCTGCGACAGTAAACTATGGGCGGTCAAATAATTTAAACTGTATCATAGGGTAACATATTGACTGATTGTATTTTTATATAAATGTTATGCCTATCTTCACACAAGAAACAAAGAAAATTGAGTCGAATATATGAAGTTTTCAAAAATGATGGTTAATATTTAAAATTTGTTAATTCTAAATCGAGCAAATTTTTGTTTCAGGCATATCTTGATGCAATATTAAAAAACATGGCGCTAGCGTCATCCTTACTGGTGAAGATATTTTTGGATCCTGATAATTATTCTGTGATATTAAATGGTGAGTTATCTATTCTTCTCAATTTCTACCATTTTACATTTGCTACTGCAACAAATAATCATGTTCAATTAAGAACTCCAGTGACTCATATGTCGTATAGTTTCCTGTCATACACTAAGCTCACAGTTTGGCGTATCATTTATTAGGAATTCTTTTTTAATCAGTGAAATAAAATTATTAAACCGATTACATTTTTTTTTGTCATAATTTTATTTGTTAATGCAAATTTTGTTTGAATGAATAATGGGATATTATCATTACATGTAGTTATTATTATATTATATAAATGATTGTCTTAGTAATCTAAATGCTTTTTTTTAAATTTCTGATAATTTTGGCTGTAACTTTGTGGAAGTTTATTTTCAATATGAAATTAATATTTTTATTATAAAATTTTTATTCCACTTGGTGTTTTACTACATGTTACATGTCTGAAAATGCTTATCAAATTAGCAAAACACTACACTCTGGTAACAAACAAAGTAGAACAACAAAATTATCAATATTAATTTATGCTTCTATATCATATTAATCAACATGGCAGACTCAATGTGTTTTCAACTAAGCTTCAATAACCAACCAGTAAATAGCTCATTTATTGATACAACTCTGTGTAAAGATAGAAGTTGGTAGTTGAAAGTGAATGAAGGTGCCTTATTTTCTTTCAATAAATTTTTTTGAGCACATTTTTATTATTAATTCAGAAGCTTATTATTTTAGAAGAAGTTATAAATTCGAATTTTGTAATGAATTAAATTTTCTTTACTGTGAGTTTTTAGTTTTAGACAGTTTATCATTATACTAACTATAATAATCAGGGGTTTGGAGTCGGGGTCGTGGGCTTTTGCCCGAAATCGTGAAAATCAAGCGACTGACAATATTTTTGATTAGACGATTTTGACAAATATCTCAAAGAACAATTTGCCGGATTGGTTGGCTGATTTTTAAATTAATGTACATAAATAGAAAGGTTAGAAAAATCTGACAAAACTTAAATTTTTTAATTGGAATCGTGTTGTTGGTCAATGTTGGAGTTATGTTTTTTTTGATGACTCCACAGACCTGATGATACAACATTTGTAAAAAACATAAAAAAGAATGAGAGAAAATGTATGAATTAACATATGATTCATGATAAATTAATGTTATTTTCTTTCGCAGAGATGGCATTGCAAAACTTTTCCATGGCTCTTAGAGGAGACGGAGTATATGAATTAAAGTCTCCCTTGCCTAATATTGGCTGGAGAATTAGGAAGCATTATTTTATGGTGAGTGCAAAGCTTGCGTGCAGACTTATGTATTGGTATTGATCTGACACTAACACATATCAACTGATATCAAATAATTTTACATAGAAAATTTATCAATGCTTAATCACCTTATTTGTTTGGCAACTCTATATGTTTGCTTACCACATTACTGAATTAATAATTGGATTCTTTTGCGTTGTTTATTTTGTGTCTCAGCAGGGTAAAGGTTAAATGCAATGTATTTATGTGGTTACGTGATTTTCCAAAATCATCTACCACAACGATGACACAAGTTGTCTGAATTAAGGCATTGTGTTTTGTTAAAAACAATATTTGAAGTTTTTTTTGTCATATGTGAATTTTATGTATTCAAATTTGAATAGCATTATTATCATATCAGTAGTTATTAAAATCAATTCAGATATCAGTTACGCTCCTTGACTTATTTGGGTCCATATTTTTATTTATCTTAACCCCTTCTGGTCCACAAAAATAAAATATTCTACCACAATAAATTTACAGTATTATAAGGAAAACTGATATTTTCATTTTTTTTTATCGATTAATTAAATAAACCTTAAAGCTATTTTTGAAATGTTGAAATGTAAAATAATGACCTTATAATAAATATTTAAAAACAAAGTATGATAACAGTGAAAGCATTCGCCAATACAGGAGCCCGGGCAGTCTCTCACATGTTATACTATATATATTGATTTTCTTTTCTCTCACTGGAGATCTTTGAAAGGTTCAGTATTATTAGAACAACAGTTAATATCAGTAATAATTTGCAAGTCGCTACCACATGCATGGTGCAATTGTAGAAAAGATGAATGTGGAATTCTGCACCTGGCCATCCTCTTAAATGATTCTTTTGTATCCCTTCCTGGTGTTTGATTCTCTGCTCAGAATACAATTGCAATAGATAAGAGTAATAAAAGTGGGTTTACATTTAAACTCAATACAAATAATGAAAAAAATTCAAATGACATTTGACATAGGACCCACGAGAATAAAATTGATGTCGAATGAGATTAGACATATTACTGGAAAGGGTTAATATTTGTGTTTACTGATTGTCAGTTTGAGTCCATGTGTAAATTATGCCTGAAAATACCGAAAGGCGAAACCCAGGTTGTGAATGAAAAGCAATTTTTTTCAGGTTTGTAGAAATCAATCGGCCAGCGATAATCAATTGTTATCGTGGCAGACTTACGGACCAGACAAGGTATTGCACGAGCGAGATATGCAAGGAGTCTTCAAGAGTCTAATGAGCTTAGAGGTACCGATTCAACCATTTTTTACATTCTTAATCATGTGCACCTATCTGCTGATGTTCTATTTACATTGTGCTTTTAAGAATTATTTGATAATTTTACTCGTCAGTAACTCATAATATTATAAAACAAAGGATAGTTAAATAACAAAATTTAAATGAAAATGAAAACATTAAACAAGATTTCCTATTGACTTCAACGTACAAAATCTTTTCATGTAGAGCATTCTTCATTGATGTCAAAAGTAAATGAATGATAATAGCTCTGAACCTGAATTCAATTTTCACTGATTATTCACACCAACCACTTCTCTGCCAGACTATTTTTCAATTTATTACTATTAAATATTATCTGGAAACAAGGTTTTACTATTTTTCAGTCGCTCAAAGTGTGTATAGAGTTGATTTTTTTTTTAAATTTTGACATATATTCATTAAAATAATACCCACAAACAAGCCCACATCTTAAGAAACACTGCAAGTATAAAATTGTGACATGTAAAATGTGGCATGCAAACCACAAAAAATTCCCCATTATTTATTAGTCGCCAACAGTATTTTGTAACAATAAATCAAGTCATATGTGATGGTTTATATTTTGTATAGCAAAGTAATACACAAGTTATTAATTATAGGTTTTATTATTTTACATTTAAACTCCATAGTATGAATGTATACTCGACCATGTCAGGGGATACAAAATAAATATTATTATTTTAGTCTTTTATTGAAACTTGATTTCAATAATTTTTCTTGTAATAAATTGGATCGACAAAACATTTTATTTAAAAACCACTGTTGAATAGTCTTACACAAGAAATAATATATTTTATTATGACACTTGTCTTTTGTAGTGCTGTAGGTCATATCAAATCCCGGTATCTGTTTATTCTGACCGTAACTTGCACTTGAGGTTTCTTGGAAACCTTGTCACTTTCACAATGAAACTGTATTACTACATTCACATGTTAATTAATTTAAAAAAAAAAAGGTTTTGTATTCATTGTTGTCATATTATTGATATTAATATTCTAAACATTGTTTTTTTTTTTGTTTTCAGCATCCGTATATTGATAAGATAGTTTTTTTGCATAGTCTAGAAACGGGTGCTTATACGATAAGGAATTTGCACTCGTGCGGGTCGGTGAAGGATCATTTGTATGGTACTCAATACGCCAACTCATATCTTTCCAAGTACACCAATCCCAAACAGAGGAAACCGTTCACAATAGGTCAAGTAGCACACTATGGATACCAAATATTACAAGCTTTAAAATATTTACACGATAAAGGTCTGCCTTATGGTAAGTTCTTTTGAATGCATATTACTTTCTGTTTTTGTATAAATAATACAACACACTAAATTTATGTGGCTGCTTTTAATAGTATCAATTTAAAATGGGCAATAATTTACTATTCTATGAGAAAAAAATGCATTCAATAAAACTTGAAGCAGTTTGATAGTGTGTTGGTTATCTTATTCAATACATAATTGCACTCAGGTCATCTTCATACTGGAAATCTTGCAATAGAGAAACAAAGAGTACTGCTGATGGATATAGAGAATTGCATCGTCGGTGTACCTCTTTACTATAGACAATTTATTCTGGAACACAAAAAAATTTACACAATGGAATCAGTTGATATTTATTGTTTCGGTCACACACTGTTTGAAATGGCATTCGGGGAACCGCTGCAACAATCTACATGTGAAGAATTCCCACAGGATGCATCTATTGATCTGGGTAAGAATTTTTATTTATTTCAAATAAACGTGCTTGAAGGATTTAGCAGAAAATCTCTCAGCCCTGTTTAAACTTATGAGTAAAATATATTTGTCTAGGGATTAAAATTTTTCTCGTATGTTCTAGTTTCCGTTCTAAAAATGATTCTTTCGACGAGCGCATGCAAACATGGTCTGCCGGACATTGAGACTCTTCTGCTGCAGCCTTTCTTTACAAATACCCAGTCAATAATTAATGGAGGACAAAACAACCCATCGGCGCCACAGTGCCACCTCAAATTTCCTCTCCATATCAAAGATCAATTGAAAAAAATTTCAAACTGCATAGAAACACGATTAAAGAATGACCAAAAACTGGTAGAATAATATTTATTATCAATTATAATTCAGTAAAAATTATGAAGTAATTTCTACACGCTGTTTATTTAAAATAAACTCAACATTTGAGAAATTAGCAGACAGAATGTTAAATTGAAAAATAACACGTTATAATTAATCCGATATATAGAAAAAAACAGTCTCGAAAATTGAGACTTTAGCAGTCAGTGGGTTTACTAATTTTAATTTTATTTTGTGTATGTTCCAGGCTAGATCTGAACGTAGACAATTAAGAATTCAAGAAATTTTAAGTTCTGATGAAGAGATGAGGAAACGAAAGAGAAAAGTGGTAAATACAACTGTTTCAATGTCTTCATATTAATCAGTTTGCTTCTCATATTTTTTATCGATAATTCAATATATATAATAAAAACTGATAACATTGTTGTTCGATTGGTTGTGTTACGTATGATACATGTTTTGTCTCAAATTAATTGTAATGGCAGTCACTTTTAATGTATCGACTGTCACTTCTTGATGGAAAAGTTTTTAATTTAAATAATAAAAAATGTGTTAAGTACTATTTTCACAATTTTATATAATCAAGATCAGGTCTCTTAAACTATTAATTTAAACAGGATTAATTATACAAAATTTTGAATCGAGGTATGTAAAACGGATGGTTTAAGAACTAAGAAAATAGCTTACAGACAATGATACAAAATATACCTAGATGAGGTAAAATTGTTTACAAATTAAATGTTGAGGACTTTTTCAAATAAAATATATACTAATTTGTGAATAATGAAACTACACATTAACAAAAATAACAAACGGGGAAGAATTTATAATCAAATAACTGATATTAATAACTTTAGGAAAGATCATATATTTATTGATTGAATTGGCATTCACTTGGTAGAACTCCATTATAACACGGTGAAAAAATCGCAATGTATTTTAGTTCTACAAAATTCTGTAGAACTAAAATATATTGCTATTTTTTCACCGTTTTATGATATATTTAGTTCTTAATACTATAAATTTTTGAACCATTTGTTATGTATGCCTGGTAATTATTAATAGCCTCTTATTGTATTACTTGATAATGCTCACAATGAGCGAAACCAGTAATGATTTCGATAGCGTAATTTGCGGAAAGAGTACTAAATATTGTGTTCTATTATTTAAATGTATTGAACTATTGTTTTTTAATTCATATAAAAGTTGACAAAAAAAATTTTCATTTTAGAAAAGTAAGGATAGTGCATTAACGCGAAGCCAATCTTCACTAAACGGAACTGTTCAAAATGGACTCTCACCTTCGAGTATGAGCGCCCCGAGTGAAAGATCGGGCAGTGTTGCCAGCACGTTGAGCACTGCCTCTAGTCCTACCCCTCCGCAACTCTGTGAGTAGACAAGATTTGACAAGTGATCTGATGTTATAAACCCATTGTGAGCGGGTTACAAGAACTCAAGTTAGGGGGTCTGAACATAATTATCAGGTCATTTTCAAATGCAAAGCAACTTATTAATGTCCAATTGTAAGAGACCATAGTATCCAGAGTGGTGGTATTTGAGTTATGAAAGAAAAATCAATACAGTATCTATTGCGGCATTTGAGTGCAAAGCGTTAATGATATAATTAATTTAGCCTATTATACTTTTTATTTTTGAAGAAACAAACTATAAATATAGAATTTTCATTGTTACAATTTTGTACGATTCCACATGTCTTGTCACTAACAGGGTTTCGCCTTTCGGCATCTTCAGGCATTCTATCACACGGATGCAACAGAACTGACATAAAATAAACAGTTAGCATTGTATATATATTCAAGTTATTAACAATGCTAACTGTTTATTTTACATCAGTTCTGTTGCATCCGTGTGATAGAATGCCTGAAGATGCCGAAAGGCAAAACCCGGGTCGTTAGTGACAAAATATGTGGAATCGTACAAAATTGTAACAATTCAAATTTGATTTGAAGTTCCATCAATCACCTTCGGTCGATATCATAAATTATAAATATAGAATTTATAACCAAGTTTGAATTTAACATTGCTGAAGTGTTGTACATTTTCACATATTTTTTCACTTACAACTTTTTTTTGGTGTTATTCATTAGATTTTTATTGTGATAGACTTCTGCTATGGTTCATGAAGAAATCTGCCATAAAAATAGAAAAAACGATTATGTGAAAACACATTTGACATTACGACGGTACTCAATTGCAGCCATTTTGTTTTTTGTTTTAGTTGATGACTCATCTTGTCCCAGTTCTGTGATGCTTACTCCTGCTACGCCATCTCGCAACGCTTTTCTACAGTCCATTTGCGCTTTCGATAAGTCCAATTTAAATAAGGCAAAAAAATAAAGCTCATCGCTTGTATTTTGTAAATTTTAATGTAAACTAGTCATAAGGGAAGGTTGATGCCATCTGAACAAATGATGTAAATACATTTTCTTAAATCGTTTTTAGTTAAATCAAGACATATGATGAAAAGGAGTTGAGAATTTCATAATATAAACTTATGGTTAAATATTGCAGTTTCTTTTGAATACAATCAAGTAAATGTAATGCCTATCCACCAAGAATTGATATCATTTAAGTGACAATCCTGGTTTATCCATGAAATAGGATGCTTTTGTTTTTGTAGTTACTTCAATTTTCCACAGTAAAGATTGTTCCTCTTTGCAGACATCGTCTATTCTGCGGCTCAATGCTTGTTACTAATTGTACCAAATTTAAAAAGTAGAATATGCCTATAATTCTAAGAAAAGTAAGGTATTATTATATTAATGTGATTACAGGACCCTTTTACAGTACTTGAACATACTTTCTAGCTTACCCTTTCTCCTAACAGTTATGTAAAAAATGGGCGCTCATTGGACAAGAATCGTGACTTACGTGAAAGATTTATAATATTGATTGAGTAATAATATAAAGTCGAAGGGAGTTAATCGGAGATTCTGTGTACATTTTAGTAGATTCAAAATTACTTTATGTTGCATCTTTACATATTATTTCAACATTTGTTTCATTCGAACTGAATGCAAAAATTTCATTGCAGTATACTGATAGTTCACGTGAGATGATTTGGAGTCAACAACTAGACATTAATATCATCTTTAAGGTGATATTGATCACTTATTGGTGGAAAAGCATTATAAAACACAACCATTAAGTCTTTAGTATTCATCTCATGGTTTTTTTTCTTGTCAACCTTTATAATATTCATACAAAAGATGTTCTTCATTCCTTTTCGTTGGATGACTTAACTAATAGTATGCGGTCGTATTCTCGTTCTTATTAATGCCTAAACACTAATAGAGCCTAACCAGAAATGATTAACATCCTCTAAATAGAGACCAGATGTGGTTTTAAAAGAATATAATTATTTATTCAAGTCAATTGTAATGTTTAAAGCACTCAGTTCATTCATTCATGTGTTACAATGTTCGTTATGTCAAGTACCAACATTATAATGTATAGAATGCATACAAAATTAATAATGCTCAGAGTAAAAATGTGAAGTGTTTCTATCTAGGCTCATAATTAGTGTTAGGCTACTAATAAAGATAAAAATAGGACCACTGGAAGAAAGGATAGTTAAAGCCTGAAGGAAATGTTAAGTTATGTTTATATAATAATATCCAATCAAAAAAATAAAATATTTTATCATAAATTAAGAGTTAACCAAAGCAAAAGGGCAAGTATCCTTTGTGTTATTTAAAATATATTTGATTATTGTTTTCGATATTGATATACATGAGCTTTTATTTTTATTGTAAAATTATTATTAAGAGATAATTTCTTCTGTTTCTTTTCTACGGTGCAATTCTCTAATTCATAAAATTCAGTATTAAATGGTTTCATATTATTGATATTTTTGAGAATAAAATCTTAGTGGCATATAGCATGGTCATATTTTTATTTTACACAGGTTTGTCGTTGATTATTTCTCAAAGATCTCGGCAATAATAAAAGTTTTCAGCATGTAAATTGCAGATAACTCCACATCAATTAATTGGTTAATTGTTTACACTTTTATATTGTTGAATGTTAACTATTAACACACTGCAATCTACCGTCTCAGCGGTTGAGATGTTAGCGGTCATTGGGTTAATAAGTTCATAAGATATGTAGAATGCAATAGCGCACTTAACTCTTTTTTTTTAAATGTCAGTCGGCCCACTTCACTCCTTATTGGCTCATATTATGTCATATAAATATGTCCATGCTATGTGCCACTAATTCATGCAAAATAATAGTTATTAAAATCGAGTGTAAGCTATAGCGAAAATTTGTGATATTAAAAAAAACAATTTTTAGGATTCCTCAAATAAATGAGTACATTTACAAATATTCCACATCTATTGTTCTATTTACTATTTTATTGTTAATCTTTTGTTTTATTATTAAAATGTAATAACTGATCTGTGCTAAAAACAAAAAGAAATGTTTAACTCCGATTCATTCATGTTCTTGTAGGTTTTGGTTTTTGCTTTACGACAGTGCTCCGCAACCTTTTCTTGATTATGGCACACTTAAGGATTTTGCAGCATAAAAAAAAATTATTCAATGTCAATCAATTAATTTTCAAAATTGAATCGTTGAAACTTTGTACAATTCACATATTTTGTCACTTCGACAACTTGGGGCATTATATTACATGGATACAACAGAACTAATGAACTGACCTCATTTAGAGAACACCTAACATATTTAGCTCCTAGCCTTAGGATTATATTTTTTCCTGTGTAATTCCGCTTATATATAATTCATAAAAACCATTTACTAAGTGTCAGTTCTATTGCATTCATTTGATAGAATGAACATGCGACATGCAGAAAGGCGAAACCCAGGTAACGAAGTAACGAAAAATGTAGAATCATACAAAGTTTTAATAATTCAAATTTGATAATGAAGTTCCGTCAAGCGCCTTCAGTCGATATCATAAATTGTGTTAATTATTTTTAAGTTATTAACAATTCAATTCTTTTACAAATGAAGAAAATCATATTTCAAATAGTATATCATATTATATTTATTCTTTATAGGTTAAAACATATTTTTTTGTTTGTATACAAACGTTTGCGAAAGAAATTGTAGCAACAGTTAACAGTAATAACCACTGTCTGAATGGTTTCTGGATATCATTTCGATGTCACATCAAAGGTCGTCCCTAACCAGACAGTTCGAAAAGAATTAGTAAATATATATTTATTGAGAATGATATAACGAAGATCTAAAAATTGCATGGGTTAAAATTATATACAATATTTTTCTCATTTTGAAAACATTTCACTACGCAAACCTATCACAGTCTCACAGCACACCGATTGCAAAGCACTTGTTTTTACCCCACCCTGTTATATATTAAATAACTTACAGTATATAATATATTGATGATATCTTAGATTCTATTAAAAGCATCTGATTTTATATATTGTTTGGGAGTTTTTATACCACTTTTCTGACTTTCTCAAAAATGTGCTGCCAAATCTTGTGAGCGAAGATTCAATTTGATTTAATTGAGAATGCAAGGTTCTTTTTATCCACTATGTATTTTTATTATTTGAGCTATTAGTGTCAAAAAGACATATCTCAATATTTGGATCAATCCTGGCATAAAATAATATGTAAAGAGTGGGCCGAGGGGAAAATTATTGTCGGCTCAAATCGTAAAATGGGTTTATAATGCCATCTTTTGTTGATTCTTTTAAGCTATCAAATGGCTTGCTTTGAAAAAATCACTGTGCACAGCGTTCATTAAAAAGCAAACGAAAGACAGAAAATTTTTGCTTTTTATCCACCCACCGTCACAGTTCACCTTGAAGATGAAGAAAAGGTGAGTTTTATCTGCATAGCTATTATTATTGTTATTGCGTTATCTCAAAACTAAATTCCTTGTCAATCTCTCAGAAAATGTGATGCATCAAAAGATTATTGGAAGACAATTTGAATTATATTTTCTGAAAACACTTGTTAACAATTATTTAAAAAAAACATGTTCTTTTGGCTCTTCTGTAAAGAAGAAAAATGAGATATGTTTTGTTGACCTAAGGGCGTATACTTGCTCTCCAATGTATTAATTTCTATGATGTTTATTTGTTTTTTTCTCATCTTTTTTTTTTAATGTGCATACTAATTCTTTTTGGGGTTGGAAACTGATGAAAATCTGGCAGTTTTGGTTATGGTTCTTTATGTCATGTAAAATGAGGTTCAGGTATGGGTTTGAACACCTTGGGCATGGAATATGCACTTACAAATCTAATATATTGGAGAGACACTAATTATGCGTTAGACTTGACAGGAGTTACTCTGAGATTGTAAGGTAGGGAATTTTGTTACTAGCCATGATATGTTTTGTTTTAACAGGTTTAAATTCTTAATTTCATCTCACTATTAATTATTGAGAATACACCTAAGTTGCGATACTTTTTTAATTAAATACTTTCCTATTTTGTATAGTATGTAATTGGCAGAAATCCATATTAGACAGACAAAAGTGTACCATAGAGTAAATAATAGACACATCTTTTCTGAAAATACACTGTTGAGTACAACATGGTTTGTAAGTATAGGAGGCTCTGTCTGTGTATTTTTTTGTATTGCCTTTCCAAATGTATAAAAGTATATACAAAAAGAAGCATACTTATTATCGTTATACAAAATTTATCATTTATTCAATGGAAGCCTTAATTTTGCCTATGCCGATTAAAATAATTAATTGCAACACTTTAAATTGATATAAATATGATCCGTTTAGGCTTAATATTCTACAATATTATCAAAATGACACGAAATAAATAACAAATAGTTTTTTTGTATACAATTTGTATTATATAATTGAAGCTGAGTGAAATATGACCAGTTTTTCTTTTGCCAGAGATGTCGGTACATCATCGTTTTTGATCAAAATTTTATTTTAAGAAAAAAAAAATTGTAAGCAAATATATAGTGTATTATTTGTAACTAGTCATTAAATTACACATTTCGATAATTATTAGCGTTATGAATATTGGCTGAAAAAATATTGAATTGAATACAATGCATGTGTTCATTGAATAAGATTGATCGAACCATGCCACTAGTGGTTTCAATACTGCAGAGAAACTATGACACACATTGACCTGGGAACTACGAGGTTCTAAGTATCAATTTTTGGAATAGCAAAAATTAACAATGAGGTTCTCTTTAAAGTAACATGAATGATAATTGGAAGACTGCCACATTGTTGCTTTATTTTTCAAAAAACGACACTTAAATCTTGTGGTTTTTGGGAAATAAAATGTCTATATCATATTTAATCTTGGATTATTATCTATCCAATGCTGCCCTTAGCTTATTATAGCGTAATGAGGTGACATTATATTTGATCATGCGTAAAGTGAGTTACAACTAATTTTTGTTCATTATTCCATTCCTCCTTAGCCTGATAATATACAATATTACATTTTTTCAAAAGGGAGGTGTTATGATATTATATTCGGTAGCCGTTGGCTTAAATAACATTGTTTTTTAATAATTTTGTTAATTAGATGTGATGGTAGCTTTTTGGATAATGATTGATTATAACTTCTCGTCATTCATTTCATGTATGGTCAATATCAACATGAAGTCATAACTCTAAAATACATTATGAGGTACCCAACCGCCAGATGGTAACAAAAAGATAGTTCTATCTCTCATATTTTCATCTTCAAGAGCAAGTTGCAAAAGTAAACCAAATTGATTTATTGTACAGTAAGGCAAGACATTAACATCAATTTCTTCAATTTATTACTCTGTTAATATTACTATAATTTTTTACTGTTAATCATTAATGGTAGAAGACCATAAAATTATTATGATAAAAATATATGTGAAAGTAATGCTTTGGGTCATTTTATTACCTAGTTATATCCCATATTTCATTGATACATACTATGTCGGGTCATTTGATAAGTGGACAATGTTGTTGATTTTCATGACAGATAGATGTATTTCATTCAAATTTCAGTGCAAAAATGTATGTAATGAATAATCTTACATTTGGTCTGAGAATGCTTCTCCAAACATGTGCCACATCTATTAGCACACTAAGTGGAATAACAAAGTTGTCAATTTTAATTATATGTTGGGCAAGTTCACATTTAGAAATCTTTTTCTATATTCATGATAATAAAATATATTATCACTACCATAAAATAAGTGATATCATGTATATGAGTTGGAACATAAATATATATCAATTCACGTCAATTTAAACAGAGGAAATTTTGATTTAAGTTTAACATAAAATCTCTTAAAAATCCAAAATTGAAAGTTAAAACCAAAATATAAAAAAAAATGTATTCAAATAAACATGTTTTTCAGTTATAGAAAGCGTTCTCCTCAAAATTTGTTTTTCACCCAAGTGCTATTGAATGATAATATGCCAAAAAGTGTTAAGAAAAAATTAAACCAAAATTTTTTAAAAATATTTTTATTAAAATCAAACATTATACATTATATCACTTTTGCAAAAAACATAATATTTATAATAAAAAGAATAGAAAACAGTTTTGTTCATATTCCACGTAACACTGAATTTGCATAAAAAATATAATAATGGCAGTAATTAATTTTAAATAATAAAAACACATTTTTAGTTCTACTCCTACAATATATTTTATAATCAGGACCGGTTTCGCTCTTAGCAAGCATTATCAACCGATCATAAAATATATTGTGAAAATAGTACAAAATGATATTTTTTCATTATGTAAAATATTATGCCTTTCCATCGAGAAGCGACAGTTAAAGACCTTAAAAGTGACAATAATCAATGACCATTATTCGATGCCCCATTTACGTCACATCTGACAGTTTTTAATGTATTTGATGCTAGCCTCAAACTCTCATTAAGAATCATCCTAAGGCAATAGATGCAAGTACTCTCTCATCACAAAAATATTATTTGATGATTGATTGGTTCTAATGTAAATAAAACAAAAAAATTAACATAATGAAAATAAAGCTACTAAAAACTGTCAGAATGCATAAGATGTCACTTTTTGCAATTAAATAGTTGCAAAATCTTCATATAGCTCAGTTGACAATCTATAAAAATGAGAAAATTTGTTCTTTTAATATGATTTGTCACTCATGACCCAGGTTTCAAATTTTGGCATTCTATCACACAGACGCAATAGAATTGACATATATTGTAACGTGACAATAGTAAACGGCTTGAGTATAGATTCCAAATATCAAAATCTATATTTAAAAAAAGCCTCTTTTCTATAATTTACGATATTGATTGAATTTTAATATCAAATTTGAACTTTGTACATTTCTACATGTATCGTCACTCACGACTCGTGTTTCAAATTTCGACATCTTCTGGCACTCTATCACAAGGATGCAATAGAACTGACACATACTAAACGGTTTGCATCTGTTATATACAAGCAGAATTACACAGGAAAAATATAGAGCCAAACGTTAGCACCTAAAATAAAATAAGTGTTCTCAAAATTAATGCCACTATAATTGTTCATCCATTATTAAAGTGACAGATTTAAAGTTTGTGTAAAGTGTAAAGAATTAATTTATGAAAAGTGCAAGTAATTTGTTTTAATCATTTAAGCAAATTATATGCCGAGTGCGTGAATTAGGCATTGTATCGAACTTATAAATCTGGAAGATGAAACCCTGGTAAAAAGTGACAAAACTTAAATGATCAAATTCTATCAAGCCTCAGTTGATATCTTAAGTAAATATTAAATTTTGTTTTCAGTGTTTGTGGTCATGAAATATAGTATATAATTTTTAATATATTCTCAAGAATTTATTGTCTTATCTACAATCATCTCAGAAGCATCCCAATATTCATTGCAATCTGAAATCTCTTTCGTTTATTGTATCCGTTTTTTATTTCATGACATCTCTAAGATTCTCTATACTGGATCTATGTTCTTTCCAATTCGTATCACGGTTCAGAGAGCTTTTCAGAGTGTAATCTAGGACAACTATCAGTAGCTATGACAGGCTATATTGGGTCCAAAGAAGAGATAAGTAATATTTAGGCTCCCTGTGAAATCTATTAGGATGTTATAAGTGAATAGTTAAATTTCAGATTGTTTATATTTATCTGTCAAAACATTCTTTTTCATACGTATGTTTACAATTTTAATTTAATTTTAAAGTCATAAATGTTGTTATTGCGTATTATCAATAGAATTAACAAATGACTTGTCTGTTTGTTAAAAATAGATAAAAATAATATTTATTTACAAAACTGTTTTCATTCCAGTTGAATAGTATATATGTGAGCTGCATCTGTAACAGAAGAAAAAAACTGTTGATTTAATTGAACTCAGATTGCTTTTTACTAGCATTTCCAATTCTAAATCAATGTAATGCTTGGTCCGTGGTGCATTGGTAAATGTCATTGAACCCTAGTAGACAGTATTTTATTTTATCACTTCATCGATTCTGTTCAGTGGCATGTGTGTTTGCGATGTTTAAAAATTACCATCTGATCCTAAAAAGTGGTGCATAAAGAATGCGGGTAGCCATTTTCTAGTCCTTTCTATCTCTCTCTTTGCAAAAGAGGATTCGAGCAACTGAGTAACAAGCAGTTCTCTCATAGAAAAACATGGGATACCTCAATTTGGAGGCCATATGCTCTACAATGGGAGCAAAGAAACAAAATATGAAAAAAATCAGTTCAATATAAGGTTTCACTCATTTTTAAGGTGTTGACTGTCACTTCTTGGTGGAAAACATTATATTTTAAATAATAAAAACACATTTTTAGTACTATAAAAAATGTGTTATTATTAAAAACTAATTACTCAAAAAAGTCAAGTGGACTGAAAAAGAAAATTAAATGGTGTTTCGAATGTATTCCAGTTTACCGTTAAGTGCCGTCACTTCTGAACTCAAAGTCTCAGAGTTTCCGTCTGGAATAACCTCAGAACTCGTTTCAGTGAAGTTTAATTTCTTCGTAGACGAGGCGAGTCTCTCCAAAGTGTATTGTCTAAAAATCGACAAGCGAGTACTCGGGGTTGAATTTCTTTTCGGTGTGGATTTCCTTTTCGGCGTGGACCTCTTCTTGGTTGAAGATTTACTCGGTGTCCGCTTGTGGGGGGTCGACGTGGCAGGTGTTATCTTAGACGGAGATCTTTTTTTGTACATGTTGTCAGGAGTTGTTCTGCGATCAGATGATGACCTGCGCGAGAGAGTGTTTTTGTCAGGCGTATCGGGTAAGTCTGTCAGATCCATGACTGCTGATGAAGTGGCATCATTGTTAGTTTCGGTACTTTCTTCGTTGATTGGCGGTAGAGCAGTCTTCTTTGGCGTGTGGAAAATGTTGCGTTTTAATACCTTTGGTTTGCTTTAAAGAAAAAAAAAGTATTTTTTGACAATGTTTATGTTGAAAAAAGATATCTTTTGTAATTATCATTTATTTTTGATTACAAATTGTCGGGTAAATATCTAAATTATGATAAATTTTGTATAGAATAAATTGACTACATTATAAAAAGCAAAATATTTGGTTCCACAAGAATTATGTCACATGGATGATAATTATTCCAGCTGAATATTATCATCAGACCTATACTGAATGCCTTATCTGTTAAAGATACGCGTATAGCCCATAAACACATTATGCAGAGATGCTAATTATGTGTCTAGCGCATCAGACCTTACTCGTAATTTGTACGAATACATATGTTTTGCTACTGAAAACCCGGCTTTTGCCTTTCAGCATCATCGGGCATTCTACCACACAATGCAACAGAAATGACAATTCTCAGTGATGGAATGCTCGATAGAAGTATTTCTGAAAGAAAAGTGGTTTAGTTTCTATTGAGATCTCCAGTAAGTAAAAATTTGTGTTTTGTGATGTGAATTTACATACCCTGGACTTCGTTTAATAATTTTCCCACTCGGAGAAATGTGACAGGAGCGTCCTCGAACTTCTGTTATTTCAACATTATTGAATCCGCCAGTGCAGGGCTTTGCGTACCTCGGCGGCCACCGCTGTATCATTTTGAGATTTCCATCGGCCACCTTCTTCGGAGACGGCTTATAATGTTTTCTGATAGGTTGGCCGATTTTTATGGGAATTCTTCTCACTGGCTTGGGGGGCCTGACCGGTCGTATCGTTGACTGGCCGACATATCGCCGATTGATAAACCTTTTGTAATTCGCATTTAGGGTGTTGGCGGCAGTGTCGGGGAGGATTGAGTCTTCCGCAGGTCCACATTGAATTGGATTATTTAATATGCTTCTAAAAAGACACAAAAATTAATGATATATAAAAATATTTCAATTTTATTTATTTCATGATTTTTGTTGCTATAAACATTCAGAAAATAAATATGCTTTAAAATATGATACTCTATATCTATTTGAAATATGACTACAAAAAAAACAATGCAATTTTCTAGAAAATTTAATAGCAAACAGAAATATACCATTGATATAATTTATGATATCGACTGAAGGTGCTTGATGGGATTTCAACATCAAATTTAAATTGTGCAATTGTGTTAAAAACAATTCAAATTTAATATACCATTGAAATCAAGGAAACAGATGATTTACAACAATTAAGAAATATCAAAATGAAAATTAGTCAGCACATTTCAAATTAACTCTATGGATTGTTGTAAGGTTGATTTGTTTTAGATATATGGCAACTTTTTCATACTGAGGATATATGCCTATTTGGCATGAATAGTAAGAAATAAAATATCAACATTGTATTAATTCACGCTCCTGTATAAACAATATGTAATGCTGCTTTCAAATGAACATTATTTGTCTTTTGATGTAACCATATTTGTGAATTGATCCTCATCTCATCTTGCCAAATGAACTACCTATATATACATTGGAACCCCGATCAACCGTTCTCGTATAATACGTTTTTCCGTATGGTTCATTAATTTTTTACAGTCCCGTCAAACACCCATAAGAACAATGTTAAATAATCCCGCACTAACCGTCCTCAGTTTATCGATTTCCTCTATCTAACGTCTAAATATTATAGTCCCGTCTCAAATATTATTCTAATTGACCAGCTTTGGTAGATAAATCTTTCTATTCAATACAATCTGTGTGTTTGAACACATTAAATCTTATATATTAACCAAAGAAATTAATGTTCACCTAAATGTCTTTAGAGAATTTCACAAGAAGAAGTTTAAAACACTATTCGATTATTTCAATAAATAAGATTTAATTAATATAACTTCCACAAAACCCTCTCATATTTACCAATTTTTGTGTAACCCATCTTTGAAAATTAAAGGAAGGTGGGACGTTTCTTAAATTTTACTTTTTTTAATAAATATTTTAATCTTCCCGCATTCCTCGTTTTCCGCATTTTTCGTTTTTATTTTTTAGGTCCCACGAAAAACGCAGAATCGAGGTTTCACTGTACTGGAAATTGTGATGATTGGCAAACTCAATTTCATCATTCGCAAATTGATGTCTGTGTCGAGATGTAGTCTTTTTTAAGCATAACTAAAAATACAATTAATTATTGAAATATAAACAGATTTTATATTAGAAAAGAAAAATAAAATATGCAGAAATATATGAAAGTCATAGCAACCATTTTTGTCACTTAACTATCGGAAAATAGAACCATTTTTCTTGAGGTAAGCCAAATCTCCCTATTGTTACCCAGGCTTTTTTTTTCATAGTCATTTAAATAATGAAAAATTAGATACATTTCTTTTAATCTGATAGACCAAATTGGAATTTAAAAGAAAAATTGAAATAAAGGGTTTGAATTAAAACTCACACATGGTTTCTTATAATGGGTCCAATAGGGAAGGCATTTTTATAAGCATAGTGAAGAGAAGGTCCAACTGGCAGTGGTAATATTCCGTCCAAAATTGACGAAGGCCCTCTGGGACCCTGGATTGGATGTGTGGCCAAATTCTCTATGATAAAAAAAAACACAAAAAATCAATTAACATGATGAAATAATCAGTTATACATAATGTGGTACCAATTACATGGCATGCTGAAAACATACAATATCAAACGTTGTTTTTGAACGCACCGGAAGTGTGTATCGCGATAGTCGCTACAAAAACAAATCCGTAAACATCAACACGTGTTGACTATTTTTAAAGTCACTAAATTAGCATCCGTGCGTAAACCTCTGTAGTGCTTCTGAAGTGACGTGACTTTTTAATATATTATATAAATACATATCGTAATTATGTGTGATAAATCGTTGGCTTCACATGGCGACTCCGTGTCGGAGGACAACGCCAGCCAGATGCCAGCCAGACACCAAACGCGGCGGGTGATCGTTTTGGCAGACTGGAGAGCCAGTTGAATCAGGTGATAAGTTTCTTGTTTCAATCGAAACAAGATCAACCACCCGCCACACGACCTGAAAGGATTCCCCTCGAGACGATAGGAGATTCGCTTCCCCCCAAGAAAAAAAGAGCTCTCGCAGCGCAGTCGACAGAGAGGACGCTCGCAGCCCTATCAAACGCAGTACTGGCACAACAAGAAGCCTTACTCGAGGGCCTACAGTTCGTCATTGAGTGGGGGGAAAATAAGACGGTTCCTCTTACACCCGCGGGGCTGTTCCAGGCGATCCGAGGAAAGTTTGGAAGAGACTCTTCCCACCAACTTATAACCGAAGACATTATACAAATAGTGTGTGGGAAGAGGGCCGAACAGATCCAGATCCGCCGAAGCCACATCCTGGCCAAGGTGAAGGGGGGGCACGTCAGGGACAGACTGGCGAAAATTCCGCCTAGCTCGAACTCACTATTCGGGGTAGAAGAGTTGTCTGCCTGCCTAGGGAAGATAGGCGGCTTAGACAGGCTCAACGAGAGATTGCAGGAAAGGCTGGCGTGACCTGGACCCGAGTCTGAGAATGACAGGTTGCCCTTTCGGGAGCAGTTCCCGAGGGCCAATGTTAGGAGGGCCAGCAATGGTAGGCCTACAGCAAGGTACGACCGAAGACCCCTCTACAAGAAAGAGGCAAATAAGGATTTGCACAAAAGAAAGAATTTTTAAGGTGGGCGCCGCCCCAGGTGACGCCAGACCCTTCAAAGGGGGTTGCCTGCGACACTTCGTGGAAGTTTGGAAGGCAGAAGGAGCCCCCTTACCCCTCCTGAGGATGTTAGGGGGGGCGCGCATTCCATTCACCCGGAAGCCGTCCCTACTACCTAAGACACCGCAACTACTGCAGGAATTCCAGACGCAGGTAACAGGCACGATGCAGACCCAAGTAAGAGTGTTAAAGGAACTGGAAATCTTGGAAGTGGCAGACGGAATGCCCAGCTACCTCTCGAAATTATTTTTAGTCAGGAAACGGGTTGGCGGAGAACGGCCAATCTTCAACCTGAAGAGATTGAATGGCTTTTTGGATCCCAGACCTTTCAGGCGGTTCAACCATGGCCGAGTTCCGCAGTTCCTGCAGAGGAACGACTGGATGATAAAAATAGACCTGCATCAGGCATATCTCCATTTTCCTATAGCGAGGCGACATCGGCAATTCCTCCGCCTTTGCTTCAGCGACGAGCTGCTCCAGTTCACAAGCTTCCCATTCGGTCTATCAGCGGCTCCTTGAATGTTCGCGTCACTGACAAATTGGGTAGCCGAAAAACTTTGGGACCGGAACATTCGGATGGTGACGTACCTGGACGACTTCTTGATTGCAAACCAATCCCAAACAGCTCTAACCTCGCAAGCATTAGAGATCGTAGGTTTCCTACAAAAGCTAGGTTGGACAGTAAACTTCAGGAAATCAACCCTTGTACCCTGCACGAACACCAAGAGCATATCCCACAAAAAACGTGCACAAGTTGCAAGAAATGACACAGAAGCAGGCATGGTCCCTCAAGTCAGCTCAACGCCTGCTGGGCAGACTAAATTTCGTGTCCTTCGTCACTCCCCAAGGAAGGCTACATTGCCGTCACCTACAACGACACAGCCACCAATTGCGCCATCTACCGCCTCATCTTATGGTTGCGATCACAGGTCCAGCCATAGAGGAGTTGAATTGGTGGGTACAGACAATTGGAGTGACAATGCCACTGCACAGACCAATTTTTCGCCACTTCCTAACCACAGACGCAGCAGATGCAGGTTGGGGAGCTCAACTGAACGTCACCTTTATGTTGGGACAGTAGAAGAGGCAGCACCGGTCATGGCACTCCAATCGGAAGGAGCTGTATGCGGTGATATCGGCAATCAAACTGCAAGCCGAAGAAATAAGAGGAGCGGAGGTACTGTTACAGACGGACAACAGGTCAGTAGTCGCATATGTAAACAAAGAAGGAGGCAAACGGTCTCTAGACCTCCTCTTACTAACACAAGAGATGTTTGCATTGGTTGACAGATACGGTATCTCCCTAACTGCGGAGTACCTACCGGGAAATTACAACGGCACAGCCGACCGTCTATCTCGCGGAACACAAGTTCCCGAGTGGCAGATTCTCGGTATGGCAACAGAGCAGATCTTCGATCACCGGGGCACTCCAGAGATCGACCTCTTCGCGTCAAAAGAGACGCGAGTGGTTCCCAGGTATGTATCTTGCGACAGTTCCGACTGTTGCGCTCTGTATCACGACACTTTCAGCCGCTTGTGGGACTACGTACTGGCATGGCTCTTTCCCCCCCGAACATGATTCCCCAAGTATTGGCCCATCTGAACACGGCGAGAGGGAGATATCTCCTCTTCGTACCAGACTGGAGGAAACCATTCTGGAGAGCAGACCTTCAGAGGAGAGCGACAGGGCTGCCACACACGATACCCAACTTGGCATCAGTGCTGGTGGACATGTCAACCGGCCGACCACCTCCAAGGTTACAAAACCTGTCGCTCCATCTGTGGAGGGTTTCGGGTGGGAGAGTTTAATTCGCGAGTGGAGCCCTGAAGAAAGAGGGCTGCTAGCATCAGGGTGGCGCCAGTCCACCCTGAACACGTACCAATTGGCATGGGTTAGATGGACCACTTGGTGCAATCTTAGATCAGTGGTCACAAATCAGCCCCATCCGGAACAAGTTGCCAGGTACCTAGCTCACCTCTACCTCCGAGAAGGCTTGGCGTACTCGACAATTCTGGTGCACAAGTCACCCATAACAACCTTCTGCAAACCAGTGGGCGGAATGGACATTAGCGGAAACTCCCTAGTGAGGCGTGTACTCCGAGCCATATCCCTAGCCAGAGTAAAGACCCCGAAAGCCCCTATACGGGATGTCAGGAGAGTGTCCGTCACTTGAAGGCAACCACTCCACCTACATCCAGCCTATATGAAGTGTCTCGTAGGACAGCAACATTGCTCCTACTGACGTCGGGTAGACAAGTTCATGATTTGACATTGCTCAGATATTCGGACAGCGAGTTTAGAGAGGAACAGGACCAGATAACTCTATGGCCTGGGTTCGGGTCTAAGACAGACTCGGCTACCCATCAGCAATCAGGCTAATTGGATTAAGTCAGTTCTATCAGGAGCAGGTATAGAATCAACCCCGGGCAGCATAAGATCAGCTGTGGCGTCGCTGAACTGGCTCGAGAACTATCCTATTGACAACATCCTAGCTAGAGGCAACTGGCAAAACGAATCAACCTTCTTTCAACATTACAGACGAGAGGTAATAACTGGCGAGAGTGATCAGGTTCCGACAGAAGGCCTTATCACTAACCTTTTCCAACCAGTCTAGATGGCCACAAAATCGTACCCGGACCATCGGCTGAAGACTGGCTGGTACTTACATTGATGACATAACTCTTCCCCACGAGCTACCAGGTGATAACAAACATTCACTCAGAGGATCTTGGACATTGCTGCCAGAACACACAATATAGGAGTTTTACCTTCCAATAAAACTCTTATTGTGTTTCCAGCAATGTCCAAGATCCAGGTAACCCCTACCTGGTGCACCTTGAGTGACAATGACGTACATAATGGCGTCACCCGGATGGCTTGGCTTGGGTAGGGAAGAGGGGAGAAGAAAAGGGTGTTGCCAACGTAGAGTTTGGACGCGTGGCTCGAAAACAGAGGCGCATCATCAGAGGATCTTGGACATTGCTGGAAACACAATAAGAGTTTTATTGGTAGGTAAAACTCCCATATTGTGGAAATAGTACTAAAAATGCGTTTTTAATTATTTTAAAAAATCATGCCTTTCCACAAAGAACTGTCAGTTAACACATTAAAAGTGAATTATAAGGTATTTAACTTTGTGATTTGACTTCTTAGAGTAATAAGATTTCAAATAATGGCTAAAAATCAAATTTTTTTAGATATATTTTGATGTAGCGAATGTGTTAAGGCAGAAGATTAATTCATGCCATGCAGACTTGAGAGTTACATAAAAAATCAAGTAAATTTCAGTTATAGCTGGAACCACATGCAGTAATAACAATCAATCTTACTCAAATTTGTCTTTTCAGCCTCATATTCCAACCAAGCTGCCGTCCGTTCGTCTTCATCGAGCTGTTCATCGTGAAGATCCTTCAAGAGAGAGTCATGTTCGTGCACACTCCACACAGACGGGATGTCGCTGTTTTCATTTCTATGCTTGGCTAACACTGACGCCAGGATAGGGTCAGAGGGGAAATTTGGTACCGGTGGAATGCCGGTCGGTGGATAATTGAACCTGAAATTTATATATTCTAAGTGAGATTATTTAAATTAGAAATCGTTGCTTAATTTTTTATTGAAATAAATCAATATATTTATTTTTTACGGTCAAATGAGATTTTGTGTTTCTTTTTTCCAAAGATGAATAGTTTGTAATATTGAAAAAATGTTGCATATGCAAAGTTTTGAGAATTCAAAAAAGGGAAAATCTTACACATATAGCTCGGAGAGTTCTCCCATATTGTAGTGCCTGTCGATTTGCTGCTCGTCGATAACCCGACAGGATATGGCCTGCTTTGTCACAGATCGCTCATAGATTTTTTCTTCCATTGTGCCCTAAAAAAATAACAATTGAATAATATTCTCTTGACTGAAGATGAATAATTAGATTCAAAAATGCCAAAGGATAATTTACCAGTGCAACTAGCCGGTAAATGTAGCAATCTTTTTTCTGGCCGAATCTATAAACCCTGAAGATACTTTGAACGTCGTGTGAAGGATTCCACGATACGTCCATTATGATGACTCTATTCGCTGCAATCATATTTATTCCCAGGCCACCGGCGCGAGTCGATATCAAAAACAATCTGGAAAAGGGGATATGAAAAATATTTTTTTAACCATATGTAACATTGAAGTTAGAGTGAAATATCTAATTCATTTTGTAAATACACTTCTTCTATAAACTTTTTGCAAAGACATAAATAATGATGAACAAATGCATACCTTCAATATTTAGTACAAAATAAAAAATTAAAATCGTATCGCAGTTATTTATTACCAAGATAAACATTGAGCCTAATTATTAACCCATTAATTTTTAAGACAGTTGATTGCAGTGTGTTGATGATGGCGCTTAAAAATATATGAGTTAACAGTGATACAAATTTAGTACAAGACCTATTTTTAAATTGGTTTTTAAATATGGCTGTTCTGATAATCTCTACAAGTTTGGTTAACACCAACTATATTGAATTGATTTTTGAAATATTCTGTGTTGGAATATTTTTAATGCGGCTCAGCACGGAAGGGGTTACTATAACCCCTACTTCAAGTCCCCACTCTTCATTGTCAAGTTTTGGGTGAGAATCATGTTTACATTAGTAATAAATACCTGCCTAATGCAAATGCTTACTTGACTAATTTATTGTTTTCCATATTAAACTGTCTGCACCACTTCTGCCTGTTTTCCACGTTCACTGATCCATCTAATCGGTAATAGTGTCGTCCTAGAGCCCAGCCGTTTCGTTTCTTCAAGAAGTATTCTAATGTGTTTAACGTGTAGAGTGAGGTGCAGAAAATCAGCCTGTTTAAAACAATAAATATAGTAAAACGGATACCCTTAATCTTTTACACGGTGAATTTCTATCAAATCTTTAAAAAAATGTATTGAGTATTATACTAATCATAGACAATTTGGAATGAATAAACAAGTTAAAAATGATTTACACAAAATTGAGGGGATCGAATAAATTATTTGTGCTAAGCAATTCATATATAAAAAAATTTACCACTGCTATAGATGTTGTAAAATTTAATTAATTCAATTTTCTGTTAAAATTTACTTTTGCATATATATTGATAGTCTGATTATTTTCAAGCGCATCACATTGATTCATGAAACAGTCATTAATGATAAAACATGAGGAATCGTACAAAGTTTCAACAATCCTAATTCAACATCACATTACTTACACTATTACAAATTTAAAAAAATGTTTTATTGAGATACAAAACCTTTTCATGTTAAAAGAAATTTGTTTCTAAGAATTTTGTTGGGACCGCAGCATTATTTTGTGTTAACCGATATTTCTCATTATTTGTTTGCGTGTTGAACGTTTGCAACTATACTTAATATTTTGTGTGTTAAAGATTAAATATTTTCATACAAGTCATGATGCAATAACTAACATTTTATCACCAATTTTTCCGCACTCGTCTAGAATATCGAAAACAATTGAAAATTTATTTGACACATATGGGGTCTCTAACGATTCTTTGTCGACATTCTTCTTCCACCAGCTGTCATCGACAAAAGTGGATGTCTCCTCGGCGGCCTTCTCGTCTTCGAGATCATCTTCCAAGCAGATTACTTCGTCAAGATTATTAGAAATTTTGGACACCAATGGCAATTTGAAACATTGTTGATTCAGATGCGTTTTGCCATTTCTAATCGATTGGGATTTCTCGCAGAAGTCTTTTAAAACTCGAGGGTGTGTCCAGATTTTCTGAAGAGTGTGGAAATCTTTCAGCAATGTTTGCCCTTTCTTGCTTTGATTTGTTTTTGAGTAATTCTCCAAATAATCCTTATAGAGACTGGCCTGGCATTCGGATAGCGTTGTCAACAAAACATATTCTTGTTTTCTTGGTAAATATGGATACAATTCTGATACTTCTTTTCGCTGTACGCATCCTTCCAGCATTTTGTGTAAAACGTGCGACCGCTTTTTCATTATTTTAATATCGTACAGACTGGAGTCTTTGTGCTGACCGTTTTTTATGGGGTTTTCAAATCTGAAAATAATTCAATAACACGATAAATATACAATATTTATAATTATTTCCACAATTTTATACTATTCAGAAAAGGACTAGTTTCGCTCACCATAAGAATCTCATTCAATCAATTAAAATTAGACAAAAATTTGAATTATTAATTATCAGGTTTACATAACAAATGAACTGAGAAAACAATTTACATGTGGCCATACAAAATATATCTAAATGAATTAAAAAAGTTTACGAGCAATACTTTGATTAACTTTTAAAATTGCTACTAATTTGTAATAAAAAATAAAACAAATCAATTAAATAATACAAAATAAAAAAACATCAATTAGAACCCTTGACCACAAAACTGAGCAGATTTTTGGCATTAAAGTGTACCGTCTACTAATTCCTTTTAGTTAGGCATAAATTTACATACATTCATTTCATTTCTATAAATCTTAATAGGGAACAATGAAAAATGCATATAAAAAGATATAGTATTAATTGGATAGGATAGATGTCGTTAGAAAAATGTATTTGATGTTATTTTAAATAATATCAAGAAAGGCTAGAATAATCATTACCTGTTGATGTACTCCCTCTGCGTCCCGAGCAAACTAGGCTTGACAAAATTCACCATACAATAATATTCTTTTAGATTATTTTGCAGCGGAGTTCCAGTGAGAACGATTCTTCTACGCGTTGTTATTTTATTCATGCTCTTGGCAAGCATAGTGTTTTCATTTCTCAACAGATGCCCCTCATCGCAGACCACAATATCAGGTCCAGGGTAAACGAGAGCGTCAGATATCTTACTGCTGACGCTAGATTGGAGTCCAAGTTTTTCTTCATTTATATTAATTAAATGTCTGAACATTTCGTATCCCATAATGAAGACTCCGCCGTTTTTCTGCCAATCTTCAAGATAAAGCGCTCTGTGAGAGTATGTCTTCAGCTTTGAAAGTTCGTAAACTTTAATATTTGCCGTGTCGTTGATCCTGTTGAGCCATTTTTTAAATTCATCAACCCAATTGAGCACGGTAGACAAGGGACAGCAAATCAACACAGTTCGAGCTGGCAAACAGTCTGAAGTGAGAACTGAATGAATTAAGGCTATGACTTGCAGCGTCTTGCCTAGTCCCATGCAGTGTGCCAGGATGCAACCACCGCCTGGTTTTTCACTGGCGATCTTAACTGATTCGAAGCAAGTGTCCCAAATGAATTTAATGCCATCGATCTGTAAACAAAAACAAGTTAGTACGCGGCCTTCAGAGCAGAGGCTGGGAAGAGACTGAGAGCAGTTCAAATGACGAGCAGTTTATTCGATTGCGTTCGGCGCAGACGGGCATTGCACCTCTTGGCACCAAGCTACGACTACGCACCCCTTGGTTCACCCCTCAACAGATGTTACTTTGAATTTAGTGAGCAGATAATAGGTCAATACTGCATACTGCCAAAATGAACGATTCTATTGAGCCTAAGAATTTACAATGACAAATGACTCTAAGTCCTTCTATTGACACCGTGAAAAAAATAGCAATTTATTTTAGTTCTACAAAATTATTCTTTTAAGATATAGTTGATAGCTATTTTGGCTCACACGATCGTTAGAACTATGCTTAAACGAACATTTGCTTATCTATATATAGCTGTGTAGAAAAGGTACACAATACATCTTCTCTCCTGTTTTCAAGACCTAGCTTGTTTCTTGCTCGCAAGAAAACTAAAAGTGGTAGGTGAAACTAAAAATATATCAGCTATATCAATAAGTTTACATATGGCACGGAAATGTTCTATTACGAAAACAAAACAGCCCCCTGTAGAGGGTTAAGCGATGGCGATCGACATTTATTAGTTTGTTCGTTAAGAATCCTTTGTGATAGTTGATATCTATTGATTTCCAGCTGTTCTAAAGCCATCATCTTGTGACCTTTATTACAAAGATGCAAACACTTAGGCGTTGAGTTTGAATTTATATTATGTGATTCCTTTATAACCTGATTAGCGAATTGCGAATCTGTTTTTTTAATGTTGAATGATCTTACATGTTCGTGAGCTTGAGCGGCTCTTTTGCTTGTTATATAAGTGATAGAAGAACAAAACGAGGCTGTCTCTAAAGTAATTTTGCAAATCACACCTGGTGGCTCTTTAGTAATGTCACGAGTTCCGGGTGTACACTGACAATCGGCTTCTTCGTTTCTAAGTCAAAATCCAGTACCAAATTAGGACCATCAGCTGCCTTGGTCTCGGTAGAATTTTTAAAGTATTCTAGCTGTAAAAAAATATGGAGAGAAAATTATATATTTTTGGGTTGGGTCAATTTTGTGGACATGTAACTTTTAGGGATAATTGCATAGTTTACTTTAAAGTCATTACTGTGGAGTCCACAATAATATTAGTGGAAATGCTTCTCGAAAAAAAGCACCTATGAAACTTTAAAAAAGATAGATATGTCCTTTTATGTTTTCAAAGCCAGTATTAAAATTCATCATGGGTTTTTTTATGTGTTGAATTGTATGGATCCATTTTTAAAAAACTTACGAATTGTGTATTTTTCTTTAGCAGCCTTTGAAGACGGTTCTCTTCTTCGATAGCTGCTTTTTTGGTAGTATCGGCAAGGGATGCCTTGTTTATAACCTGAAAATTTTGTCAAAAACAATAGACAAGAACAAGAGACCGTAGCAAAGTGATTTTAATTCTTTTCACTTTCTCATGCATTTAAAAGTTACTAACTAAAGATTAATAAAAATTGCTATTTTTGAAATAAAATTACTGTAAGTGAAGTGTTCAATGTTGTTAGCTTCCGTAATAGATCTCACGGGTTCAAGTGCCAGCACTAAAACAATTTTTTTCAATTTGTCTTGATAATCTATATACATTTGTTTGACCCAATGAACGCCAGTATTTTTAATTCTTATATTTTTATAAGAAATGCGACAAAAAAAATCATGGAAATTATTTATTACACTGGTGTTATTAATTTTTACTGAAAAGTTAAAAAAAAAAATAACAAAAAATTAAAGCAAATTATTTCAGGGCTGCCAAACAAAAATGAAAAAATATATGTTTCATGACAGTAAAAAAAATGATGAATTTTTGTCTCTTTCAAATTTATTGTGCAACATATTCAATGAGACAGATTTTAAATATAAATGATTCAAGAGTTATCAGAAAAAAACATAAAAAACAATATGAGAGCTGTTTAATTCGTATGTGAATAATATGAGAATAATTCAACATTTGAAAAATCTGGAAATCAGTTGACATTCTGTAGATGTGTCTGAATTTAACAAAAAATAAACTATTGTATATTCATCAATACCCTTTTGGTGATGTTTGCGTGACTGCATCATTGGTAAACATCAACTACTACTTCATACTCATTAAGAGCTGATATTGAAAAAAAATTAAATACCTTCCGAATGTTTTTCCGTCCTTTGCCAGATAAATCGGTGAGAGATGCGGTTGGACTTGTCAAAATGTTTTCTTCTTTGATTGTTCGATTTCCCAATTCTTCAATGTCTGAGTCGCTATTTTCACTGCTACTCTTCAGGAGACTTACTTTACTAGTGTCAATTTCATTGTCTTTGCTACAGCCAGCCGTCGAATCCTCACTAAATACAGATCAAATATGCTCAGTTTTAAGGTTTAAGATGGTTTGATCATATTTACGTTTCATCAATAAACCAGAAAATTAAAATTATCGTGCATGAAAACAAAATGTCATAAAAATGGTTTAGTAAAATAAAATTCTATCTGACCTTTCTTCAGTGATGGAAATGAGAGATTTTCTTTTGACACTGGATTTTGCCTCAATTTTTCTTTTGAAAGAATCTTCGCTGGAGTCACTGTCAAATATGTCGCAATTTGAGATTGCCGATGAAGAGTCATTTTTGCTAGATGTACTTCGACGGTGCCTGTTAAATATACATAATGTTTATACAGTCAATTGAGGATTAAACTACCTAATGGTGGGAACAAGTTGCACAAATAATATGAACTACAATTTTTACAATGATTTATCCTTTTGTAGAGTATTGCCACACACATGCTGCTGAGTTTTGTGATGTTTAATATCAATTGCCATTCTTACATCTTTTAATGAATTATTATTTTACCAATCAACTGAAAGTCTTTGGTGGAATTTGAATATCAAATTTGAATTGTTAAAACATTGTACATTGTTAATTATAATTTCTACACATAAAGATACATATCTCAAAGCTTATATTGTCACATTATATAAAAACAGAAGCAAAATATCTTATACCTTTTTTTGGAATGGATTCTTTCGATCATCTTCTTTTTACGGATCCAATTCGCTTCTTCATCATCTGAATCCAAGTCACTGTCAAGTTTCTTCGATACTGTAGACTGTATATTTTCTAGCAATGGGTCTCTCAATCTAGAAGCTGAAATCTTTGGCCAAAAGTTCATTAGTAAGCATCCAAAAAAAAATTTCCATATCAAGTTACATTTTCAAAATCTAATCTGTGCTTGATGGTATCTTTGTTGAATACGTTGAATCTTTATACAATTTCACATGTCTTTTTTTTTATGACCCAGGTTTCGTATTTCAGCATCTTCAAGCAAGCTATCATACGGAAGCAATAGAACAGACAGTTCAGTCGAAGTCGCAGATTGTGATTAACAAAACAAGCGAAAATTGAGATAGATGTGGATTCCACTCTAGAATGAGAGATTATGACTATGACTGTAAGGGAGGTCGTCTCTTAAAAACATGAGGTCACAAAACAAGTTTATTAATTAATTCAATCAAAAAATTTATTGAAACAAAAAAGTTTTAACTCTGTTAAACTTCTGAGTGCTAATATCTCAACTATTGCAATGGTCAATAGCAGGGTGTTGATAGTTGATACTTAATAATATAACAGTGTTAAAACTCTCTTGTAAGAGTCAAATAACGTGTTAAAGTAGAGCATATTTTCTTTCAACACCAACACTATGGAGTTTATTTTTAAAATATTCCACATTTGAATATCCTTTACGTAGATCAGTAGGAAATGGGTTAATAATTGTGGCAGTAGCAGTCAGTAGGTTGAGACACAAGAACTTCTGATGGAGTATGTCATTCAGAATAAAATAAAGGGGATAGAGATGGTCTATAAGTATTCTAAGCTTCCTTTATCTTTAGCCCCAAATGGTGGTATGTTATGCAGTATGGTTAAACAAACTATAGACAAGAATCACGAAACTAAGTTAGATCGATTTATCATCTAACGTAATCTAATCTTAGAAAAAAAAAAAATTCAAAAAAACCTCTGGGTTTTTTTTTTCATCTCCATTAGCTTTTTGGTTTGTATCAGATTTTTCTTGGAGTGGTTTGATCGATTCATCTATATTTTTTCGGCATTCAGTCAGCGAATCTGAACCACTTGACGGATACTCCGATTCTGACGACGAGCCGGCCAGCAAATGTTTGGCTGCCAAATTGCTTTTCAACTGTAGCTCCAACTCGAGATCTTTGTCAGTTTTTTCCGCCGCCTGAAATTCAAATTATTAAATTTAGTCACAAGTTCATATTAACACATTCAATGCGGGAAAGGTATTAATACCTTTTATGCCGACTGCTGGTTAACTGCGGGAAGGGCAGTAATACCTTTTACATTGTCTGATGGTAAACGTTGGGAAAGGTATTAATACCTGTTTTTTTTCACAAGCATTTTAGTTTAATCTTGGTTATGAGGTTTAATATGACCTAATTTTACATAAATGAACCCATATTTATGAAACATGTTGACCACAAACTATGTTTCATTTTTGGAAATAAAAACTCTCCCATGTCAATTCTGCTTCATGCTGTGAACCACGTTCAGCGAGTATATAAATTTTAATTTCAGTGTTCCATGTACACTATAATCTGATTAAAGTATATTTAATTAAATTAGTATTTTCATTAAAATAAATATGTAAAATTATAGCTTTAACAATTATACAACACGGAAAACATTTTATTTTTTAAATGTAAAATATCAACATATGATTTAAATTAAAATTACAAAATACACATTATTCTGGGGGCTGTGTTCTGGAAAGGCCTGTGCCTTTACCCAAAAGAACATCTGTAGGTCATAAATTATGAAATAGTGCAAACAAGCTTGACATTGAATGCCTCACATGCACCGCCCATATATTTAACTGTTCTATACAAATCCCTGAGATTAACAATTGTTTTTTCAACAAAATGGCTGTGACAAATTGTCCATAAAACAAACTTTTATGACGGTCAAAAATAAATGCATGACTTACTGTGCGCCTAAATATTGATTAGTAAAGGTCCTTTATTTTATCATTTATGTTGAAATGCTTTATATCTGAAAGAAGTATTCTTTGCGGAAATTTATTTAATAAACTGGTGGTTCTATACTTGTCGAGTACCATATTGAAAAAAACACTTAAAAATGTTGGGTATTTTAAAAGTTATGGTATTTTATGTAAATATGTGTTTTTTACGGATGGCATTGATTTTATGCCCGCATTAAACTATCAGCGTAGTGCGAATCTCACCTGCAAATAATGTGTTAATTAGGCTGTCGTATATATAATATATGTTTACTTTGAGTGAATATATGGTTTACAAATTCAGGCAGCCAAAATGTACTATACCTCTCAATTTTATATTAAATTATAAATACCACGGAAAGTATGTGTTTAAAAACATTTTCAAGCTTAGAATTATATCACTGATGGTAATATGATTATTCTGAAAGTTTTGCAAATACAGTGGATTAATATATGGTTATAGAAATAATATCACACCGGATGAATGATATCGTCAGACGAGTCATCACTGCCGATGCTCTCGGAGCCGTACAAAACCTCCTTCTCCAATTTGGCCCTTTTCTTTATCCTATTCTCCTGTGCTTTGGTCAACTTTTTTCGCAAAGTATTGCTTTTGCTTGTAGTCAAAGTCGTGAGATCAGTCAGTCTGGAATATTTAAATTTCAATTATCAATAAAACAAAATAACAAACACTGCAGTTTATTAAAAAAAGAAAGAACCAGTTATAATTGAAATACAAAAACCTTAGTGTCAATTCCGTATTGGAGAAAAAGTTCTTAATTAGTTGCAAGATTTATTTCCTTCATCCAAATGACGTGAAAAAGTTCTTCATGATTGAAAAATATTTTGGATTTATAACAAAACTGTACCTGTCAATTTCTATTTGTAATAAATCTTCTCCACTTGTTTGAGATGACTTAACGACTCGCTTTTTGTCATCGCTTGAGAATTTCTGCATAACAGCATCGATAGACAAAGCCATAAGAGATTTTAAATGTATTTCATCAGATCCTATTTCCGTGTTGTGTTTTGGTCTTTTCTGGCATCGCTTTACAAATACTTTCTTTTTCATATGTAGACTGAAATCACTATTATCACTGTCCGAGCTGGACTGCAGCAACGCTTTGAGAGCATTTCGATTATTAGTATCGAGGGTTTGGCTATCTTTAATAACTGGATTTTGATTATTGTCAACGGCAAAACACTCCTCTACAGATCCTGAATCAGAACTGTCAGCGGAATCGTAGCTCTTGTAAAGTGGAATAAAATCATCAGAGTTTTTTGTTTTTCCCCTCGGGCGATAACTTAACGGAGTCTCGGGGCTATGTCGAGGTTCATTAATATGTTTCAGATCCACCAACTCACCTGATGGATTTCTAAAGTCACATTCTACACCATGTATTCCAAAATTCTCAAGATGCGCATCACCTCGAGTAATATCTTCACAAGAGATAGACATTTCATCACAATTTTTAATAATCATATCATCTTTAGCACTGCATTTATTAAGATCAAGATATCTGGCAGCGGGTGACATATTTTGTTTTATTTCATTTACTGAAATTCTAACTTCTGGATTGAGTTTATTGCTGAGAAGGTCGTGACTTTCAAAAGATCTATCAGCATTTTCACATTGTTTTAAATTATGCTGTAAATTAACAAAACTGGAAGAAATTGCTAAGTTGTCATTAAGATGTATATTTTTTGATATGTTATCATCTGATCTATCTCCAGAATTCTTGGTGTTTTCAATTGATGTCAACTGATGAACTTCGGCATTATGGTTGAGTTTGACAGTGTCGATATTCATATTTGCTGATATATTTTTAGGTGCTATATGACTGTTTATATTCTTTAAGCATATTTCTTTTAGTGAATCTGATAATTTTGTTTTTTCAAGAGTATTTACATTATTTAGACGTGAATGATGCTTTTGTGATTCACCATGAACGAGTGTAACAATCGGAGTAAAGATTTTATTATCAATCTCGCTATCTGAACACGATTCTCCTAAATCACTACAACTGGCCCGATTATGTTTTGCAGTTATTTTTCTGTATGACAGCAGTGAATTTATATTGTAGTTATTGAAAGCGAGATTCAGCCATCCGATCGAGTTGACTCTGTCGAGGGTTTTGGGGATATTAAAACACTCGTCGGCGGCGTTCAGGTTAGAATTCCCCCAAGCGGCGAGGCCGCACTCACTGTCAGGAGGTTTTAGAGTTCGGCCATCCATCCAAAAAAAAGACTGCTGTTTGGGTTTAGCCTGCGGGACTTTTTTAACCATGATAGATTTGTTAATCCAAACCGCGTGCTGTCCGGGCAGCTGGATCTCCTGACTTCCTAATTTGGCTTTCGACATGCCGGTGGTCGGCTTCCAAGAAATTCCAGATTTCTCCACTCGCTTTAGCAAAGACAGGCCGTCGGCTTTGGTTCCGTCCACATTCAGGGTATTGGAGGAGGCGTCCTCGATTATTTCACAGTCGCTATCGTCATCATTGGTCCTTGATGCGGAGGATTTACTCGCCGCGGCCGCGGGTGCTGACCCGTTCCCTAAGTGATTTGTAAAATTATTTTGCGATGAGAAATCAGCATAGTTCTTTTTGATTTCATTTTCTAGGCATATTAAATTGTTTTTAGCGAGCTGAACCAATAGGAGCGTTTTGTCAATGCAAAAACTGATATTTTTAGTGTTTTTTAGGAAGTCTGTTGTTGCTTTTTTATTTAGGAGCCCTTCGGCTTTGGAATTAAGTAAAAATCCTAGTCCTTTTGTTTTGTTGAGAAAGGTTTTCAAGAGCACACTCGCCGATTGAGATTGTTCTTTCGTCAAAGTCATCACATTGTGCCTGGTGGACGGCGGAGGCACGTTTTTTGTAATCGGCTGCGATGAATTATTGCCGTTTCCATTTTTTATGGTATCTCTCAAGGATGTCACATTGGCAATATTACCGAGTCCAAATAGTTCAGAATCGGCTGAATTGGAAATAATGAGCGGAGATGTCGATCTATCGGGTGACAGACTAGCGGTGGAAGATATGTCAGGAGTGGAGATGCTCGTGACCGAAGTCGATGTGGGAACATTGTTCAGTATGTCCAAAGGTGTCAATAAAGGATCAATCGGAGTAGATGTCTCTTTCACAATTTTCGGTGAAATAGCTGATTTTTTTTTGTTTTCTAATAATTTCGAAGACATGATCGCCGTTTTAGTGGAAACCGGCGTTACAGATGTTGCCGAAGTTGAGGAGTCTAATGACGATCTGGAAGCGGTCGCCGATTTTGCGTCGGAGTTGTCACCGCCAGCTCCGGAGGCACTCTTATCACAGGTTTTTGTTGTTTTGTTAGATTTTGGTTTCTTTGGACTTTCGTTATCAACGTTGGGTTGATAATCGTCATCTTGCATGTAAGTTCGGCGCCTTTTGGATTCTCCTTCGCTGTCCGAATCCAGATCGAAATTTCTATAAAAGTTATTCGGCCTGGATTTCCGTGAACTCCTTCGTCGTTCTCTTTCAGTGCCGTCTTTCTCTTCGGCGACCAGAGGACCGGGAAGGGAATCTTCATCCGAAGACGGTTTTCGTTTTTTACCTTTTTTCTTCTTTACGGGGCTGTCTGTCTCTTCCGTCTTCTGTTTGGCAGATTCGCTTTCAGCGAGGGCTTTTTCATTAAGAATACTTTCGATAGAAATCGTATTTACGACAATGTCTATATCCTCATCCATTTGAGCGGCAAATAACTAAAACAATAATACAAGCAAATTTTTGCCGGTTTAAAACTGACACTTCGTGAGAGTCTACCATAGACAAGCTAAATATTATTGTCATAGATAGATATAATAATAGGTAAATATCGAAACGCACATTGTATATTTTTTCAAGTTTTTGTGGATCCTATGCAAATTAGGGAATAGTTTGAAACAATTACATGGTTTTGCTTAAATCCAACTGATACACGCTAAAATCCAATCAAAAGTTAATATCGCACTACGCCTTTATTGTCAGGTAACAATATTTTTAACTGTTTTTTTGTGTTACATATTAAAATTAATGCTTGAGTTATTGAAATTGTGTGCAGCTTCACATGTGTAACATGTGGAAATTGTACACAGTTTTTACCAGTGCCTTTTTTAGAAAAAAAGTGTCAGAACTCACTTCACGTTAAGCTTTTTACAAAATAAAATTATATTTAAACATCATTTAAATGAAGTTAAAGGCAGCTTTTAGTATGCCACGATGCGCACAAAAAAATCTAAGGTGCCTGAACGCCGTTCCTCGACGTTACTTGAAACAAAAAGCATTGGTCAAATAATTTATCCAATTTACTAATCGAATAAGATGTTAAATTTTGATAAAGCACCCACCCTCAGTTACTTAATATTAAAATTAAAAGTAAAATTAAAGATGTTGAAAAAAAATGCTAGATGAAATCAAAAATTTAAAGAAAATGTAAAAAACTAACGGAAAACTGTTTAAATTGTAAGCTTTTAGAAATTTGACTCATGCCTATAAATATTCACAGTCAAAAGATTAATGTTGTCAACTTTGATTGAATTGCTCACAAGTTCATATATCAATACAAACAGATTTATAAAAAAAAATGATTTTTTTTATGGATTACTGTTCAAAAGCATGGATGTTTAAACTTTTTTCCACCTATCTACTTTTTAAATAAGAGCTTCGCTAGAGTGTAACCATTAGGATATTCCTAGCCCTAACCTTAATACAGATTGAACAGATTAAAAGTTCCTTAGTATTCAAGGGTCGACGAATCCTATGTGAGGACACCGATCCCACACAACAATGAGAAATGCGTAATCCAGAAAACCCATCTGCTGGCATTTGTGGCGACCATAAGACTTAAGCTTAGGCTGTAGAAAACACCAAAAGAAACTAATAAATGAACAGTATTTTAAGCATTGTCTTCTGGCTAAGAAAAGGAAATATCTGATGGAAAACCACATTGAAGCAACCTTTTGAGAAATTGTTCAGCATAAATCGGAAAGGCAGAGCTATTCACTCAATTGTTTTAAAAAGTTAATTATGATACCACCACAACAGAAACCTCAAACAACAAACTCTTCCCGATGACTGTCTGACCAGTAAATGAAATTAATATTATCCAACAACATCCAACATCCAACAACTCTATGCGCCAGTGGTAATGCTTGGCTGACTAAGAATGTTTCCCAGTCATCAAATTCTACAATAGCATTTCTCCCCACTCATTACTTTGGGGCTGAAGTATGGATGTATTTAAGATAAATATCTCTGTTCAGTTAACAGATGCCCAAAGGTGAAACCTGAGTCGTTTGTGGCAAAGCGTGTGGAATCATACAAGATTTCAATAATTCAAATTTGCATACAGTTGTATTATAACTTTATAAACAACTTAATTTGTATAATTTATGATATCAGTTCTGTCAGATTGTTAGTTCTGTTCCATCCGTGTGATGGAATGCCTGAAGATGCCAAGAGGCGAAACCCAGGTCGTTAATTTGTGATGAAATGATAATTTAATTTCTTCAATTCTGTTTATATCGTTCATTTATTGAATTGGCATTTACTTGATGGATCTCCATTATAATAAGATAAACATATCACAATATTTAGCTCAGATTTCCACTTACAAAAAGAGTGGGAGACCAAATATGTTTTGAAAATACTATGCTATAATTAATAGGGGTTGGATAAGCATTTTTCATGAAAAGTAAATAAAAGAAATATAAATGGTTTTAAAATTTATTTAAGTACATGCTAAAATGGATGCTGTATTATTAACAACTGCGATTTCTCATAGAAAAACATAATCAACATTTCCTTCATACAGTTATACAAAATATTTTCTTGCATAGTTGACAATATTAAATATGTCAAAGAGCTCATTTTAAATAACTTAGAGAGAGATCAATATTGCAATAAAAATGAAAAAATCAATTTTAATTGATTTGATGATGCCTATTTAAAAGCTAAAATTTATAAAAAAAAATGAACACTACATGATTTCACAAGGCTGTAGTTCAGACCAGGGCAAACTTTTTGACTCAATAGACATTAAAATTCAAAATGAATAGCGCTCTGAATTTTGTTAAAAAGGATATAAGTAATTCTGTAAAATATTCTTTTATCTGATGGTGGGCTGCAAACAAATATGCATCAGGCCATAGTTTGACCAGGTCTGCCAACACAAATTATATATATAAAATTATTTTTATCAATCTATATAGAAAGAGCTCTTTAAATTGATATTAGATTTAGATTTATTGCTTGAAAATATAACAAGTTTAACTATAGTAAAAAATAGGGTAGTATGTTACGTATCATGGGCGGTTGCATAGACAAAACATGTACATCAACAACATTTGTATCTAGTATTGCTACCTAAAATAAATGGTAAATAAGTTTTGAAATTGTAAAATTTTTCTGTGGTAGAATTACATGCAAATTATTATTTTAAAATTAAAATAAGCCCTGAAGCTGAATAAATATATAAACCTGTGGCCCACAAAGCTTTTCTATACGCAGCAATTATAGACCTGATTTGTCTATAAAAGTTTCATTAATATTATGGAACAATTTACTATGTTGTGACACACAAAAAAGTTGTCAGAAACAGGTTGCATTTGACTGATCTAGTAATTAAATATAACATTGAGAGAATTTATTGATAAATTTTGCTAACGTTTTAACAATTGGGACGGCTGATAACAGTGTGTTGATGGTAGACATTTAAAATTATAAGGCAAATAAACATGTCAAAACTTTTATGTAAGAACTAATTTTTGTATTGAAATATAGCCCGATTTTTCCTGATAATCAATCTTTGTAAGTTTAGTTAACACTACTGAATTCATTTTAAAAATATTACATGTTGGAAAACATTTTGAGTGGCTCCGCAGGGAATAAGTTAAAAAAGGTATCATCAATAGTGTTGAAAAGTGTATTACAATTTATCATATAATGAAACATTTTTTTCAGTCTTCTAAATACCTAATTTTAATTGCAAAATTATTTCAAATCAATTCATCATATAAAGCCTCTTTAGTTAGGTGAAATCGTTATGAAAGAAATTGGCGCTATCAAAATATATTGAGCCCTTGAATATGTCCCGTCAACGACAGCTCAATTTATTCCAGTATATTGTTAGAGAAATGGTTTTTTCTGCTTTCAAAACATCCGTTTAAATGTATTTTCTATTATAACCAAAGAAAAAAATATTGGGTTGATTGAATGTCCCAAAAATGCCTGGGTATTGAATGCTCATGATTAACATGTCTCATCACAGGCTATTGAGGGTTATTCCATGTGCACAGTTTCAAGCAGTCAATTTTAGAGATTTATCTGTGCATCAGGTTGAACTAAAGCCATTATTTATATATACCTTTTATATGTTAAGTGTCATTTCCTGGTGAAATGGCATAATAATAATAAATAAATAAAACACAATTTTTGATATAATTTCCACAATTTTATTTAATAAGGAGAAGTCCTTTATATTTTATTTGTAATCTATTTAATCTCATTAAGATTTATTTTGTATAATAACTTGTAAATTATTTTCATAGTTCCCGACCCAGTTGTTTTCTATACCTGGTAATTAAAAACAAAAAGTATCAGTAGATAATCTGCACAATGCGCGAAACTGGTCTAGATCATTATATTGAAAAAAAGTGGAATTAATGGTAACGATTATGTTTCATTTATAATATATATATGTATATACAATTAGCCCTCGTTATTAACACAGTAGTTAGGTCTTGTGCAAATGTTTATTGAGGATCAGTAGTCATACAAAATTTGGGCTAACATTTCCTTGCTAAACGCAAAAAGCAAGGATTTTAATTTATTGGCTTAGTCTAATGCTTTTGACACGGGCACTAAACTCGTTAAAGTAAACATGAATATGTGTTGTTAAGGGAGCTTGGGGCGTTAAATATTTTTGCCGCAGTTAATAAAAAAGTTTTAATGTAACACATCATCAGAGGTTTACTGTACATGTCAACTAATTATTATTCGGTATTAGAAATATGCTTTGATTTTTAAAAGGTGAAAGCAATGAACAGCTGGGATATCTGAGCGCCCCTTTCATAACTATGGTCTGGAAAATCAAAAGTATTGTGCGAGATGAGAATCAGCAGAGGTGAGTAGAATTCGTTTATATGCTGATTTTCAATTCTCTATGTTATCAAACAATATTTCTTGAGCAAATATAACAGAAAAAAAAAAATTGCACAATGTGTAGGCGTAAGATTGTACTGTAATTGACAAAATTTAATATTTTTTTTATTATGAATCTATTTAATTTAAAGATTTGGTATGGTTAAATTTTTACTTCATTTATTAAAGAAAATTATGGAAATGTTACATTTTTTATTCATGAGAAAATATTTTATTTGAAAACTATCTCCAATAAAGCTTCATGTTTTGTTTTTATTAGATTACTAGATTTAATTATTCATTAAATCTGTATAAACAAAACCTTTTATTTCAATTATTAAAACTGGAAAAGGAAAGTATAGATTTGAAATGATCATTTTCTTATTGTGAATTAAAAAATATACTTTTTGATGAAACAAACTCATAGAACTTTACTGGTGTATTTATGTTGAATTCGATTCCATTTTTAAGAACATCTATAAACAAAAATCTTCACATAAATAACAAATTTATTCAACTTAAAGAAGTCAAAAGGCAAAAAAAAATCATGTTCAAAATCACGGAGGTGTTCCCTATATATTTTATTTTGCGTATTATATCTCTATTTATTACTAACTAATTGACTATGAGAAAATTCATACTTTTTTTAAAATTGATTATTATAATAGATATAATATAAAGTTTTAGTGTGAATAACAAGTGACCTATAAAAAAAAACATTTATAACAAATTCATACCCTGTGCTATCCAGTAAATAGCTTCTGAGAAGGAGATAGCACTTTTATTTGCATACATAAAAAAACTAATGAAAAATATTTCCAATTCTTTCGTTATTCCATACAAAATCCCTCAAAAATCTTTGTTTTATTTGGTAAGCACTCACCACATTTGTGATTCTATAAAGAAAGCAATAGGATTGTCTATGGCTTAAATAATAATAATGTGATCTGCAAGTGAAGTATTAGTTAACAGTAAATTTGATCAATGTGAAACATTCCATAGTTGAAATCAGATTTTGTTTGTCATTGAAATCATAGTTCAGAATTCTTTTTAAAAATAAACATAAGTGTTGAATGTTGAGTGAATTAACCATGGTGATAACACAACAATCTGCACAAAAACTCAGTTACATACTTATAATGTAAACAGTAAACAGTATTATTGATTGAATTGGCATTCACTTGGTAGAACTCCATTATAACACGGTGAAAAAATAGCAATGTATTTTTGAATAAAAATTAGCATGATCAACGATTATTACACAGAGAATGTGTTGAATTGATGACATTTCAAATATTGAATAGCTTAGAAAATGAGATGTCATAAGCAAAAGAAATGAAACCAAAGATTTAGAGAGAAGAGAAGTTATGAAAAAATATTTCATAAAATTCAACCAAAGCTCACAACAATAGATATGTACTTAAAACTAATTTATTTTTTTACAAGTTAACTATTATATTTATGGCATAGCCACTTTTAAACATAGTTTTGTTTACCATCATATTTTTATAATAAAACGTATAAAACTTTTACTTTGAATAAGACATATAAGTTTTATGGTTAGGTAGACACTATTCAAAATGAATTATCAAAATGTCAAACGCAATAGACAGGTAACTTAAAATATATTCTTTTTACAGTTATTATGACTAATATCTTCCTAATATCATCCTATCAAAAACTGGCGAAGACAGACTTCAGAGGTCCTAATACCATTAATCAATTAACTAGTGATCAGACATTAATAGAAGCCGGGCAGTGAATGTATAATATCCATAGGCTGAGAGGTGTGACTTTATTCAAATGCCGTTTTTTTTATAGCTATATTCACTGTTAATAGGAGACAATCTGACAAGCTTCAGCACGTAGAATTGTAACAATCACTCTTTTAATTATATGTGAGCGGATATGATTGATCAGAAAAAAACTTTGAACGAAAAAAAGTCATATTATCAAACACAAATGATTACTAACATGGTTAAAGTTTAACAGATCATCTATTATCAGCAGTGACTATAGCTGCAATTACTGCCATATTTCAATAAAGCACTACCAAAATAAAAAATACAAATATGAATATTTTGTAAAATTTTTGCATGGTAAACTTTTCAAAATATTTAGAGATGTTTGAAAGATTTCCATAGATCGGTTTCAATTATTTTGAGTGGCATAATTATAACAGTAAAAATAAATAAATCGATTTCAAACTACCCATCTCAATGAGATGATGATGCTCAAGGGAATGGTTTTTTTGCCTGTATTTGAAGCCTGCCTAGCTAGGATTTTCATATTTAAGGGTGTTTTAATCCTGATAACATCACATAATAACAATTAATAAGCAACATAAAAAGGAATGTCTTTTCCAAACTGTAAAATCTAATTAATAAATATTATTATTATAACCGGATAAAAGATTGCCGTAAAGCATTCATAGACAATAATTATTACTGTAAATTTATTCTATCAAAATGTGAGAATATTTAATTAATTGACAAGTGGACAAATATTTTAATTTAATCATTAAGATCTATACATAACACTTACAAAAAGTTTAATAAATTAGCACCGACACGTCGGAAACAACGTTCTTATTCTTGACTCCCGGAAAAAGGGTCAAACCAACCGACAAAGTATTTCCCACTAAAAAAAGACATAACTGAACATGTCTGCAATAATTTTTTCATTTAGTTTCATGATTGTTAAAGCTACAATTAAGATTTTTTTCATATAATAAATTTTTATTTCGTATATTAATGTGATAAAATAACAAGCAAAAAGAACCTAAAATATCAATGATATATTAAACGCATGGATATAAACGATATTGTTCAATGTAATTGTCAATGTTGTTGGCGACTGTGATGGATCTCAAAACCCAGCACGAGCAGTTTGATATGGATGGAAAAAATCTTAAAATTCGTATTGATTCATCAGGAGTTTTGTGAAATCACATTTTTAATGTGAATTTAATGAAAATTTACTGTAAACATGTTTACAAATTAATGATTTGCCAACGAAATCGGATTCAAAACAAATAAATACATGGGTGGGTTAAAACCTTCTTCACGTGTCAGTTAATATTAGAGAATGATTGTTTCCGGGCAGCATTTATACCTAAATATTATATTATTACAATGTGTTATATTTGCAAATAACAGCAACCCTCGAGTGCTACACAACATGTTGAACAAAATTTTCAAAAATACACAGTATTTTATTGCAGACAGACATTCTTTACAGTTGGCACCACTGAACTTGTCAGCGTTTTACGTTACTCAATTTTAACTTGATAATTCTTAATCCTACAATACACCTAAACGCTATTTTATAAAATTTTAATAAACCACAATAATAATAGTATTGATAGATAATAATTACTCATGAAACAATTCTTAATTATACAAAATATAGACAAACAGGTAAGAAAGTAAATTAAACTGATTTTATATATTGTAATCTTTCAATTGGAACTTGAGACAAAAAAAAAACTGTGACAATCATACAGGTATATAGAAGAAATTGTTTAACTACTGATAGAAAAATACACAAATACACACATCATGTTGAAATTGAAAATGAAATAAAAGGTGGCCTTCTTTAATTTATTAAATAGGGTAACAGATACAGTAGCCGCCCAGCAGTAAAACGCATTATAAAGATATTTAAAATTGTAAGTTCTAGCTATTTCTTCCTATATGTCACCCCGAACAATATGTACTACAGTTATTTGTGACAACACTGATGATCCTTACACATATAGAATACACTTTTTGTCACACTAGTCTATTTATTTATCTTAAAGGTGAGGTCAAAGAGTATCTTTGTTGACTATATTGTAAAATTAAACATTTTCAGTCAGCATTTCATAAAAAATATGCTAGATTTCCATAATTTGTGCAGAAATAGACAAATAGCAGACCACTGTCTGGAGAGAGGCTGATAAGTTTCTAAAGTGTAGTCTATTTTTTTGTAATTTACAATATTGAGTGAGGTTGCATGATGAAATTTAAATATCAATTTTGAATTGTTGAAACTTTGTATTTTTCCACACGCTTTTTCACTCATGACCTTGGTTTCGCCTTTCAGCATCTTCAGGAGTTCTATCATACGGATGCAATAGAACTGACACAAAACAAGTAGTTTGCATTGTTTATGTACAAGAGGAAATACACAGAAAATATATAGACCCTAAGGTTAGAATCAAAATATATATCTGAAACAATTTCAATAACTACTGATTTGATTATGACTAAAAATTTCAAAGCAATCGATAATCTTAACTGGCCAATCACTGTATCTGTTACCCCATAATCAATTGGTGAACTCAATTGCATGAGAGCTGTAACACCATAAAGTGAATGAATCGGTGACGAAATTTTATTTGGCAATATTTTTGTTTCTCTCAGATGAGATATGTTTCCTCGATGAGCATTTTTTATTGAGCATCATACCAACAGTTTCTTCTGTATATAATAATCACTTAAAACTTCTTTCCAAGGCCATGACTGGTTAATCAATCTATTGCGAAAATCAACAAACATTACCCACAGTCACGATATAAATGAATGTAGGTTCGCTCCTGACAAACTATTTCATTGTGAAGTATGCTATAAAAAAATGGTTCAATTAGCACTATGAGTTTTTTTGTAATACTATTTAAAATAATCATATTAAATAAAGACAAATTCCCAAAGACCAATATATTGAATGTCAACGAAAAAATCAGTAAAAAAAAATTTTAAACTATAATAAACTAAAGAGGCAATGACTTTGTTCACGACGGTGCTCAACAACAATTATGAAATGGTACAATTTCCTTGCTCCGGTGATTTGGGCATACTGGGAGTGGCTTCTTGCTGCTGGTAGTGCATCTCCGATACTTTTGGAGATTCTTTTCGGTGCGAGGACTGTCTAGTCGAATCGGAGTTGTTTTGAGAGCTGATACTGGGATCGGACTGCGACATCGAAATGGCGTTGTTCACCGCCTCCTGTTGGGCCCCCTTCATTTGGTGATTGATTGTCATGGGGGCGCTCCTCACAATAGCGTTGTGTTGACTTTCACGGCTTTTCAAAATGGTGGAGAGGACAGTCACTTGACTTTGAATCGTTGCCATGAACGGCTTGTATCCCAAGCTGAAAGACAAAGAAATATTACCATAACTTTAAATTAATTGATTTAACCTTTTGCACTTGAAAGCTGCCATTGAAGCGGCATTGATTTTTCTCTTATAACTCAGACACAGAATGTTTATTTGACATACAATTATTATATTTTATTCGAGCCAATGTAACTTATATTTTTAATAACTCAATATTTGCATTTATTATAAGCAAAAAATATGCTGACCGATCAGTACTTCAATTCTATAGGACATAAAAAAAAATTGACCTTATCTGGGCAGATGCATAGAAATAAATGGAGAGAACACATGTTTTACACACCGATTAGCGCTATTTAAAATGAAATTTCAAAACACATTTTTATTTGTTAGATTATGATATAAGTAATATGCTTAGACACCTTTAATTGTGTGCCATCGTTTGTCGAGCACAAAGGGTTTTCAATGTAACTTGATTAGATGAAGACAATTCACCAATATTGTAAAACTACACTGAAAAAAATATTTGTGTTGGAAAATGTCTAAATATGAAATAACATTTTAACCGTTTTAGTGCTAAGCAATTTTGGCAAAAATAAGTGAAAATTGCTATACACATATTGATTAATTTAGAGGAAAAAATAATGGTGTCAAATAAAACACTCTAACTTAGACAAATATCAATCAATTTTATTAATTATTTTTGCATTATAAAGATAAAATGTTTATTGTTTATTAATGTTTATTAAACATAAAGTGATATCAATATTATTGTATTTTATTTCTTTTAGAAAATAAAAAATCAAAAAAAAATAGCTCAACAATTATGTTTTGCCGCACAAATAGCTACTAATAACTACTAATTGTTGGCCTTCTCGTTATTCCCATTTCGAGTATGACAGCAATAAAGGCTTTCATTTCGTATATTGTTGTCGGCGTCCACTTTTTTGCTCGAGAATTATCCGATACAGTGTGCGAGGCCAAAAACTGTGCAGCATATCGATTTGTTTCCCTTACGATGGTTTCGAGCAGTGATATTTTAAAATAATATAAAAAACGATAAAAGTTATTTTTAAATGTATAAGAATGCACTCTCATTACAAATTACGCGCGAGGTTAGCGTACGTGCACTCCCGCGGAGCACCGAAAACACACTGAAACTCGCAGCGCTTTTGCGCTGCGCCGCAATTTTCGATACAAACGATCGCAGCGCTTTTGCGCCGCGTAGCATTCTAACGGTTAAATAATAAAAACACATTTTTTTTTTAGTACTTATTTCCACAATATATTTTTTGATCAGGACCGGTTTCGCTCATCGCGAGCATTATCAACTGATGCTCGCGATGATGAATGCTCGCGATGAGCGAAACCGGTCCTGATCAAAAAATATATTGTGGAAATAAGTACTAAAAAAAAAATGTGTTTTTATTATTTAAAATATAATGCCTTTCCATCAAGAAGTGACAGTTAACACCTTAAAAGTGATGAAATAACATGATTACACATAAAGTTATGATTGAACATGCATTCAATTTTATATCGAAATGCCTAAGTGTCACAACCTATTATCCGTAAATTGGTTTGTTCAACTTACCATTCTGAGTTGATCCAGAGGCATAGATCTTGAAAAGCTTTCTTCAATCTGATGACGGCTTCTATAGTAATATCGGAAGACCTGGCTGCGTTGGTTGTTCTTAGCACGGCCATTGCATCTTTTAACATGAAAGCGATTAAGAAAGACCATTCTAAACAGCCCGCTTCAGTCATCAGCTGGAGAAGGTACCTGTTAAAAAAAGCTTTGCTATGAAGTAGTAATAAAACACATTGATCTTAAATTTATCAATTTAATTTAGGATGATGACAGGAGGGTACTTGATTATCAATTTAATTCCAAAACTATTTATAATCACAAATGATCCGAAATTAATCTGTTCACTTGATGATGCCTCAGGAAAAGTGAAACCTGAATTATTTTAACCCTTAACCAAGCTGCGGCAACTAAGAATAATGAGCAATGACTTGTGTCGAGTCAAATTAACAATGTAACTAAAAATAAGTTTCTATCATCATCATCATCATCATCATCAGCCGGGGTCGATCCACTGCTGGATGAAGGCCTCCCCGTTTTTTTTTTTTTTTTTTTCAGGGGGGGTTTGGACATAGCAACACCACGCTGCCCAGGCGGATTGGTGTTCGGTTTTCTGTTTGGGTTTTCCTTCCCATAGCCAAGAGAACACAGCACTCGGTGTTCCCCGAGCGGTCACCCATCCAAGCACTATCCGCGCCCAATGTTGCTTAACTTCGGTGATCGCACGAGAGCCGGTGTTTACAACGTGGTATGGTCGTTGGCAAAGTTTCTATATTAACTGATAATATCAGACTAAGTTTTTGTGAGAACAATAAGCCCTTACTGTGATAATGGTTAACTTATGAACACAGAAGATAGGGTTTTTTCGATCATTTGAACAAGTTCATCGGTAGTTAGTCAGCTAAAATTCTTAAAAATTAGCATTGATCATTGTACGATAGCAAGCTGTGAGTAATTTATATTTTCATATTTATTAATTGTCTAAGATAAATCGTCAGTCTTAAAAATTCAAATTTGATGTTGAAATTCCATCAAGCACCTATAATTGATATTAAATAAATCAGATGAAAATGATTATTTTGATTGTTTTAGATGATAGAAAGATGCAATGAGAAGGTAATGCCGTAATCTCACATTGATAATAGAGGTAGCAAACAATAAATGAATAATATATGTAAATATACCTGAGTTGGACTTCAGCCCTGGGCGTTCCGGCTTCTGGTTGCTGGTGAGAAAGTCTGTCCATCAAAGCGGCGTATTGCCTCTCTCCGTCGCCCCATACACTCACAGCTTCCGCTTCACTAACTACACTCATAGCTTGACCCGCCTGCAAAAAATATTGGTTAAATATTTACCCATTATAAAAAAGGGAAATTTCGGCATTACAGCAGATGCCAATAAATAAAACAAACAATAAAACATTAATAAGAATAGACAGCCCACATTATTTGGGTGTGGAAGTAAAGGATTGGGACCTGAATAGCTATGCAGAAGGTTTATGACGAAAGTAGTTGTATTATGTGGCTTACAGTCAACGTGTTTTGACTTATTATATTATAGTCAACTTGTACCCTTCTTATAAGAGACTTTCTCTGCATAGAAGATTCAATGCTGAGCAGGCCAAACCAAGGAATAAGTGACATAATTTTAAACTTTTTCATGCGTAATATATTCTCAATAAAAACAATTATTTTTTATTGAGAATGTATAATAACCTGCATCTCATGAAGATTACAGTTGCCTTGATGATCTCCCAGTGCCAAAGAAACGTAGCCGCTGTCGCCTCCGTAGCTTGCTCGCTCTGTTGGTGAAGGTGTGGATGGTACTGAAAGTTACATAAACATAATTGTAAAGTTTTGATGCATGATTATTGAATTAGCAATTATTTAACTTAGTTAGTGCTGGGGATATCATATTTCCAGCGACAGCCTTCAGATATTTGAGATGTTCTTTTTTTAATCAAAATATATCTCAGCATTCTGTCAGATTAGATAGGAAGGAAAAGATTCAAGGGCATTTAGAGGACAGGACAGTACAAGGCCTGTTGAAGAGTCTGTCTTTAAAGTTTCGTCATAGATGATAATAGATGCATTCGAGTGGTCAGCTATTGACACAGTATTGCAGCTGTTATGCATAAAAAGACAGACTCATCAGAAGTTAAGATTTATTTTACGTCCAAGTAGAACACGCAGGTTTGTAGGAGCACGGTAAAGGTGTCCTAACACCCTACCAGCTCAAAATCCAGTGTCAATTGCTGTTCTCCTAACGGTGTTCCACTACAAATAGCAAGATGTCATCAGTATTTATGATCACTCAAGGCATATGTTTCTAATATATGTATTTTAAAACATCTGCGATTTCGATATTAGCATAATAATAATAAAACAAAAGAAAATGATGGGTGAGGATGAAAGAAAAGATTCAAAATTGATTTATTTTTCTCCATGTTACCTATCGCATTGCTCCCTTTCCTGTGCATGAGATTTGATAACGGTTGCTGCAGCACCGGGTAAGGCCAGTGGAAATCGTCATGTAGCTGCTTCAAGCAACCAACGGCGTTCTCCACCCGGGCTGCTCTCTCTTTTTCATTTCCCAGCCACGCCACAAGGTGGAAGTCAAGCCTTGATGCAAAATGACCAAGCTGCCACATGCGACCGCCCGCCAATAGTTTTCGCGCATGCCTCTGGAGCATAACGTCAATGAAAAACTCTTCAGCGGTCCCGGTACAAGCCTCTCTGAACAAAACAGGAGAAATAAACCATTTAATGTAACAGTATGTTTGGATCTCACGAGCAAGGACTGTGGCCTGAGTAAGTAAACTAAATGAAAGAAGAATCAATGAGTACTGAAAGAAAATTTTATCATAATAAATTAAACAAAATAAAATTAAAACCTTTTTGTAGGATACAACTAATAATACAATCAATTATATAATTTTACTATGTAATAACAGCAGAATCACAATTTTAGATTTTTGACGTAAATCATAAATGAAATGTCATGAAAACTTTTAAAATCGTGGAAAGTGGTGAGTTTACATATAGAAAACATTTTGGAACAAGCTGATAAAAAAGATTAATTTCGTGGATCATAGATGGCAATAAAAAACCATTAGGGTTACCAATGTATCATAAAGCAACTTCTTTCGTATGAATGAGATAGATTGTATTTTACTCATTTGCACTTTTTCAAAAAAATTTTCTTTGCTCAATTAATTGCTAGCATACTTATAGTTGAATTGTTTAGAAATTGAACGGATATCCCTAATTCCTAAAATTAATAAACCTAAAACAAAAAAAAAAAAAAACCAACTTGTCAGAGCGCCCTGTTGGCACTGATTTTTTTCTCCTCGTGACAACACTCTGATTAGCGGAGACTGGGTTGGCAGCAGTGGTAACAAGTTCACTATTGCCGTGTTTGCTGGAATCCACTGTCACACGAGGAGTCACCGTCGTGCTAAAACTTCGACCTCTGCTTACCTATTTACAAAGTTATTATTTTATTGTAACAGCTGAAAGTGCTTGACTATATCAAATTTGAACATTTCCATAAGAACTGTTCTTGAAGCTGGGTTTCTCTAAAGGCGTTCTTATAAAAAAAAAAAACAAAGATAATAAAAAATTTCATGTATTGATAAGCAGAATATTATCCTTCATCCAAAACATTCGATCAATAAAAGTAATTAATTCATTGTTTTAGTTCACAGATGGAAAGGTAATGATTACCTGCATGCTGCCAAGGATTACAGACAGATCTTCAGCATTTGGACTAACGGGAGCATTTTGCTGGTTGATTGAAAATTTGGGACCCATTATTACGGATGTACGTGGTGATTCTACATCATTTGGATCTGAAATAAAATTCAAGAAAACTAAAGTTTACACCGATATAAGATTTCAAAATGATGATAAATAAATTACTGTTATACCCCGCTTACAAAGAGTGAAAAGGGTATTCATTGTGGGTGTGTTCATAGATTATTTTATGATGTTGGTGATTCAAGTTGTTCGGTAAGTAATTAACATGTTTTACTCAAAATATGAATTATTGTCAATAACATGCTAACATGAAAAAAAATGGATGGATAAATACAAAAGTCAAACAGCTCAGTCAGTCTGAAGATATCAAGAAATTACTGCCTAGGTTCTATTCATGCCCAGATACAAATAAACATGACAATAAAACTCCCGCAGTTCTGCTGCGTATTTTCAATGGATGGTCATAAGCTGTACATTTAATCGGATCAAAAGTTGATTTTCTTTGTCCATATGGACAAGCCAGTGTAAAATGAATAAATGTTTATTAATAAATAATCAGGGAAGATGGCAAATGCCCTCCCCCTCATAGATACCTAGTGATGTCCTTGTTTTTAAAATACTACAGATGTTATTGTAATCTATAAGAAATCAGTAATTGATTCAATTGATTTTTTTTCTTGTACACCATGAACAGTGATTCAGTATTAAAATAAGCAATATTAAACTTTTTTATTTACCTATAGCTCTGAGAAAACGCACCAGATCTCTTGCCAGATCCCAGCGACCGCTAAATAAGGCAGTGTCCAAAAGTAATGTTGCCAATTTCCGGCTCACTGTTGAACTTTCTAAATTCTGAAAGAGATATTGAAAATATTAATTGTATACTACAAATGGATTGAGATGTTTCGATTATAATAGGTTTTTGAATCAATTGCCTGAATAATTTCTTTACATATAATCAATACGAGAATAGATGCTTGTGTTAGATATTGGGGGTGAGATGGTTTGTAAGGAATTCGAAGATTAGGGAATATACTAGCCAACACCGTGCTACGTCAGTGGTTTTGGATAGATACTGGAATTGGCTAGGTCACATGATGTGGATGCCTCCACAGAGCTTGAACCCTGCCTACCTCTTCAGATCCCGGATGATGTTAGATACTATTATAAGATAGATCTAGCTAGAATGTTAGAACAGAGAAGATGTATGGTGTACCTTTTCTGCATCACTACATATAGATAAGTAAATGTACATTTAAACATAGTTCTAATAAGGATGTAAGCCCAAATAGCTATAAACTATATACCTTATGTATTTTGAATCATAGAGGCACCGTGTGGTGTGAATACGGTGAAAGAATAACCAAATTGGGAATAATTACCTGAAGAATAATGAGGTAGGAAGCTGCCGTGTCCAACATATTTCTGCTCAAGCACATCTGAAAGAGTTCTTTAGGTTTGCCAGCAGCAGAAAATAGGTATGACCAGAGTGCTATTTCTGTCTTTCTTGCACACTGAACGACAGTCTGTAAATACAATTATTTATAATCATCAGTAATAAGCAATCTCATAGTCAATATTTAATGTTGAAGTTCCATCAAGCACCTTCAGTCGATATCATAAATTATATATATATATATATATCAAATTTTATGATACATTATAACATTTATTTGAATTGTTCAATCACACAAAGAAAAAAATTTACAGTGTTCAGTATTGCAAATTGTTACAGGTACATGATTGGTCATTCAAGCAAATAAATCAATATTTTAAATAAATAAAGGGTACCTGAAGATATACTGGAAATTCTTGAATGAATTCTATTACACTCGGTAATTGAGCATCAGGTATAGGTTCTTTGCTTGTCGCTTCTTCTTCTAAAACCTGTAAAACCAACATTCATTTAATATTTTATACATCAAAAGAAGCTAACTTCTTCATAATATTAATTTTAGTCCACTCTGACTGCTAATGTCTCAACTGTTGGGACAGCTGATTTCAGTGTGTTGTTGATAGTTGCCACTTAAAAATATCAGAAAGTCAACGGTATCAAAACTTTTGTATACACCCAGTCCTTTTTTTACGCGAATTCGATTCTACGCGATTTTTTTGGACGGCACCGCTACATTTTTTTACGCGCTTCACTCGTTTTTACGTGATTTTTTCCCCTAATTTGTTTTAAAGAACAACATTTATATATGATGCTAGGCATGTACGTTTCATTTTTTTTAAATAAAAAAAATATGTGTGTTTTTAAAACTTAATTTTGTAAAGCATTCCATTTTTTTAAATACACATACAATTGCCAAATGTTGACAAGTGTATCGGATATTATCCAAATTTATGTTTTAGGGTATGAAAAGAAATATAATGCGATTGCGTGAAATCATTTTTTTATGCGCCTTTTTCTGGAACCAATGTATCGCGTAAAAAAAGGACTGGGTGTATAGCCTAATTTTTCTTGATAATCACCATAAGTTTGGTTAATACTAACAATTAGATTAAGAAATATGTAGTGTTGGAATATCTTTTATATAGCTCGCTCAACAGGATAAGGAAAGTTAAATATAAATCAGATACATGGGCAGACATCACAATCACCTTTCGATACAAATCTGTACACATATTAAAAATCAACAAACAAAAGTGCTTATTTAGGAATTTCAATGCTTAACTACATTTAAAATCAAATCAGCTTTGACGACCAACATCGAGAATATGGTCAGTTATTTTCTCACCTCATGAAGCAGCAATTCAAGGGAATGTGGAAAATATGGTAAAGATGAGCAACTGCGGGCTATTTCCCAGGCGTGGTGGCCGAGATTTCTTCTTAACAATTGCCTGAGTATTTGATGCAGGTACACTTGACTCTGAAATTAGTAAAACAATTTTTAGTACAGCTTGTTTCTTTTTTTATATTCTTTATTGAGGTTAATTTAAAGATAAATGATATAACATACACCCATATTCAACAACACACATCGAATTGAGAGAAAGCTTATGTTTGATATTAACCTTGCTGGGATCACAGAAATGATATTAAGCGCTGAGAATATATCTGGTCATGCCAGAATTGTATCCTCTTATATCCTCTGTATAAACTATATAAACCTCCACTATAATTTTTGTATTGGTGGTTATTCTGCTTAGTGCTGGGGACATTGTGGTTTGCTACATGTATCTGATATGAGTTCTTGGTTTCTAGCTATCTAAGATTGGTTGTGTTTACTAAAATAAGTCCCACCACCATGTCAGATTGGATGGAGACAAAATAATTCAGGAGGGTTTCAAAATTAGTACTGCACAATATCTGCTGAAGTATTTGCCGCATTTGACCGGTCAACTATGGGGTTTTAGAACTTTTTGAAAGCTTCAAGATATGATCATAGACTGTTTCATATATTGATACGTTGGTGATAGTTATCAGAGCTTTTTTTGTATAGTCTGTAGCATTTTCAAATGTTTCACAGCATTTATGTATCCCCAGATAGGTGTTATGTACATCATAATGAGCGTGTAATTCCAATGTACAAAAGAAGGTTTATCCTTCGAGCAAGTTCTAGATCTAGACAGTTCATAAGGTGTAATAGTAAAGATTACTCACAGTTCGATTTAATACACAGAATGGTAATGAGAATACTGAATCAGAATCTGATGAATACAGGACGGTATCATTTTCGGCTCCTAACAGGATGGCGTCTTCAAATAATATTGCTGCAAATAAAAAACAATACTCAATGGCAATATATTTATAGAAAATAGTAAATTACTTAATTGATTTCGAAAGTACATACTTATCTTAAAATTTTAATTTTTACAGTTGATACTTCCTTAGTTTGTCAAAGATCGACGTAGAAATGAAAAAAAAAAATTAAAATCAGTATTACCGAGTGGATATATCTTAAGATGAAAAGGCAGCATGATTCTTTTGGACATGAAAGTGTGCGTCCGACACGACGCCGGCGGAGGTGGAGGGAACAGGGGAAGCCACACTCTCATTCCGAGTGCTCCGCACCAGATCCATAGAGCGGCCGTCAGATGGGGCTGCTCTCTGCTGGAGTGCCGTGCTGCCCACACAGATTCCACACACGATGCCAGCACTGTCCCGGGCAGACACTTATAAGCCTGTAAATGTGAATATCATATCACATCACATTATTATGAAAGTATCAGTTGTGACTTATGTATGAATTTAATAAAGTTGAAAGTATTACGAGACATCTAAATAAAAAACAATAAAAATAGACAGCATATTCTTGTGACGAAAATTAGCCCTCTGAATGTTAAAGTCTATAATTGCCGAGACTGCTTATTGAAGTGTATTAAAAGTCGACTTGTAAAAGAGAGTAGTTATTTTTTGTGTAAAAATATAGCCTGTTTTTCTGTGAAAATCTCCATAAGTTAGTTTCACAGCACTACTGCTGAATTAATTTTTGAAGTTTTAAATGCTACAATATCATTTATGTGGCTGGAAATTTAGGCAATTCAAAAAATTTGCAAACTGTTTTGGAGAAAAAGTTTACCTTCTCTGCCTGTTGCTATTCAATCCATAATTTCTCCAATATAATTAATTAGAATTTATGACAATGACTGAGGGTGCTATCTGTATATGTAGTATGGAATTTTAATATCAAATTTGAATTGTTGAGACTTTGTATGATTCCACATGTTTTGTCACTAACAAGCCGAGTTTCACCTTTCAGCATTTTCAGGTCATTCTTCCTGCCATTGTGTAAAACTTTATTTATTAATGATTATAATATTTTAAACATTTTTGTTTGTTATTGCCATTTTTCTATTTTTATATGTCGAAATGTATCTTTGATAAGATAATTCTTCCATGAGATAGACACAAGCAAATAAAAAGATGTAGAAGCGATGATTTGCAATGTGCAAATAGTAAATAAAAAAAAAATAATCTAATGGATATAATTTTCAATAAAAGATAAAGACGTGTTGGAAATATCATAAATAAATTACGTTTGCTTTGTAGTTTATTTTACGCTCTAGTTGCATCATGAATCCACTTATTAATAACGAGATTTCTTTATGGACTATCAGGTTTTTAAGCAAACAAAAGTAGAATTTATACATCTATTGAAGTAGGCAGATTTCACTTTTGTGAAATCGCATGCGATCTGAAAGAAATAGACAATTTAAGTAAATCCACACTTTTTAAAAAACAAATGAAGTCATGGCATAGATAATTAAAGGAAATCATTTAGGTATCCGGTACATGCATCCTGAATATTATTTCATATAAAATAGCGAGATATCAAATTTTTAATTTAGTATGGATTTGATTCTTCTATTATCATTTCTTTGAAGATGGCACTTATTAAGGTAAAGAATATAATTGTTGGAATCGTTTACTGTAGAGGCTGTTGTTTTGTACTAAATCAGTTTTCTTGTAGTTTTTCAATATTTTAACTATTACTACAAATAAAAATATCAAAAAAAAAATGTAAAGGGTCAATCCCAATAATCAAAATGTTTAAACGATTTTTAGGTTCAATACGCACTGGTGTATGACATGCTAGTGGTTAAGCTATGCAAATGAGTTGGATATTAAAATATTGTTTTTGTAACACTCACACACACATGTAAAGCCATATTCAGTAAGGGTTAATAAATAATAGCCAAAATTAGCTAGTGAATTACTTTTAAAAGCAATGTTATTTCTCTAAGCAGATCGTTTAAGAGTGTTTAACAAGGTTATATTTATATTAATGAAAGTTACTCTACAAGTAAAAAGTAGTTAAAAGATTGACGCTGATTTTGTTTTTTAACAGATCATCTTGTTAGGTGCATTGGTAAGTGTAGCCAACGCAATTCCGATTCATAAGCACATTGCTTACGCTCCAGGCCACGCTTCATTGGACTATTATGTAAGTACAGTTTTGTTATATTGTATAATATATTTTATTATTGGAAAAATGTTTATCATCGACCCAAAAAGGCATAGTATAAGTCTAAAATGATATTATTTCAACAAAAAACAAGTTACATTCCATGTGATCCGCTAGCTTTTTCTAGGATCTCACAACTCAAAATATATCAAACAGAAAATCAACAGTGAGGTTGATTCAGGCTAAGCTTAATACAGTCATTCTATATATCCTATTCATTCTATATTTATCTACATCATTTGTAGTTCTGATGATGTTGAAAGCCAAAACATACATATGATTTGGTAGATCCGAATACTTCAGTTTTGTACATTATCTTTTTTTGAGTTCTATCATGTAAATGATAATTTAATAAATAAACTGTATATATGTGAAAATAGTGCATAGGTGTGTAGTGTAAAAATAACTTTGAAATATGACAATTAATTTACATATAATATAAAATTTAGTACTTAAGTCATTGACATAATGGTGAAGTTTCGAATCCATTTTGACCATTGAATTATGAACCATATGATAAATATCAATTTGGGAATTTCAGGATTATCCAAAATATGCTTTTGATTATGCCGTGAAGGATCCACATACTGGAGACAATAAAATGCAATGGGAAAAACGGGACGGTGAAATTGTCAAAGGTAACTACTATTAATAAATACACACATTACAATCACAGTTGACCGATATTAAAACATTGTCGCTGTGAGCTATCATTGTAATTACAACAATATTTTAGATTCCAAGTTAGCTCTAAGAAAATGTTTTTATCTTTAATATGTTCAATGGATTTGGCAGTGAGTTAAATAATTCACAGTGTGTTTTTATGCATTTTTGATTTGAAAGTATGCTATGAAATCATGTTGTTTTAAGTAATCAATCTTTAAAAATGTTTATTGATTGAATTGGCATTCACTTGTTAGAACTCCATTATAATACAATGAAAAAATAGCAATGTATTTTAGTTCTACAAAATTATTTTTAACAAATATAGTTGATAGCTATTTCGGCTCACGCCATTGTCAGAACTATCCTGACTATCTTGAACTATAGTTCTGACTATATTTTACACGTTATTAATGAATCACATAATATAAATTCAAACTCAGCGCCTAAATGTTTGCATCTTTATAGTAAGGGTCGGAGAATGACGGCTTTGGAACAGCTGGAAATCAATAGACACCAATTATCACAAAGGATTCTTAACGAACAAACTAACATAATAGTATCGCCACTTGTCCAGCCGTTGTACAAAGGGATGGTCTGATTTGCGATGGCGTGAGCCGAAATAGCTATCAACTATATTTGTTAAAAATAATTTTGTATAACTAAAATACATTGCTATTTTTTCACCGTGTTTTAAAAATGTTCACTTATAATAAGCAATAAAGTAAAGGTTTAAATTTGATTGCTAATGCCAATCAAGAAACAATATTCCAAAACTAGTGTACGAAAAAGTTACACAATGGAAAACTTAATATTTGAATTTTCAGGAGCCTATTCCTTAGTGGAGTCCGACGGCTCAACTAGTGTAGTAGAGTAATATACGTCAGATCCCCACAACGGTTTCAACGCTGTCGTCAGGAAGATCGGTCACGGGGTTCATCCACAAAAACACCTGCTGCAGTCTCAATTGATACCACACCTGTTGCCAATAGCAAGAAAACAATTGTTCTCGGACTATGTCTCACATGGAACTCTTTTTAAGCCTACCATTTACAGAAATCTCATTTAAGTCAATAAAATTAAAATAGATTTGATATTACAGTAAAAAAATATATAGTATACTTATAAAATATTTGTGAAATTCATTGCAACATACTTTTCATTTATCCTTCAATATTATTACCGCAGCAAAACTTCAAAGTCGTTTTACATTTACTATTAAATAGATTACATTTCTACCACCCATTCATTATACATTTTCATTTTTACCTTTATTCTTTTATTCCCTCTATCTGACATCACTCTCTTATTAGCCTTTGAAGGATTTCATGCTTCAATTATGAATTCCAATGCCATCCGTAGGCAGTTGAGTGTATATTTGATGCATTTTAATTGTTGTTAGACCATTCTTCTCATTGTAAATATAATGGAAAAAAGTCACACAATTATCACAAAAAATACTCACTCCGAAAGTTAATATTCTTTTTCCACTATATATTGTATTAGAGCAAACAGTAATATATATTTGGTGATATTTATTGTCAAATCGAAATGAATCATTGAATTATACCAAATAATTGAAAATAAATTGTGATCAAACGATTATAGTTATCTTTTTTCCGACCCAATCAACATTCTTGGCATGTAAATGTCACAGAATTTGTTTTGTATTTTTGTCTAAGCCTGGAAGCAAAACTAATATATTATAAAAATTTCTAGAACAAAATTGGGAAATATATTTTGAAAATATTCAACCATTTGAATCAGGCTATCAAAAATAAACAATTTTCATGCAATTAGTGTTATGTAATCGGTTTGTTCATTGATCAGTCTGTGGTACAATGGTCAATGTTGTTGGTTTCCATGATGTATCTCACAGGGTTTGAGCCCCACTACGAATGGCATTTTTTCAATGGATTTATCAGTTATGTTCGATGGCAAGTTCTCAATGTCTGATAATTCCGTCCCACCCATCTTTCTTAGGTAGCGAGAGTAGGCAGGTAGCTAACCATTAGTCCTGTTCCAACCTTATCTTCTCTATTCTTGTAAAAGAAAAGGTTTAGCAATTGGGTAACAAGCAAATATTTTAGAAAAACTTTTCCATTTAATGTTCAGTCACGTAAACAATAAACCAAATATTTTAAAAAAATAATTCAGTAGTATTGGTGTTAAATAAACCTGTAATGATTTTCAAGTAAAATCAGATTGTTTTTTAGCACAATAATTAACTCGCACATGTTTTAAAGCTGTGAACATTCTTATGTATCAATTATCGGCACAATGTAATATGCTGTCTTGAGAGTTGAAACGTAAACAGTGAGTGAGAAAGATTACCTCCATTACCATCGCAAATATTATGGGCTGATGATGGAATGACTGGGTGAGCGAAACCGGTCCCAATCATTGTATTATAATATTTCATACATTACAGTAAATAAACTTACGGGATCACCATCAGAATCGTCTCCTTCCGTTTCTTCTCTTTGCACTAACAACAGTCTACCGCTGACGTTTAAAATCTGAAGAATAAAGAAAATATTTAAATTATTGAATACATTGAACATTAACCCGATCGGCGCGACAGTTTTTCATACAAACAAAATCTGTCCGCGTTGCTATTTTTCAAAATGTTCCTTTTCCACATAGAGCTATAAATACACCAATAAAAAACAGTTGGGTTGGCTTTTATGGAAGCTAGATGCATTAGGAATGTTTCACAACATTAAAAAACACAAAGAAATGTCCTATGTTTTCACAATCACCTTAGCAAATATATCCCTAACAAATAACTAACTCGTAAATTGCCATTACCGTGACGTAACGAGGCAACCAATCAAACTCAAACGAACAAGCGCCATTAGTCATGTGTCATGGAGTGTCACATTGCAATGCCGAGCGATTGGTGCAAAGTTCAGTGGGAAGTTAGACGCGAGTTTAGCACGCAGTTTCAAACTGATTTGGCGGGATCGGAATAAATTTGAAGGTTTCAAAAAATCTATGTTTTTAGCATTTAAACACTTTTGAAATTTTTTTGGAGGTGGTAGTATCAGGACGAATTGGGCGATATTTTAAGACCAAAATCAGTCATATATGCAAAAGATTGCCTGCGTTACCGGCGTTTGAATTTTCGTGTTCCAACGCCTGGGGCACTCGCGCACAGGCCCTGCACATTGCCATCCCATACGTTGGGGCGTTAGCGTGGAAGAGATTAATAAGATTTTTTTCATGATATTAATGAACAATTTAGACTATAGCAGAAAGTTTCGCTTACCATTGAGTATGTAGGTTTGACGGGATGCTGAATAAGTGAGTGATGTGAGTGCCTGGACGTCTCGTGTCTTAAATCTGAAAGACTGACGGAAATGACGCAAGCGGGATGAACGCACAAGCCAGCTAAGTCCACTCCTTGTAAACATTCGATTTCCACACTACCAGCTGTAATACAATTCCAAATAAGACATATTATATTCTTATTGCCACCGCAGCTTGTCATTTTTTTAAGTTGCTAAATCTAATGCATCATTGCAAATTACCAGTGTCAATCGCCTTCAGTAGGTAAATAAATATTTGCGCATCAGCTCCGAACACAATCAATTGATCCTCCAACATGTCCAGTAGAAGGACTTGGGATTGGACGGCGTGGATTTTGGTAAATTTGTTGTCGAGCTTACAATCTTTGGGGTACAATCGTATCTCATCACTTCCATCCAGAATGCTAAAACAACCTGAAATCAAGTGCAAGAAAGAAAGCGTAAGTAAAGCTTTTCTTATCGTCACGTACTGCTGAGTGACATGATATAAGTATTTCTAAATCACATTTTTAGCCCTTTTACGCCTAGCCTTTTTTTTGGGGACTTGCTAAAAGCACTAAGGAGTTTTTGAAGTTTTTTGTGTGTTTAAAAAAAAAATTGTAAGTTTTTAAGGATTTATTTCTGTTTTTTCTCATTTTGCGTTTGATATATTATAGTTTAGATAAAACAATTATAAAAACAATAAATGAGTTTACACGATCGACCTAAAAAAAATAAGAAACATGAAATTTGCAATAATTTGCACAAAATTTTAAATTTTGTGATAAAAAAGAAGTATTTTTTGTAAAATATTTCACATGGCTTTGATGCAGAATATTTTTCGAACTATCGTCCATCAGTAAAAACACTAAAAAGCTTAATTATTCGATACATATTTTTATAGTCTAATAAACTAAAAATAATAATAAGTCAACACTTGTGTTTTCCGATACATAATGGGCGAAGAGCCTTTTCACACTTTGTACAAATTAGATTTGATCTTCTAATAGGCCCTCCTTCTTTTTTGCTGCATACGACCCATTCTCTGAGATTTCGTCCTGGTAACTTTTTTAAAACCTCCAGATTCTCCAATCTCGAACTAGATGTTCTTTGGACTGGATTTTTTTTAGGTCTCCATTCATCTTCTATTGCCTCAATTATGGATGATGTAAATTCTAATCTTGTCATCTTTTTACCAGGCGTATTTCTTGTGTAAATAATGAATGCGTTTACCATCATTCTTCCAAAAATATGAAGTCACCTTTTTCCAATATTTCAATGTACGTCTTTCATCCAGGTATGTATACATTTGATCTGAAGTATCAACACCTCCCATATATTTATTATATATATTTATTACATCCGGTTTATTTGTCTCCCGATTACGTGTATTTATTGCAGTCATTCTTTTAGTCGATGCGTAGGAAGATGCAAGTATCACCGGTTGTTTTTGTAAGTTTTTTTCACGGTATCCGCAGATAATTGCACCTTTTTTTGTAAAATATTTCGCTTCATCAATTTAAAATTTTGTTTTTAGTAAGTCTGGTGGTCTTGCGTCTAACCGTACCGGTGTAATATGTATCATTTGATATCAAATAATTGAGCAAAGGGATGCTTGTAAATAAATTGTCTGCAACTACATGATAACTTTTATTCAGGTAACTTCCGATTTTTAGCAATGTTGTTACAATGAAAAAATGCATTGGCATATCGATTGGTTTCTGTGACAATTAAATTCCAACAACCGCCCGAAGTAAACTGAAGAATAAATATCATGTATACATAACTGAAAAGAATTTCTCCTTCAACTTGAAAGCCATTAATTAAAAGAAATTCCAGTAAATACATATGTCCAGTGGCGGGTTATCCATAAGAACTTCAGACTTGCAGTATCTTTAGAAAAACAAAATAACCCACGAAATTTCCAATCAATTTCGCATAAAACACAGGTGATTTATTTATGATGAAGAAATTATTGATAAAAATATTTTTTTATAAATATAAAAGTTTTTTTCATTCAGGGAGTGAAGAAAATCAAGAATTTCAATGGACGGGCTGCCACTGTATGCAAGAGTTTTTTTTCTATTGACGCTTACGTGTGTTGAGCAAATAATAATAAGATTTTATATACAAGTGTAACGAATTTTATGATCTTTCTGTTAAAAAAGTGATAAATGGAATTTTAAAAAGGGTAGATATTTGTGCCATTTCCTTTTGTTCGCAAGTGCCCTCCATATTTCTTGAATCCATGATAACCAAAAAAGACATTTTTTCTAAGAAGTATATTCTATTTCTATGCCCGATTCGATATAAAATACATGTATTATATGTATCATGTATTATAAGATTGCACAACATATCTGTTATTTAATAAATACTCGGTGAAATATGAGCGCGTGCGTCACTAAAATATGTTCACAATTTTGTTTTATCATTAAAAAAAATATTTTTGCGTCAATAAATTTGTGGATTCGATTTTGTCAATCCTAAGAATTTACATGATCCACATCATTCATAAATTTTAATAAAACATGTGTTAAAACACTTCGAGTTACGCTTGAATGGAACATGGTTTTCGCAGCGCGATAGCGCTTGCCCGTCGATTTCGCACAAGTACCAAGCAGCGCGATCGCGCTGCTTCGGCGTAAAAGGGTGGATTCAGTGCAACATTTTTGGAAGTTCATTTTTACAAAAAAAAATTGAAGTTTCTCTACTTTATACAATATATTCTTTGGGATTGCCCAACTATATCTGAAAGAGATATAATATAGAAATAAACACAGTAACCCTATCAGACATCAAGATTTTGTAAAGCTAAATTAATTATTTTATTTATTGACGATTATTATTGTTTCACCATTATTGTTTATGGTTGTCATTATTCTGTTATTATGTCTAAATTTATCTTTGAGAAGACAATTCTTCAAATCCTCAATTTGGTGATACTTGTTCAATAACTCCTACATTTATCTATTTACAACCAAACTTACTTAATTTGTATGGATAACAGCCGTTATAAAGAGCCATCAAAAAGCTCAATGTCCAAGCCCATTGGTGATCTGTAGTTCCGAGAGTAGGAGAAGATTGATGTAATTCCTGGTTTAAAATTCTGCTGTAAAAAGATTATTTGCAACATTAAATATATTTGACTTACCAACGAGTATATAATCTCGCCACCACAGCATTCCTCCGGTGACGACAAAGTCTTTCTCTTGGGTCTCATTGCCGAACAATTTCCACTTCCTAGAGAGCATATTATAATGAGCGATTCCAGTGCGACCGGCCACACTGAGGTTTTGTCCTGACGAATCAATTGCACTATACTAAAATTAAAAATAAGCACTATGAGTCATATTTTTTTGTATGTTGCCTGTGCATGCATATTAACTTCTTTAAACGTCCAATCAAGTTGCATGTCACCGACAAAGTCTACTCAACGATGCACAAAAAGAGAAAAAGTGTGAGTTCTGCATTGCAGATGGACGTGTAAGGCAAGAATAATAAATCTGCAAATGGTGAATGGTGTTAATACATTCAATTTATTTGTTTTGTCCAAATTCTAAAGTTATTTAAATATTCACATGTGAAATGCTGGATGTATAATGTAATGTCTTGATATTGATTGAATTGGGATTCACTTGGTAGAATTCCATTATAACACGGTGAAAAAAATAGCAATGTATTTTAGTTCTACAAAATTATTTTTTTAAATATAGTTGATAGCTATTTCGGCTCACGCCATCGTCAGAACTATGCTTAAACGAACATTTGCTTATCTATATATAGCTGTGTAGAAAAGGTACACAATACATCTTCTCTCCTGTTTTAAGGACCTAGCTTGCTTCCTGTCCTAATGTCTTGATATTTTATAATAATAAGTATAAACCACAGTGCATACAATTTGCAAACAAATATCAAGTCTATTTGCCAACATATTCATTACATACACAGATGAACATGTATTGTAGTAAATGAATACCTAAAATTAAAAATTTTACACATAGCTGGTACAGCATAATTGTAATATATTGGCTATGGAGATAAAACTGCCAAAATACAGTCTAAGAAAGAAATTTTAATAGAATTACCCTAATTGGCCAGTTAGTTGCCGAATATGTGGCAGGAAGAGGCAGGATCACCCACTGCTTCCCGTCTGAGATATTACTACTGCTAAGCGGGACACCGCTGTCAGAATCGTAGCCGAACCCCCCGGGACCCATTGTGTGGCTTCCTATACTCGCGTCGAACTGTCCTGAATCATCGTTTTGCAAGCTGTCTTCGGGCTCTTCAGTTTTGTGGCGGCGATTACTACGAGCTAAATTATCACCGAGGTTCACGTAGAGTCTGTCGTCGGCTTGCAAGTACAAGTGACTCTGATGATTCTGTGGAGAATGAAAAATCATGTTCAGTCAGATACTTTCTTCAGCTACGCCGACAATTGAGAGATTGTAAGATACATATCGAGAAGCGAGAGCTTACCATACACGGGTTAACCGACAGAGCACTTTTGACAAAGTCTAATTGGACCAAGCTCGTCGACACATCTTTGGTTTCTCTGATCATCCAAAGTTGATAGCCTTCAGTGCACCATTCCTAATAAAAAAGACAGAAATATTAATATAATGTAAAAGATGCAAAGATTGCAAGTGGTCAACAGAGCCTCTATAGATAGCTCTATATTTGGCAGTAATGAATACAAACATTCTGCAGATGCTTTTTTTAGATATTTTCAATGTTAAAATATCTATGAAGTCAAAACTTTAATAAAATATCACTATCTATCTGGAGCGATTTGTATTATTTTATTCTATTGATAACATAATAGAATAATATAACACATATTGTATTACTTGTTCATTGACAAAAATTCACATTACTCGTTCACCCAGTATAGGTGTTATTTTTCACTAATTCCTTATCAGTAATTCTATATATATATACAGTAAGATGGACCCAAATCACCGCTCTAAGGAGAGAGTGGGACAGCCTCTGAATGAGCCAGATGGCAAAGGAACAGGACTGAAAAGGAGGGTCATCTCTTTCAAGAAATAAGGTCACTAATTAGTTTATTAATTATTATAAAAAAAACATACTCTACAACATACTGAAACTCGACAAGCTGAAGTAAAATTTTGCAGTACCACTGACAATTGGACATCGAAAGACAACAAAAACATGAATTTAATAATTGAATCAAAACATTCTTAAAAAATTAAATATTGGTAGAATTAATTACAGCTACCACAACCCCTGCTGTAACATAACGGATTGAACAATTCTGTTATCATCTTACCATACTATACACATTAAGCGGGTTATCAGTAGTCAGATCATGATGCAGACCATAGTCCCAAGCGAGCGAACAAAGCAAAAGTCCACCAAAAGTACTCCAAAGCGCCACACCTCCTCCGCTCCAAGCTACGCATAAAGCGCGTCCATCTCCAGTCCATCTGATGTCATTTAACAAATAAAGGGGAACAATAATAATTTAATAATCCCTCATTAATATAAATCATGCACAATTAAACCCAAATAAATTTTAGTAGCAAACCAATATAGTATTTTTGTTGGATTCATTCAGCAAGTGGCTTTATTAAATTCAAATTGGCAACATTGTTATTTCAAAAATTGTGTTACACATGTTTTATGACTCACTGAGCCCTCTCACACAGAATTCCTCTCATTGAACCTTGTCAGCTGAACACTGATATATCTTTGTTTGTGATAACAGCAAAAATGCTACACTATGCTATGACGATCGTTTTTGTCGGCACAATGATCGAAATCGAAAAATCAAAAAGTATTGAAAAATTCATCACTGTCCAATTGCTATATAAGTGTTCATTGGCATCATTGACAACATTTTATGTATGTTGTTATTGGACGCTGATAATACAACTACTATTTAAATCTCTTGCATTTTGAAAGATAAGGAAAAGTTTTCAACGTACCTCATACATCTGACTGGACCTGGCGATCCAGGAAAGTCTTTTGAACTGAGAACCATGCTGTGGGAACATTCTAATCCTCCTGTTGTTTCATCTACTGTGTATACACCGACGTGTGAACTGAAATTAAGACAATACTTTTTTCAAATGTCTACTGAAGATAATTTAGTTGTATTCTCTAAATAAAGTTTACCCTTACTTCTGTCTTCCAAATGCAATAAGTCGATATTTATGGTTGACACTTGCGCAGGTTGCATCTTCGATTCCCTGCGCCCAGATGCCTTGCACTTGCTGGAAAAGTTAAAACACGCGGAAATCAGTTTCTACAATCTGTACCAAGGTAAGCAGTGAATCTAATACTTAACTTTAAAATGAAGCGAAGGATGGGACTTTTCCCTTTTTACTGGACATGTGGAGGGTGTTAGAATAAAACAATACCTATTAAAATTGTCAGAAAATTTCAGAATATTTTTACACTTCACAATACAACTGGCAATACTTAGCAATAGCATAAGGAAATACTTTTTTCACCAACATATAGAAAGGGAATTCATTCATCAATTTGAAAATATAGATTACTACTTTTTGGATATAAACCTTAATTTAAATGAGTTACTTTTTACTATATATTGATTGAATTGGCATTCACTTGGTAGAACTCCATTATAACACGGTGAAAAAATAGCAATGTATTTTAGTTCTACAAAATTATTTTTAACAAATATAGTTGATAGCTTTTTACTAAATTAAGTATTTTAATACATACAATTATACATATTATTTTTCTTTTATAACTATATACAAAAATTTTAAATATTACTATTATCTCAAAAAGTGAGTATTCTGTTTCTATAATCCATATTTGAAAATTTTAATTGAGTATTTTATTTTAACTTTACTCTTAAGTTGGCCATAGACATTTATTGTCTGGACAATGTGGACATGTGTTTCTCTATAGTCAATGATTCTAAAAAAGAAGTGTAAACTGAAATGATTTTTAACACTCAAGGCTACTGAATTATTTCCAAATATTAAACTATATACAGATCTCTTTAAAATAAATAATAAAACTAAGGTGACTGCAAAAATCAATGATTAATATGACGAATACCTACAACTGAAAAAATACTAATAACTCAATATAAAATCTGCAAAATGGCAATAGATAATAAATGACACAATACATTATCGAACTGGCATAGCCATACTCCTCAAAAGGTTAAGATAAAGATTGCTGATCACAATTTATCGTGATTATTGAATAACCTTTATAAAAACAGAAAGATTGTGTATAACTGAGTTCAGTATGCACTCAGATTTTCATAATCAAGATTGATAACGTCACATATTTGGAATATTTGTAGTTATTCACAAACAAATTCCACAGTAAAAAATAATTGCACTGGCCTAACCACTGAGGCAAGAATACAAAGGTGCATTCAACAAATCTTTTTATGACATTTTGTATTTGAATTGTTGAAACTTTGTACAATTCCACATGTTTTGTCACTCAAAACCCTAAAGACTCAAGAACCCCGGTTTCGTTTTTCAGCCTTTTTCATGAATTCTGTCACATGGGTGCACAAGAACTGTTGCATACATGTGATAGAATTCCTGGATATCCCGAGAAGTGAAAGTCAGATTGTTAGTGACAAAACATGTGGAATTGTACAAAGTTTCAACAATACGAATGAATTTGCCAATGAATGGATAAATGATCTATTAGGTTGATGCAAAAGTTATGACCGTTTTTTACATATAAAATTAAACATTTTTTTTTTATTTATATTATTTATTTAATCAATTATATAATTTCCATCCGTTCTTATAACTTTCTCCCATCTTTCTATCAACTTATTAATACCACTAGTGTAAAATTCCGTGGATTTTGATGCGAAAAATGTATTAAGGGATGTTTTTACCTGTTCTATTGTATCAAATTTTTTATTATTTTAAAAATTATGCAACGATCGGAATAAATGAAAATCGGAAGGAGCAAGATCTGGAGAATACGGTGGATGCTTGATAACATCCCAATTCAACTCATTTAGCTTGTGTTGGGTCATCATAGCCACATGTGGTCGCGCGTTGTCATGATGAAACACTACCCCTTTTCTGTTTACCGATTCTGGTCTATCCTTTTGAAGGGCGATGTTTAATTTGGATAATTGCTGACAATATCGTTCTGCTGTAATCATCTGATTGCGTTCCAAGAGTTCAAAATACACAATACCCTTGCAATCCCACCAAACACAAAGCGTAACTTTTTTTTGATGGATTTCGGCCTTCGGAGTTGTTAATGGGGCTTGTCCAGGTATAGCCCAATTTCTCATCTCCCGTTACCAAACGATGCAAAAAAGGTTCATGTTTTTGTCTCGCACTCAAAGCAACGCACGTTGAAACACGATCCAATAAATTGGCAGCCGACAATTGATGAGGTATCCAAACGTCGTACCGCGAAACCATCCCCATACGCTTCAAATGTCTTAATACGGTTGTTTGGTTGACTTCCATCATCGACGCGATCTCCCTGGTGGTTAGACGTGGATTGGTGTCAATTATAACTTTTAACTTGTCATCATCAGACTTCAATGGCCGCCCGGTACGTGGTTTATCAATTAGTGAAAAATCCCCAGATCGGAATTTTATAAACCATCTTCGTACTTGTCGAACTTTGATGACATCTTCTCCATACACTTCGCAAATGTTTTTGTTTTCCACACTCGCGGTATTGTCTTTACGAAATTCATAAAGTAAACAATGATGTAAATGCACTTTGTCGATCGACATTTTGAAAAAATACAAGGGCTCTTCACTGTACTCTGGCCAGGCCAAAACTGAATAGAAAGTAGAGGGAAAGGCTCCTTTATACAATGGAATCATTTAAAAGAAGATACTATTCATCATTTCTGAAGAATTTTTTTTTTTACCTAGGATCATAAAAAACGGTCATAATTTTTGCATCAACCCAATATATATTATTTTTGGAATCAATTGACAGGATACTATAGGTTCGAAGATATCGCATACGTTAAGCACTACATTTATTATAATGTCAAATACTTTTAGCATAGGGTACAGGTTGATAATTTTGTTTACCAAATTACCTTCATTATTATTGGCTCAGTCCAAAACTATTGAAAAATAAAATGATAAAACACCAAAAAAATTATTAAAATATAAAATGATAATAAAACAAAATTACAATTTACCAAGATGAAAAAATATATAAAAAAAACATGATTCACAATCATATTAAATACATAAATTTGAACTTTTAAGAAAATTTAAAATGATTGTATGTTTTAATAATCATAAAATTGGAAATTTGATTAATATAATATTTTATGAGAATTTTGCTTGATTTTTCGTGTATGTAAATCGGCCATGGCTAAAGTATTTTAATAGATCAACTTACATTAGGATCAAACTTAAGAGTAGTGGCCGTGAGGAAAGCAGCTCGGCCGTCATTCAACGTGATCCCAAAGCCTCCGACTAGTGGTGAGTATTCTATATCGCTAACATGAGTATTCTCTTCAATTATTGGTATCGCTGCAACAACAAAACAAACATTTTGATACAAAATGCAGATTATGTAAGTCATTCAAGATTAAGTATAACATAAATTTCAACGGAAACCTCACAAAAACTAATACCTGCCAAGGAAAATAAATCTCACAGAATAATTTGATTTATAAATAACTTTTTGTTCACTTTAGTCCAACTTGATAAAATGAAATTATTGGCAGAATGTTTTGCCACTTACTGATTACACACTCTACAACAGAGAATCATAAACTATTTTATCAAAAAATATTAAAAATAAACAAAGTACAACTAATTTCTAAGACGATTCCAAATGAACAGCTAACCTGCATGATTAAACATTGTTATATATTTTAAATGAGATTAAATCAATAAGTCAGCAATCTGAATAATTTAATTTTTGCAGTAATATGTCATCTGAAATTTTATTCCACCATAACCCACCCATTTAACATTCTAGTTATAACATTCCCAAATTCAGTTTAATGGTAGTTGATTCCTGTAAACACTTCTCTTAACTAAGATATTTTGATATTGTATCACCTATAACATCTTTAAGAATTAAAGTTCGTGGATTCACTGACAGTGAATAGTTTCAATTATCCATATAAATAAAAAGAATCTTATGATCGAATGTACCTCTTAACTAATCGGTAGGTATTAATATTGAATCATACATCAATTCCAGGGTTTTACATTTAACAACACTATCCGCTGAAGTGTTACTTTACAGGACAGCCAAAAAGAGTTATTTATTTCATTATAACTTTATAGTTAACATAAAACTTTATTAACGACCTAAGAAGAATCTCAAAGAGATGACAGAATGTTGTTTGACTATTATATAACATTGAATGTAAAACAACAGTTTCTTAAATATATTGTCGATTATACTCATTACATCACAAGACTTGTGTTGGATATGGAAAAATCAATCAAGATAAGCAAGATATTTAAAATTGTTTTTATATAATATGTATTTTCAAGTGTTGATGAAACTGCGAGTAACAGTTAAAAAAAAGAATCAAACATATTTAGTAATTTATGTAAATCTGTTTTTTGGTGCGTGGCAGTGATTCAAATGAATGATGAAAATGATGAACCATTACTGTATTATATTTCCCTCATATTTTGATTAATTAGTAGATAGGGAAGGCTTATAAAATATATTAAAAATCATAGATATAGTTTCATGTATAAATGTATATTCCAATATGTTTTACTATTCAAATCTAATACTGCAATCACACTGGGCATGGTGAACTTATATTCATATGAATAAACTATAGCAGGCAACGAATGGATCAAACATTTCCCATCTCTGCTGCATTTTTTTATTAAAAGATAAACTTCACTCTGTTAACAATATTCAAGGTTTAGATAATCTGTAGTCATCGAACATATCAATGATAATAAGGGTCATACAATGAAATATCGTAGATTATGTCGCAAATAAAAAGTGTAAATTATAAACTAAAATAAATGTGAAAAAAATGACCTTTCGACACTTGCTGATTAATACAAAACGGTATCCGCCTGAGGTCCAGGCAGTAATCTCGGTTTTGGGTCCCGTCCCAGCGGTACCGCAACAAGTGGCCACGCGTTGTGCACACCATCAACTCTGAACCGCTGATGCAGGATATCCGAGTTATAGCTCCATCCCAAACAAGAATCTCTTTATCCTAAAATAGTTGACCGTACAAATAATCATATTAATCACAGAGAAATTTTAAAATTATCTGTTTATGTGACACTTTGATGATTTCAAATCCTTCAAATAAGGATGTTGTCAATGGTTTTTAAGGCTGCCAGAGTAGTCAGTAAAAAGATTTAATATATAAAAAATAAACAAGATTCCATCAGATACTGACTAGCAAACTGAATTATATTTGCACAATCAATAAACTTTATGTAAGAAATTCAGATGGAATACATACCAATACAAGTTTGAGAGGGGGAATAACTTCTTTGACAAAGAGTTCTGCCGAATCTCTCCTGAGATTCGCTGAAGGTGGATCGCATTGCTGATATGCGGTTGTCTGCCCGTTTGCCACCTCCACATTGTACAGGATGAGGTGCCCCTCGGAAGTCTGTTTTTAGAAAAAAATATCAATAATATCACATGCATACAGAAGGAGAATACTAAGTTAGACGAGGAAATGAAAGAGCTTTCCATTGGTTGTCTATATCCGGACAGTCCCAAAAGATGTGATCAGTATCACGAATTGTATTGCAGCATTTAGTAAGGAGCTTGGGAAAGAATTAACCATGACCGGTTATGGATTGGCTACTCCAAAAATTAAGAGTCGAAAATCTGGTCTTCATTGGCCACTTTATGTCTGAAACAAATTTGAATGTTTGCCTGCTGAAAAGAGAATTTTCGCATCAACTATGCCATATACACATTGCAGCATTATCAAACCTTACAAGATGCAACTTTATGTACCTGAGGAATGTAAGGAATAGTCAGAAGTGATAAGAAAGCCACTCTCCCTACCTGAGACTTGACACCCATATAGAGCATGACAATTATGCCTTTCACTTGAGTATCCAAATTTAACAGAAGAATACCAGTTAGAACCCTCAATTCATCTGTAGAAGTTGCTCTATAAGCTTTGCTAAGGGTTATCAATACACTATATATCAGTACTTATTGAGTTGTACTAGGTGCTAACTGCACAGCCAGTAATTTTTATATAAATAATTTCTAGTTACAACTTTTTTTGCAGAGGTATTTTCTATCAAAAAGTGGAGGTCTTTGTCTATTGCCAAAGACTCCACATAAGAGAATGATAGGAAATATGTTGGTAAATAAATAATAAAGTTTCTAGGTTTAAAAATACTTACAGCAATACATAGTTTACTGGAATCCGGTTTCCATTCCAAGCTGACATTTTCTCCCAGCCTTAGTAACGAATCAGCAGATCGTTCATGGTAAACAATAGGGACACACGGCTATTGATGAAGAGAAAGAAAGAAACAAAACAGATACAGTTACTAAAGAAAACATTAAACAAATAATTGGCGACAATAATTGTAAGGCAACAATAATATATCTTTATATTAAAAAGATATATTCGACGCTGTGGTAGATTTTTTTGTTACCATAGCTATTCAGTTGTTATAAAATACAATTATATTTCTTTTAAGGTGTTCCATCACTCACTTATTTAATATCTCATCAAATATACATACTCATAAGTAAAAAAACTTAATGCTTATTTGTAGGTTTCACAACAACTTCAAACTAAAAATCATTCACCAAGAAACATTAAACACTTTACTTATGTAATAAAATTTTTAGCACTATTTTTAAAAATAAATATGAAAATGAAGTATTATTTTTAGTGAAAAGAAAGAGAAAAAAATAGTTGACATTACTTTTCCAAGTTGCCAAGCTGAAGAGAAAGATATAAAAAATAATAAAGAACAAAATGCAGGCCAGAAATTTTAATTGTAGAAAAAAAAATACTGGGACTTGAGTACAAACTCATCTTAAGGCTTACTACAATGTTATGATATCTTAATATGGAAACATATTAAATATTTGAGAAGTTTATACAAAACAGTTGAAAAGTAAGACATAATTAAATTAAGGTATATTTACTTCCGTTGGGAAGTAAATATACCTTAATGTGTTGACATTGCTCTTTTACTTGCTGAAAATTAAGTAAATGCCGCCACGAACATTTGGATGACATTAGAAATTGAATGACAAATGTGTCAATTCAATTTTTTTAATATACAACCATTTTAGTAAACAAATAAAATGATCAGTGCTGTCATTCGTTATATTGTCAATCTATGTCAATGCAAAAATGAAACGCATTGATTTTAACCGGGTCAAACTATTAAATATTTTAGAGAATAATCAATATAAAGTAATTAATTTAAAAAACAATGAAAAGAAATTTAAATTAAGATCTGTCATACGAATATATAAAATTATAAGGAATGTTTATATTTACGTGACATCACGGCTTTTACCGTTAGCGTGAAGTCGCGAATGACACATTGCACAATTGAAAACGATGAATTTCAATGTTTTAAAATATATCAGCAGACGATCAAACCTCATTAATAACACGAAAATGAATTCAATTTAACTTACTTTGCAGAACCAAATGATCAAAGTTTCCTTCGCCAAAACAGCAAATAGAATTTTGTCTCGATTGCACACTACTTGTAAATATTGCTGACCACCAGAACCAAAGGAATTCAGTACTTTTGGCCATCCTATAGGAAAATACATATTGAAAATATATGAAAACCGCTAACTAAACATTGTAAATTCTTGACAATCGTCGTATCAACCCAAATTATGTGACGTTTCTTTTTCTAATTTGAACCATTGACGATAAACAAATATTCTATCCATAGACTCGATAAATAAATATTTGGTACAAGTAAATTATAAGGAAGTCGTCAATATGCGATTGACCTAGTGATTACTTTACTCCACAGACAATAAATTACTATTAATTGATTGAATTGGCATTCACTTGGTAGAACTCCATTATAACACGGTGAAAAAATAGCAATGTATTTTAGTTCTACAAAACTATTTTTAACAAATATAGTTGATAGCTATTTCGGCTCACGCCATCGTCAGAACTATCCTGACTATCTTGAACTATAGTTCTGACGATGGCGTGAGCCGAAATAGCTATCAACTATATTTGCTAAAAATAATTTTGTAGAACTAAAATACATTGCTATTTTTTCACCGTGTAATAAATTACTACTATAATGCTACTACTGGCTACTACTATAAATTTAATTGAATATATTCACCATATAAAATTATTTAGGTGACATGCGACTTTGTCTAGTAAATATTTAGGGCAAGGAATTAACAAACAATAAAATAGCGGACTGTCGTGTTTTCACCATTTTTGATTACTTTCGATATATTTTCACATTTTATACATCAAAATGAAAATAAATTCTGACTTCTTTAATTATGATACAAAACAGTTTTATTTCAATAAGTTTTTTAATTTAATTTATTTCCTTTGTCTACCGTTTCTCTGTAGCCTGCCATAGACTCCTACTGTCTATTGCTATTTGCGCCGAACGTCAACACAGTCGGCGTCTAAGTCGGTGTGATATTTTGCGTTATAACACAAACTTCAATTGAAAATGGCTAAAAATGAAGATAGAACGTTACTATTGGATATATTACAGCCTTTTCGAAGAGCCGTAAATGGTAATTCTCCCAAAGCTGCCGTGTCTTCGGCGTCTGCCAAGTTGAACTTTAGTGACACTATCACCGACGGTACGTTATATTATTTATTAAAAATATTATACTTTGTCATATTTCTTCCTCCGCGTTAGCATCTGTGTCTTTCAGTGAGATTTCATTCGAATTTATTTCTTGATAAATTTTGAAAACACGATGCCACACAGAAGGGATCGCTAATTGTACAATGCGTCGTCACTCGCATAAAAGTTTATTCAGTTCCTTTCTCAATTCGTATTTCTGTTTCGTATTTTCAAATGTATTCATTCTTTATGTACGCTGTCCGTTGGCTGATAAATATAACCGTTTTTTTTAAATATAAAATGTATCGAATTTCTAAGGCAATAATTGAATGCAATTCATATAATTATCCTTCTATTGAATTTCAAATGAAAGTATTGAAATTTATGTATATTTCACATTTTATATATCATTTTATTTCCTCTGTCGTGAATCGTGGACAGATATCTATAGCCTATAGCCATATAATATGGGGTATAAGATTCGATGTTGGTTTGGTTGCTTCCCTCCCCTGGAATCGGCACCACTAGAGGACCATGTGTACTCGAAAAGCAATAAGGAATTAAGTCCAAAAAGGAAGTTATACCTCTTAAAAAATTATTTAGTAATAGATATGACTAAACCGTTAACATTTTCAGATAGTGCCAAGAAAATCTAAAATAAATATTTGCCAGAAGAAATAAATAATGTTCTTCCTAGATTGATAACTAGACCCATAACTAAAGGGAAGAATGTTTTTTATCTGTAGTTATAGTAATAATTTTAAAATAGACATAAGAAAAATCATTCCTGAAGGGTTAATATATTTTATTGACAATTTCATTGGGATTATTGAAAAAAAATTACATTTTAAGTTTGATATTTTTGCAGTGCTCGGCAAGAGGAAATCAAGCTATGGATCAACCCCAACAGCCTTTAAGAGGCCTAGAACGGAGTCCAACAACAGCAATTGTGCGTCTCCGAATATTACATCTCCTTGGGAGTCGAAAAGGATGAAAATGGATTTGATTGAAGCCAAAGCACAAGTTAGTTTTTATTTTATATTGACAGGAATGGTTCTATGTAAATGAATATAGTGAAAGTAGTCTATTTATTCTCTGTACTTGAAAATATTTGTACATCGGCTTTGGTAGTGTGTTCGCAATTTCAAGCCATACCAGTTTTATTTTAGAATAAAAGTTGACTTCTCCCTTAACTTAAAATTGGAATTATAGCTTTAAAATTCAAATATGTCTCTTATTATATTTAAAGTTTTCACATATTTTCTTTAGATAGCGGTGTTGGAATCAAGAATAGATCATCAGCATTTGATCCGAAAGGAAATGGAAATATTATATGAAAATGAAAAGCAATGCCTGATCGAAGAAAGGAAACGGTCTGATAAAACTAAAAGTGACATGGAAGAGAGACTCCGTTTTGTTAGGACCCGGGAATCTGAGGTCGCCGATCAACTCTCTAAGGTGATTTAATTTCTAAACTGTTATTTTTACAGTAGACAATCATAACTGTTGAGATGTTAGCTTTCAGAGTGTTAAGAGAAACGAGAGAGGTGGTTGAAAATGTAGAACTTATCATTTTGATTCTGATATACAGTAATGCTGCAGTCGCAACTATGCCATCATTATTCCGGTGATAGTTCATACCGACTACTAAATAACGATATATCATTCTTTGTAATAGTAGCGATAATTGTTAACAACGATCACAATGGTCAGAATGGTAAATTTTTTTCTTGGACACCAGTGCTTCATTGCTATTAACCATTTTTGTTTTTTATATTTTCATTTTATAATTTATGATAGCGATTGAAGGTGCTTGATGGAATATCAAATTTGAATTTTTGAAACATTGGGAATAGGATTGAATTTATAATTTTGTCACTATATTATACTACAGTGTTTTCGAATTATGCTGATAAGTGAGTGCTTAAACCATCTCAAACCACCTTGTCATTGTAAAAATTCACAGATAAGTTTATCTGATAGTAAGAATGTGCATTTATTAACTAATTAATTAAATGAAATATTTCTATTGATCTGAAAAGTATTTTTTGAATTCCCATTCAAAATAATCCCTAGGAATTAAAAAGGTTAAGTGATAAATGGAGTCACAGTGCTTTTTCATTACTTGGTCGCAGCTTTCTAAATGATTATTGCATATATATATATATATATATTTTAATTCTTTTTTAAGAGCATTCGTGCCATGGATGAAATCAAGGCAAAGTCAGAGAGAGAAAAACAGGTTATGCAAAAACAGATTGCCGATCTCAAGGCGAAGGTTATCGACACAGCTATCAGTGGAAATGATCAGATGTCGGAGGTGAAAAAAGATTTAGTGGAGATTACACAGGTAATATCATCTTATGTGATGTATTTGTAAGTATGCCTATTTCTTCTATTTCATTATGGATATAATTTAAGCTTGTGGTTAGGGACTGTCCACTTTTAATTCATTCAGGGATGAAGATAGAAAATTTTTTCAGTAGGTCCACTGTTGTCAAGTGTTGGTATGTGTTTTAAATAATAAAAACACATTTTTAGTACTCATTTCCACAATATATTTTTTGATCAGGACCAGTTTCGCTCATCGCGAGCATTATCAACTGATATCAGTTGATAATGCTCGCAATGAGCGAAACCGGTCCTGATCAAAAAATATATTGTGGAAATGAGTACTAAAAAATGTGTTTTTATTATTTAAAATATCATGCCTTTCCATCGAGAAGTGACAGTTAACACCTTAAAAGTGTTAGTATGTGAACGGACCACACACTTAATGTGCGATAATTACATGTTACATCTGTTCCTTAATATTCTTTTGGCAATTGTTGTAGTGGGTTATTACACACTATAGAATCGATTTTGCATGAAAGAAATTGGCATTTCCCCTGTTATAAATGGTCTATCTAGTTCAGCGATTTTATTTTTCTTATTTCTCAAAATAATGTGTGAATATGAAATGTAAGGGAGGTATCATTTTAATCTAATATTGCTGAGTCGGACATGAAGAATGTAAGTTGTTATGTTGTTTATGCAACATGTTACTTGTTGCATATCATATTTCAATATTTTTTAAGCACTGTAAATCTGATATTTCACTCTATTCTGTGAATTGTTTTTGTAAATAATATTTTTTTCACGAATTTCTAAGTAAGAATGTTTTGGCAAGTAAAAATGTTATACAAAACAAAATCCCATGATTAAAACATCAATTATTATAAGGCTAAGAACCTAAACTCGAAACCTTTTTATCTCTACTACTGACTAGATTGAGAGTTTCAACACTAGTTATAAAATTATTGGTAGATATTTCATTATTATATAATATGTTGAGCATGTCTTGGTGCCAGCTGAGAGTGCGACATTTTATTTTGGTTCATAAAAAGTCACACCCATGATCAATTTTATTTGCTATTTTATAATACTGCTTCAGGACAAATCTTCAATGCTCTTGATTTATTAGGCGTGCACTAGGAAAAGTAGTTAGATTGTGAATAAGTGTTCGTTAGATAGTCATTTTTAGATGATAAAACTGAAGAACCACGTACGTGGCTTGTGGTTAAGAAGTATACTTTTTGCAGGCTCTAGAAGCCTCTCAAAAAGAAAACGAGCTTCTGAGAACTGCCCTTGAGGAGGCGTCCGCAGAAGCCAGCAAAGTCATCGGTTTGCAGACGGCTTTGGATCGACAGAGTCTTGCCCTTCAGCAGGCTGAACAGAAACTCAAACAACTGGAAAGCGACAAAGAATTGTACAAAGAATGGCTAGAACAAGCAAAGGTGAGAGAAATCAATAAACCCCTATTTTATTTTTTTAAGTCTTATTTTTTTTTTGTCAACAAATGTGATCCGGTCAATTCAACCAACCTGGTTGCCTCAAAAAGTTTACCATTATAATTGCTGTGACAGACTAAGGGATTTGCGAGTTCAGTGCCAGGATGCTATACTTTTCTCATCCAGTTTCCAGATCATGTCCACAAAAAAAGTTTTCTCTCTTTTGGTGGATTCATACTAGCTTATCTGTCCAGTCTTTAACACTCTTCTGTACACTGAATCATATCCAAATGATAAAATAATCGGTAAGTGTTTATCTCAGGTATATTTTTATAAATATATATGGTCACTTTATGATCTGTTTTGCTCATTACAATCATTATCAACTCAACTCTCAACAATCCTCAGTCATTAACATTGTCAATTATATCAACCATAAAGAATAAGAAGTTTTTTATTTCTAGAAATATTTGCCTTGAAAACTTACTGTTTTTGGGCTGGTTGTCTTTTTAGCCCGTTATTACATTACTGTCTGTCACATGGCCTCGGTATAAGATGCTTAAGGCTGAAATTCTAACATTGTGTCTTTTCCCATACCTAAAAGTTATCGCAGAAGAGGTTGGCGGCCATGCCGGCGCTTGAACGCGATTTCATGAGACTGACCAACGAGAACAGAGAATTGAAGGCCTCTTGCCAACAAAAGATGTTGCTAGAAGAACAAGTGCACTGCCTCACTTCCCGTATTAACTCCCTGCAGCCAGTCTACCAAGAATTGAAAGATCTACAGGTTTGTATTGGTGCTTAAACATTTAATGCTTAATAACGCTTTGTGAACTCGAAAATGTGACCATCCCTGTTACAGTGTGTCATCTATAAAAACTACATTCAGAGAATCAAGAATAAAATTTGTTAATAATTGAATATTTACAATAGACCATGGTTTCTGTTGAAGGCTTCTTGCATTGATAACTAGGTGTTTTTCACATTAAAAAAATGTCCAGCTCTGGAACTACTTCAATTTTTACAAACCTTTTGTCTAGATTAAGTGTAATTAATCTTCCATTAGTTTATATAATGTTTAAGATTGAGAAAAAAATTTGGTCCTTTTTGAAACACTTGGGTCCATTTCAATTTTTTTACTGAAATAATTATGAATTGGGAATGTTTCAGACATCTAGCGGTGAAACTGAGCGTGCTTTGGAAGAATGGAAAGCTGTCGGTCTCTCGTGTAATACTCCCGAACCTCGTCTACTGGCGGCACTTATCAACCGATTGCAGCAAGTTGAACTAGCTTTGACCACAGAGAAACTAGAAGCAGAATCCAAATTTAGCAATATTAATAATGTAAGCATTTCATTTAACGTTTGATCAGACCTTCAACAAATGTTTGTTATAATGTTGAATTTAAATTGATGACTTTGTTTTTCCGTGTTGTTTGTCACATCTAGGAACACACCAAGTTGAATAGCAATATTATCGATTGCATATTAAAAATGAACTTAGACAAATATACCATTGAATCTATCAAAAATATGACATTGTCTATAAATTGAAAAAAAAAAATCTGTGCCTGTTTCAAACACTGAGATCCAGTTATATATTATTTTACTGTTATAATTATCAATTGGAATGTTTTAAATGTCTAGAGGTGAAACTGAAAATAGAAACCCCTTATTCAAAAAGCCACAATGTACATTCTGGCAAAAGTGTATTTTCACATTGAAGTGGCCTAATACTTTTCTATGGTACACTCTTATCTATGATTTTAAATCGGCATGGTATTCATTGAATTTTTGTTCATTGTGATAATTTCGAGCTATGATGATTTGGAATGACACATGATTATGCTATGGAGTAAACAATGGACCCCTACAATTCAAAATTGATTGCTAAGTGTAGGGGGCTATGACTCGAGCCATTTTTGCTCTCAGTTGGCATCCTTCATGATTTTCTAACACCCCACTAAACTTTGTCCCATAGCTCTTCTGTATCTTAAACCCTTTGACAGCTAGAAATAAATAAAATAGCTGGAAAGCGACACAATGGTGGGTCATTAGCTTTAGACTGGTGAAAATGGTGTTTCCCTAAGAAGATTTAAATCAGTTAGTTGGAAGAAGAGACAAATGGGATGGGGAATCACACTGGTATTTCTGCTGCATTCTCAGACAAAGTGCATTTTGTTTCTCACTTTGTATTTTATAAAAGGCTCTGTAGATCTCTCTCTTATTGACAACTTCATAAAGAAATAAATCAGAGAATCCAGAATTTTTTATTGAATTAATTTGTGAAGCATGTTGATTCTTGATAGTTAAGTGGCATTTGTATTACTCGTGATAGTACATGCACATGATATTTTTACAGGATTTAATGACGGCTAACCACGAAAGAGACAAAGCCCTTACGAAGCTTACAGATATGTCGAACATACAGCGGACACAGCAGAGCTTGATTCATCGACTTCAGAAGAAGCTTTTACTTTGTAAGTATATATGTATCACGGCCAGGGCTGTGGAGTCGAAGTCAGAGTGGTTTACTTAATTTATTTCCTGAAATATGAGTTAACATATCTATTCTGTAGGTGGCCTTCTTCTTTGTAACTCTAGAGTATGAAGTTCCAAGAAATTCGGAAAGATGAAATGCTATTATTTGAATATGTCATAAAAATTCTGTTTTTTGTTCAGTGTCACGTGAACGTGATAGCTACCGACAGCAGTTGGATTGTTACGAAAAAGAATTGACCGTATGCATGAGTGGTGATGGCGGAGGACACGGTGTAGAAAGTCTTCTACCGGCTAGAGTGGAAGGGCTAGAGAAGGCTCTGCAGGGATACCGAGACCTCCTAGCTAAAATAGAGGATGATGCCAATGCTTCCAGTAAGTTTAAGTTGCATCACTTCTAATGTGACTTTTGTGTTGTGGACAGTGTTCAATTGTAACGTAACATAATTTTTATTACAGAGGCTGAGGGAACGCCGGCACTCTACGAACAACTCTCCCGTCTCAAAGATGAAGTGCAGAATTTGAAGAAAGACAATGAAATTTTGAGGAGCACAAAAGATAAACTTGAGATCCAAGTTGAAAAATGGGCTCTGAAAGGCGAATACCCACAAACAAAGGTAAATGAGTTTTTTTTTAAATTCATATCAACTCCCAATCTGGAGCATGTGGCCTTCTAATAGAGGTATCACAACAAAAGTTTTTCCACAAGAACTGCGTATTACTCAGTTATTCAATTTCTCTTTTACGAAAAAAGTAAGGTTGCTTGGGAAAGGGTAAACACGGGACTAGTTATTAATATCACAGATATCCATACCTTTGAACAGAATCGATAAGTTGACTGAAAAAAACTTGACATTGGTAACAGAAGCCAACAACTTTGCCTACTCTGCATCGCACTTTAAAATTTATTATATTATAGTTACGATAAATTTAATTCAACATAAGATAACATAATCATTTGTTTCTAGATCGTGCATCTTACTGACAATCCAACTTCTAAGGCACAAGAAGAAGGAAATAATGATCTTCGAAAAGCACTCGCTGAGGTAAGATTTAAGTAAATTTATTGTGTGATTATTGGTACAACATTGCCAAAAGTTATTATATTCCATTGAATATATGATTTTTGTTGTTTACGCCAGATTGTGGAGTTGAAGAAAAAATTACGGAAGTTGGAGACAAATGAATTAGAAATGACACAAAAGCTGTCGGAGAGTATACGCGATGGATCATCTAAAGAAGTTGAGCAACTTCGGGTGCAAATTGAGTCCAGTAAAAAAAGACTAGAAAGGTATGACACTATTATATGTTATTTGTTGACTGAATTGGCCTTTACTTGGTATAACACAGTGAAAATATAGCAATGTAATATAGTTATACAAACTTCAAGAATTTAAAGAACAAAATTTGTAGAACTAATATACATTGCTATTTTTTCACCGTGTGATATGTTATTTGTATTGACCCTTTGAGTAGCATGGCCACACATCCAAGTGGTATGTTGTCTATTATCAATTATGATTCCCAAATTTTTTATTTAATTATTATTTCTTTAGTTATGGATAGCACATATATCGGCTTGGTAGATTGCCTGTCTTAAAATGACCAATTGCTTAAAAAATAGATACTAAGCACACCTTTGTTATTTTAAATTATGTGTAAAGTCCGTTATTGACTTTTCAACTCCAGTTTTCTTGCATTGAATTTAAGGTAGCTCCAATGATGCTGTATTGTTATAATTGTTACTGTAAACATATGATTGATGTTTTCAGGATGAAAGAAATTTACAAATCGTCAACACAGGAATATAGAAATGTTTGCTACATGCTGACTGGATACAAAATGGATAGAATAGTAGCAAACAGTTACAGGTGACGGCAGTTATTTTACTTTTTTCATTGAATTGAAATTCTCTACCAGCGTGACATCTTAGAAATGATTTATTGAAAATATAATATGTAGACCAATGGTCATTTTTTTCATTGCCTTTTTCCTCGATGCATGAATAATTATACCTTTTTTTAGTTGAAATATTGTTTCTTACAGGCTATCCAGTATGTATGCAGAATCGCCTGATGAATATTTATCGTTCCAACTCTCACCCGAGGGTCAGATTGACATGGTTCACACCGATTATTCTTCCACCTTAGATGAATTGATTGAATTGCATCTTAATCAACACAAATCGTACCCTGTGTTTCTCAGCTCATTGACATTAGAACTTTTTCAAAGAATGACAATTATATCAGACAATACAGAATAGAGTATATATCACCAAAAAAATTATAAAATTTTATTATTAAAATGACGTTAATAGTTAGGCAATGTGCATAAAACAATATAGATTTTTGACTGAATGAGTGAAAACTTGTGTGGCCGAATCGGTGTATACTGCAGTTAAAAAGATAATTGAACCAGTATACAATTACATCTTTGGCAGTGAATGCTTTCTTTGCCAGGGAGCCATGTAGATTTTCTTTCATTTGTATTGATTTCAGCTAGAATCGAAGCTTCAATAAGTGCACAAATGTACTATGTCCTATTTTGTAGGGCTAAAATAATTATCTTTTATTTGTTTAATATATATTTTGGAGTAATAAATAATATCATTTTGTTTCTGTGCCAACTGTGTTAAGTGCTGCTGAAATTATTCAAACATTTTCTCTATCCTGCCTACTCAAAATGGCTCATGACACATTCAATGAAAATCTCACTATATCCAGATAATCCGAGGGCAACTGCATTTAGAAATAGAGTTGCACTCTCAGGTGGCATCTCCAAAACATGCTCAAGTCACATCAAAAATCTATTCAAGTGATCAGCAATTGCTGCTCACTTATGTAAAGTTTTCAATATGATCGTAACTATTATGCAAATTCAAAGTATGTTTGGATGAAACAAAGTCAGTGCTTTGATGTTATGTACAAGAGCACCGAAAAGATCTCTTTAAATGATTTCATACAACTTTGGGCATGTTTTTAAACTACCCATAGTCGTCCCTTCAGCTTTTATCAGCAATATCTGATTATCATTTTTTTAACAGGTTTTACTTAAATATTTATTTTTTGTTGATTATTTTGTACAAATTTTATTCAAACCAGGGTTCTTCTACTGATCGGCATCGGCCCGTGAAGATTTTCTTATTTCAAAATTAAAAAGGTAAATTTTGTTCTGAAAATAAGAAAAGAACTTTAATTTTGTCCAGTGCCAAGGACAAACCATCTAAAGTCTAAGTGTTTTTTTTTTTTTTTTTAATTTATATTAAAGCTAATATACTATAGTAAACATGTTCCGTTTTACCACATAAATCAAATTTCTTTCAAATAAAATTTAAATAAATCCAATAGATTGCACTATAAATAAATATGTGCAATACGAGGAAAAAATACTATTAAATGTGTTGATGTCAGTCTGCGAAATATTTTTCCAATTTTCACTGGTCTGCGGATGCGGAAAGGTTTAAGAACATTTAAAACCCTCACAATTATTACCAATTCGTACATATATATATATGCAAACTCTTAGTTTGGATGGAAAATTGTTCATTAGTAAGTAATCATTCAGTATAAGTTTCTTTTGCATTGGCTATCAATCTTTGGGTGATACAAATAAATTATTTGAGCAGTCAAACTCTGCAGCTACTATATTTTTTTACTGAGGTACTATAGTCTATTTTCTTTCGCTTTTAATAAATACAATTGTTATTACTTTTGCATATAACAATATGCTAAGTGATACATAGTGTATTATCACATTTATGATATCAATCTTTTGTGCTTAGTCGTGGTACTGCTCTTTCACCATCCATCATGTGTCAATTGATCTCAAAAATAGTTTAAACCCCTATTTCGACTCCTTTTGTTTTGCAAATGAAAGAATTTATTCGCAATTTGATGCTTTATTGATTTTTATGAAAGAAAATGCATCGCTTACAATTTTACCAATCCTTGTTGAGCCACATAAAGGTGTCCGGCCCAAAACAATTAAAATATTAATTAAGTAAAAGACATTAAAAAAGTTGTCAGAAAAATGAAGAGATATCATCACTAACGAAAAAAAATAAGTTGTTTATGAAAAATCTGTAAATAATCTATTGAAAATTGCCTCTCATTTAAATATAACTTTACTTTCCAGGTTACCTAATAAAAAACATGTTTATTATTTTTTTTAGTCAAATGAATTACTACACAACTTGATAGTTTTATACAACTTTACTATGTTTTTTCTTCATTTACAATTTTGTTTGTTTTCAAGAAAAAAAAATCACTGAGTATCCTTACAGGTGCGGCTTGTGTATAAAAGTTATTATAACAGTTTTACATTTCACAGAAGGTAATTAATTGCATGGTAGAGTATTATTTACAGTCTATGTATACCTGACTGGCTTAATATATGTACTATTTCTATATAAACATTATTACTAATATGTATGAATAGTTAAATTGCTCAAGAATAACTTTGATTTGAGATTTATTGGATCTCTTTGTACATACATTTATATTCCAATAAAAGTCAAGCTATATAGTTGGAATTACTTTGTAGTGGTATGATTTCAATAATGTTTTACGTTGTCTTTGCTGATAAAAATATCAGACATTGGCGAATGTGGCGCTTAAGCATCAATGATTGCTAGACAAATTGAAAAAAAGTGTTCCTTTGCATCTGTATGTGAGCATTCCAATTATAAATAATTGTATATTTTCTTTGTATGTTTGTAATAAAGACCGACATGAACCACTTGTTATTTTTTTTAAATTTATTATTACCCTAGTAAAACATGTACCTTAGCTAGATTTTTGTCCCAAAGACTGATCGATTAGTTTTATATCAGTGAATCGTATCAAATAATTTGTAATTTTCAGAAGTTGCTAAAGTTTTTACCACATTTTATCTATCGCCAAAAGTTACAGGTTACATCAAAAACTAACATTTAAGAGTTAATAAATTTCATCAAATAAATTGTATGGGATAAATACGCTAAAGATTTACTTGAAAGCTATGAAAACTAAAAATTTTTAGACATCTTGAGAATTTTATATTGTAAATTTCCATGAAGCAAATAAATTTTAGTTATGAGAAAAAAAAGATTATTGTTTTTATCGTTTATTATTACAGAATGTTATTTGGTCAGCTTATAAATAAAAAATTAAACTGAAATTTCTCGCCGTCCGAATTGACCGACGAGAAAAGCATAAGGTCACGTAATAAAATAATTCGGTATACTTGGTATAACCTCGAGACTATTTATTATAGTCTATGCTGAAAACTTTGACAGCTACATTAAACGTCAGATACGAATTGCAATCTGTTAACTCGCTATCGCCTTAATATTACATTCAGATTACAAATTAATTATTTCAATTCGTGGGAATGTCACACACTACTTTTTTAAACCTTGTAGATGTTAATGAAAACTTCAAATTAAGTCTTGGCGATGGCGGCGACGTTAAAATTCCCAAATACATCGAAGGATACACTGAATTAGTAAAGTAAGAAATCTAACATATTTGATGCGGTTTCAATTTTTAAATCATTCAATAAATTGGCATTTTTCGATTTTTGTTGGACGAAATACACCATGTCTTCAATTTTATAATTATTCGTCACATGATTGCGTTAGTTACATTGAAAGCTAGATAACATTTAATATTTTATTCACCATTATAAAATATAAAATGCTCAGTCACTCGAAACGAAATTTCATCGAAGGATTTTTCAATTTAGAATGTATTGACTTTTAGATAATATTATTTATGATATATAATTATATATATTATTGACGCAGAAAGTTTCATTCTTTATCAAACTTCCTATACTTCTCTTTTAATTAGATTTAATTCTTAAATAATACAACAGGTGTTTGACCGAGTAAAAACTCACTTATAAATATGTGTTGTATAGTAAATAAGTTATGATAGTTAAATCAAATTTATGACCTAGTATAAGATAATAAATGACAATGTTTGGCCTTACCCATTTGGTCACGCAGTTCAAAAGTGTAAGAGTATTTTAAAAATAGGTTAATGCTTACTGTATTTATTTGTATTAATTATTGCAATTCTTAATTTTAAGGTTTTTAAATCTGATAGGCTCCGTGTTCTCTTTTGTAAGCAGCGATGTAAAGAGTAAAATAAAGATAATGGAGAAGCATGCGAAAAGTGACAATTCCGATCATTATGAATCATTTAGGATGATGATGAAATTTGAAAAGGACACAGGTATCCATGAAAAAACCGATTTCACCTCTGGTTCCAGAACGCTGCTGAGATTACACAGAGGATTGGGTTCGTAAATATGCATTTAAATGTACATACCAGAATTCATTATGATATGTAAAAAATATTCCATTGATTGCTATAACTTTATCATAATTATAATTATTAGCATTCTCTTTACACTTTAGCACTTGGTGATAAAATAGGTTTTTTTTTATTGTATCAGCTAATCAATTACTTTTTGTATGGCAAAATGAATAGAATTTGTAACATGGTGTCTTCTCAAAATGAAAACTTTTATCATTAACACTATGATAATATAATTTTTTTGTCAGTTTGTATTTATCCAATTGTGCTCCGTTTTTCTTCCAGATTTCATCAGATTGTTCTTAAAAAAGTTAGGAGAGAGTGAGGATACAGCAAACACTTGCACTGTATGTCAAGTCGCGTATGGGGATTCCTTAGCTCAATTTCATCCGTGGTATATAAAACAAGCTGCTATGTTCGCAATGCATGCATTACCAGCTCGGCAAGATCTCCTAAAAAAGGTATGAGTATATTTTTTTTGATTGTCATCAAAACATAACGTAGGTTTTGCCTTATGTCATGTTTAAGCCTTCAAATACACAGACGTAACTAAGACAATGGGAAAAATTTTAACATTTCAATGAAATATTAATACTATTCCCATTGGCATCTGTTTTATTTACGAATTAAAGTTGAATACATATAAAATAGAAAATTTAAGAAATATTTTATATTATGTCACTTGTGTTGTTTTTTCACTGAAATTAATGTACCATAAAGCATTCTCCCTTCGGAAGTGAGTCACAGAGGTGCCAACCTTCTCTGATTCATTCATTTGAGTTGCTGCACAATGCTAACAAGTAGCGTTCATTTCTATTTTATTTGGGTTTCATTTTCTCTCACTATTCCTTCTAATGAAAAAACAGTAACACAGTAAGAAAGTATATTGTTTGGGATAGTTTGATAGTTTTATAGGGGTGAATGAGGAATTCTCCTTCATTTCAACTTGCTTTTTTTTATTTGCAATAATTGTAGTTTTATGTATATATCTTATCCAAAAATTTACAGATACATTTAGATACAGGTTAACCGATAAAAGTTTCATGGTAGCTTCTTTGTTATCAGATATTCGGCTGTGAGACTGCATTAATAGATGCCATGAACATTCTGCCCGAAACTTTGAAGACCTGCGACGAAGTGTACGATCGGGTGGAGCAGCTGTACACCGACTTTGACTTTCACGGATTGCCATGAAGAATTCTGCTCAAAAGTGCTCCAATGAAACAATATACTAGACTTATCACTATTGATTTATTTTGGAATCTTTTACGCCAATGCTGTGATATCTCGAAACAATTTATTCTAAAAAGTTGTTCTATTGACGCCGGTTTTTGTAAATAATAGAAAAAAATTACTACCATAAAGAGAGTTTACATTTACAACAATTCATTATCAGCAAAACCCTTCTCACATGTGTCACATGTTAGAAGACACACTGCCATCTTTTATAAATTACTTGCACGATTAATGACAATGATTTTGAAATTGTATTTTAAAAAAAACACAATATTGAATCATAAATTAAAATTATGAAGTATAACTATTTAAAAAGTTAAAAATCCAAATTCATTAAAAATTTTATTGATATTTTTTTTTTAGAATCAATATTCTTTCTTTAATCACATTATTATGTATTTGTTACTTATTTTCTCAATAATTCAAATAAAATTTTTGTATAAGTTGAGATATTGACAAGGGTGCTTAATGTAAATCTTATATTAAATTGAAATCAAATATTTGCAGTTAACAACATCAAAATTTCAATTTAAACCATTTGAAGAAAACATTTTGACATCTTAGATCTGAATTCATTTAAATCATAAAGTATTTTTATATCTCTACTACCACACCTGTGTAAAAATTTGCGTACACCTGCACATTTTCATTATCTTATAAAACTTGATGCAGCAATTATCCATCAAACATTGATAACATTTTTATATCGCTTCTTATCTGTAAGAATCAATGATTTTGAAATGATGATAAAAATGTGCTTAAAAAAAGAATATTGAATCAAAATAAGACAGTTTTTTATGTGCAACAACTTATTTCTATGCTGACTTGCTAAGCCTGCCATTTCTTCAAATTTGTAGGAAATAAATTAAAATTGATAATGTTATTCCACTCGGTATGTTTTGCTACTTTGAAAAGCAACTTCAGTCATGTCACAACTAGTAACACTCCAAATAAAATCACAAAACTAACTTTAATTTGTATTAAAAATGAACTACATATAATGACCACTGAATCCATCAAAAAATGGTATAGGAGCTTACGTGAAAGCACTAACAACACATGTAGACAGTTCTTATATTAAAAGCAAATGAGAAAATTGCAAATTAAATCTGTAATCAATCTGAAAACTGCGATTAATTTTTGCTAATGGAGAAAAGCGGGTATGCTTATTTAAAAATACTATGTACAAGGCAGTAATTGACCAATTATAAACCCTTCAGAGGTAGTATTAAGAGATGAATACTATAGAATTGGATATAATTCATACACATTTTCATTTTTGACCCTTTAGTCCCATAAAAAAATCAAAGATAACCTATTACTTCCAATGTGTAATAAAAAATTGTATATTTCAGTTGTCAGTTGACAGTTGGCTGGTCCGTAGCTGATCCATGAATGGTTAAGGCAGTCAATCTAACTTTACTAATTGCTGAAGGTGTATTTGAATATAAATATCGAAAAAATTGTGGTGTAAACTCTCTTAAGTAATTAATTCAATGTGTTGTATATTGCTATACAGGTGTCCTCGACTTACGACAGCTTGACTTTATCATCAAAAAAATTAATAGCATTTAAAAAAAAAAATATATCACAAAGCATCATTGCCAATGGCTGACAGATACATAAAGTAAGATTATGAAATAATAATGGAATAAATACTTCCTGTTTGTTAGTTAGTTTACGGACTGTGCACAAATAATATGTTTCTTCTTCCCTCAATGATTCTTAAATTATAATTCAGATGTTTATTTATATAAAAATACAATAATTTAAAGTAGACTCCTTGGTAATGCAGCAAGTAGGACACCCTTGTCTGAAAAGGCGCTATCGAGGCAATAAAGCTTATACAAAATTATAGCATATATTCTTTTTTTCATTATGTGTACTTTAAAAATGTGAATTTGCTTGAAAAGTAGTACACAAACGTACGGTCAGAACTGGCGTTATTGGAGTGCTTACTGTACGCATTTAGTTTCTGAAGTACATACTTATGGCTGATGAGCAATTCAAAGGCTAATTAAGTAAATATTTTTATATGACATTTGGCTTACAACCAAAGTTCAGGAATGTATATCAGTAGTAAGTCGAGGACAGTCTGTAATTTGATGCTACAAAATTCAACTTAACTGTGAAAAGTGTCAATTGACTCAATTTGATGTAATAAATATGTAACATTATACTTTTGGGAATTTATCATGCTCACCCATAATTGTAAGAAATTTAATCATTGTATTTTTAAATCTAGCAACACGAAAAAAGATTGGTGTATCAACCATTGAAAACCATCTTGTATACTATAATGTATTTTTTCACTTACTGCACCATCTTATCTTTATTAACCCGTTAACAGTTCAGAATATATTGAATCCATGAATATACTTCAGTGACAGATCAATTTATTCCTGTATTTTTGTATCTTTTTCTAATATTACTAAAAAGAGATTTTGATTGAGTGGTCCGAAAATTACACGAAGAATGTTCACGCTGATAAAGGGTTAAATCCAAGCTATGCAAAGAGGGCCCTTCGCCTGACTACTAACTAAACTCTTAATTGCAATTAAGTATTTTCAAGAAACATTCTGTTTTATTTGAGGTTAAGCTATTAGACTAATATTTTTTCATTACTTGATTATTATGTTTTATCATTTACAGGTTTTATTTCATCTGTGTGAGCAAGGGAACTATTAAATTATATAATTCCATTTTAAAAATCCCCACTTGCTGCCAGGCATCTGTCATTAAGTCAATTAAAATATGGAATGCATCATTTATTAAATAATAGTCCAATAAATAAAAATATATATATATATACATAAGTTTGAATAGAATTAACTAGGAGCATATTTATGAATTTTATTGTCTAATATTTGATGGATTGGCGATGGTTTTAAAATGTTTCATCCTTCTTATTCCAAGTTCAAAAAAATCATTGGTAATTTGAAATTGTAAGCTTACATAGAAAAATTGATCTGCAAGATGCAAAACAAATTATAATTGACAGTGATAGATCAAAACCTTATTGTTTGTATATATTATGTAAAAAAAATATTTGATTACATTTGTAGTAAAATAAAAAATTCTAATATATACATAATTTTATTTAAGTAATAACATTTTATATTTTTTATTGTTGATCTTTGGTGAACCAGCCATTTTGAATCGAAAATAAAATAATTTATACCATATTTATAAAAATTGAGCAGAATGAAAGAAAAATTTGCCCGAGTATATAAAACATTGGCCAGGTCTGTCGTGCAGTATTCAACATTGTTTGCTACATTTATGGATCTCAAGCTCAAATCCTAGTGTGGACAGTTCAATCATTTATCAATATAATTAATCATTAGATTTTTAACATCAATGTCTATGGTGACTACAATTCCTTTCCACCCATTTGATTTAAAAAAATTGTGTAGCAAAAGCAACTAACTTAACACTAACAACAAGCAGTTACTGTAAAAAAAATCTGATGAGATATCTCTGTTAGAAGGCTATTTGCTTTATATCAGTAGCGAACATGAATAAAACAAATCGAAATTAATTTTTAACATAGTTCTGATGATGGCTTCTAACCGAAATATTGATCAATGTATTTATGTAATTCTTGTGCAACAAATTTTTTTCATTCTTATAATGGTGTCCTACCAAATAAATGCCAATTTAAACAATTTCTTATGAGAGCTTATGGAATATTATAAAATATGTTTAATAACTATATTTAAAACAAGCTGATAATTTTCTAGCAGTTAGATTATTTGCTCATGTAGTCATGTTATTATTATTCGTTGAATTACTATATTAAAATCAGGAAACTAAAATTAAGTTGCAATATTAATTCAACTGATAATATCCACAAAAATTTTAGAGAGAGTTGTTAAATGACAATAAAACTCATTTGCTAGAAATGTCAATAATTTTATTTAGAATATATTTATAAAGTTTGTACACTGCGGTAGATTGATAGAAAATAAATATTACAATGCCTGAATCAAAAAAATATCATTTCATTGAAAGGTCCATTGGAAAGTAATTATATCATATTAATATCACGAATGAATGCACAGTACAAATAATATTCAGGTAAATTATGAAAAAAAATGTTTTATGTGATTCTTAATTTTTTATTGCATATTTAAAAAGATATATAAAGTTTTCCAAAGATAGTTGAGTGAATATAATCTAGTTTTTACGTATTGATACACCGGTTAAAGTAAATATTTAAACAATATAATGGTTTTGTATGTGATAAAATTTATATTTTATTCATTTGTGGCTGATGGGCTAACATAATTTATAACCATAAACACTTTTTTGAATATTTTGATTATTTTTACCATAGCACCACATTAAAATCTTGAAGAACTTTTTATTTATCTTCAGCTAGCCTGGGAAGAATATTAATTATTCTTTGAAGAAATAAATATTTTTTTAGGATTTGAAAAGGAATTGTTATTTTTTTATGAATCAATTCATTTTAACTTTCAAGTAACATTATAGACTTTATTATTTCCAATTCACAAATGTCATGTCCTGTTTTGAGGAAAAAAATAAATGGTTATATTATCTATATTTCAATTTTGCTATTTGCAATCTTTCTTGAATTTAAAACATACAGATGTGTTTTTTTTTGCGTACGCTCCAATATTTTTCAAATTTCAAAGTATTTATACAGTTAAATCAATAATCTAACCCCCTGATGTCATGAGCCCCTTCTGATATGGCCTGTACAACATACAAATCAAATATTACCATACAGAAAGCGTCAAAAACTACCAATTTCTTTCTTGTCTTAAACTGGTGTATCAAATTATGCTTATCTATTTATATTATAGTAATGATGTACATTTGCCTTCGATGTTTTGAATTAATCATGTTATACTGCATGGCATTTATATTGTCTATTGTAATAATAATTTTACTACAGATATTTTCAATACATCATCGTTTATGATTTGTTTGTCTGTTTTGATAAGTAAATTTTCTCTTCTTCATATATTTTGTTAAATATTTACTTCTTTCATCTATTCTACGTTTCGTGAATTATTTTTTCTCTTATTTTGAATAGTAGTATTAACCTTTTGCACTCAAATGAGGGTACACAATTGATGTTGTCAGTCCGACAATAGGTGAAGAAATAATCATTATTGCCCTATAATACTACAGATAACAAATATTTCAATAAATTAGTTCAGAAGTGTAGGTGTAAAGCAAACTTGTGGAGATAGATTATCATAAAAAATCAGGCTATATTTCAGTACAAAATTTAACATGCTTTTAATGTGTCAACTGTCATTTTTTTGGTAGAAAGACATTATATTTTAAAATTAAAACACATTCATAGAATTATTGCCACTTGATCCAATTGATCAGGAATGATTTGCGTTCATTGTGAAAATTATCAACTAATTGAAATATTTTATATTATAAAGTTTTAACTATCATCACATTGTGGTCAGCAGTCTCAACAGTTGAGATTTTAGCAGCCAGAGGATATTGTGACTCATCAGGGAAAGGGTTAGTTCTTCATCCATTATCAAAGTGACTTTAATTGTTGTTCGTTGAATGAATGGGTGAATTGAGCTTCCCCCTTTGAGTGTGTTATATTTTGAAGAATCGGGGAGCAGTCTGACAACAGTCAATGGAATAATATTGTATTTTATATACGCCTTTCGCTAAAATAATGTGATTCAACTAATTACTAAGAGAATAAATTGATATCTAAAAAGCCATGTATATTTTTTAAATGTAATATATCGTAGTAATTTAATAAACCGAGACATGGTTGCTCACTAACAATACACTAATATAATTAGCATTCCACAGAATAATATATCTTTTCTTGTCACGTTTATCAATTGAAACTTTTTTTGTTACGTCAGCATTATGACAATTAATAATTAACACCACAGCAAACATACAGTTTTTTCTATCAAAAAATGTTTTAATTAAACTACAGTCGAAAACGGCTAGCACGAAATTTAACAAATAATTAAAATAATTTTTTTTTATGGTTGTCAAATTTTTCATTAAGCAATTCATACAAAAGTCTTCAGTTTATAGAAACTTCATAGATCATAAAATTCAATTAACTTGATTTTCTTTAAAAATTTACACACAGGTATATTTGTAAAAGTGATTGCGACAATATACAACACTTTCTTTTTTTTTTTTTTTTTAATGTTGTGAAACATTCCTAATGCATCTGGCTTCCATAAAAACCAACCCATATATTTTTTATCGTTGTATTTATAATTGTGCAGGGAGAAAATGCTTCGAAAAAAAGCACTGCGGACAGATTTAATTATTTATTGAAAATTATTGTTTTGCTGTAAAAATATTTTGATATTATTGTAATCATTTTTCTTTTTGGGTATTTCTTTTATCATCAAATTGTTTGATATTGTCGATTGTTTGTTTCATTTCATCCAAAGAAATGTACATAATTTTTATGAAGCTCGTTTGAGACATGAAATTTTGTTTTTGTTTAAAAAAAATCAGTTCATATGAAATAACAGAATTTCATCAGGGGTGCAGTATTATTCGTGCTAGCCAATATTAAGTATTTTTGTAGGAAACATTTTTGCCTATATCATAATGTCGCATATTATTTATTTACTATGCCATTGTAATGAAAAAGGCAGCTTTTGACAAAACACAAATTCAGAAGCTATTGTGTTTTTATCAACTCAATTTTGTAAAAATATCAAATGTTGTCTTCTTCAAATCCCTGCTGTCATCAGTATTTTTTGGCCAATTACTTTATTTTTTAAACATAGTGAAATCTGATTTATGCTTCTTTATTCCATTAAACGTTACTTTGTAAATGAACCAAGTTCATATAATCAGATATTTCCATTACATTATCTTTAATCGCATACGAGGCTATTAAATTGTTTTCTAGCTTTAAATGTGACGGTGTATAATTGTAACCAAACTGTTTGCAAGATTATATTGACTTGTTTGACAATGATGAAAAAGAAAGTTCTTAATTCCATTTTTCATACCTTTTATATCTATTCACATTGCCTGTATTTGTGACACGCCATGATATAAAAAGATGCGTCGTTAGTTAGATTTTTACAAAAATTTGTGCTTATGTGTAATAAATCAATAAAAAAATATCTTTTATTTGTTGTATACTTAGTTCTCTTTTTATAAAATCAACATTAAGGCCTTAGGCAATTCCAAGGCTGTGGAGTCATTAATAAAAAGACAACTCCAACTAAAGCATCGACCAAAAACATGCATCTGACTCTCACATTGACCAACGACACAATTCAGACTAAGAGTTTATTTTTATAATTTTGTTTTCAACCTTTTAGGGGGAGTTGGGAAGATTCAGCTGGTTAATGATGACCTTCTAACGAATTCTCAATGACCAGCTCAATCTTCCCAACTCTCCCTTGTTATATCCTTTACGTGAGATTAGTTAAATGATTCAACAGTATCATTAATTAAACTCTTATATTATGTCACCTGATGTTTAATACTTATCGTTGCTTGTTAACTTGAAAGAAGTAGGAATTACAAAAAAAAAATCCCAATTACACTTTAATGATAGCTGATTATTATTTGTTGTAAAATCCTTTCATGAATGACTCATTAAAAGTATTTATCCTAAATAAAACTTATCACAGGGAATCGTGTGTTGTTATTAGGTCAATATTATTGAATTTTTTTTTAGTTGTCATTTAGTTCAAAGCTTTTACAAAGTTTTAACAATTCAAATTCATTAAAATTTAATAAGATAATTTAATACTTAGGCTGTTTATTGCTAAAACTTCTTATTAATAATCTCAGATTGTGAGAGACAGTGGAGTTACATAGTTTCAACAAATCAAATTTGATATTGAATTCCATCTTGCATCCTCAATATATATATATTATATTGTTAAGTGTGATTTGTAATGAAACACATTGATTTTAGAAGATTCTGTGGACAACTTTATTATATATTAAATAAAATAACATCAAGTTGACGAATAGACGAGCTTTAAACTCAAAATTATCTGTCTTAAATTATTAGTAAAATATTTAAGGTGAATTTGAAATATCCATGTTATCAGGGGAGTCCTTATCCCGGGTATCTGGAGTAACGCTGCGAGCTTCAGATTTGCGAGATGAACCGTTGTCCGCTTCGAATCCTCTCTCTTCTTCATCATAGTCCCGTGCCACTTTAGGTATAGATTCCTTATCCCTGGCGTCACGTTTTCTTTCGCTTCTGGAATCTACACTCGGAGATTTAGATCTCCTTTTAGATTTGCTCTTGGAATGGGAGCGCTTTCTGTCTCGAGATCTGGATCCTTTTCTCTCCCTGGACTTGGATTTTTTCTTCTCTCTCGAACGAGAGCGTTTCCTCTCTCGAGACTTCGATTTCTTGCGTTCACGCGACCTGGATGTTTTTCGATCTCTGGATTTCGACCGGCGTTTATCACGCGACCGACTGCGTTTCACACGCTTCTCCTTGGATTTGGATCGCTTTTTATCTCTATCGCGGGATTTGGAACGCTTTCGTTCACGTGATTTTTTTTCTCTTGAACGAGACCGCCTTTTTTCTTTGGAAGGTTCCTTTGACGGCTCTTTAGACTGGGAGCGTTTCTTTTCCAAAGAAGATTCTTTCTCAGGAGACGGAACTTTATCCTTCTCTTCCCGCTTTGGCTTATCTCGATCCTTGTCTCTGTCCTTTTCGCGATCTCTGTTTCTGGAACGATCTCGTTTAGATTTTGAACTCTTACCGTGAGATCTTGAACGCTTTCTTGAGTGGCTGCGACGGCGACTTGAACGGGACCTAATCAATGAAACATATATCTTAATATGAATATGGAAAGATTTTTTTTGGGCATTTACTTTTTTTATTTGTTTTTTTTACTCATACACCTGATGTAATAAATAATATAAAACTGTACTCAGCAGTGATTTTCTGGTAATTTTGGTGCATGACTGAACAAACTACGATTTGTATGATTCAATTAAAATATTTGTTTATACTAAGCTGTAGATTTATGTAATTCTTACCTTGATCGATGTCGACGACGACGTGATCGAGACCGAGACCTTCTGCGATGTCTTGATCGCGAACGTGACCGTCTAGACCTTTGCCGCGAACGAGATCTGCGACGAGACCTTGATCGGGAGCGAGATCTGGAATCATCCAATGAGAATAATATTAATGATTATTTTTGTAATATAATTTGCTCATTCTTCAAGCATATATTTTACATTTGCGAGAACACAAACCACAAATTGTGTTTAATACACATAATTATTTGACAATTACATCAGTTTACCAAATGTATCCTTGTTAACAAACCGTAAGATTGGATGAAGATCGAGTAAATATGCAGAAACACCTTAAGGTTCAAAGATTCAAGATCGCTGAAATAATAAATGAATAGAATAGGATGTGTGAGAAATGTTAAAATTTTAAATGAAAATACTTGTGAAGCATTCAGATTAATAGTTTATTGTATGGCCCCAAGACATAACAAATTTATGGTAGATTCAATCAAAGTGAATTAAACATGAAGATCTCGAGTTGCAGTTTTACAGTAGTTAGTAGAACTATCGACAAACAACTTGATCAAATTTAAAACCAAAGCTAAACAGTAGATAAACTGTTCATGTCAATTCAAAATAAATTAGATGACTTCAATGAGACCAATGGAGAGTGAATAAAGCTGAGATGTTAATGGATCACCCTCATATAGAGATAAATAATCGCAAACCTAGCTTTATCGCATGGTACCGACGTTTGACCTATTATGTGATATGATTTTTATTCCATTTATAATGTATGTGTGTCATATTTATATATAATAGCATCCAGTGTCTACAAAATGAATGAATAGGTGAATTCCTATAGTTTTTCAATTTAATCATACATGCATACATTAAAATGCATACTAGACAGAGATCCATATCAATTTATGTTCAAAAGTATAATGATCATGATGTCTATAAATTACCTCAAAAAAGGGCGTACTGGAAGTGATTAGTTAACCATTAATCCTATCTGAAGCCAATTCTTCTGTCCCAATTATCTTTGAAAATCAGTTCTTAAACAAAACGTCTATTTAGATAAGCTCCATTAGGAGATTTTATGCTTATATATTTGATTTGAATGTTTAGCAAATATAATAGAGTAGATGTATTTCATTATATAATTATGTACCGTTTACATATTTTTCTTCATTGAAATTATGAAAAATATATTTACCTTCTTTTGTCTTTTGAAAGCATTCCGATGACAGGATCGATCGCTGCTGAAATAAGATTCTGGGCTTCTTTCACCCTACACATAGCTTCTTCTATTTCTCTCTGTGCAGCTTCATTGCTCTTCGTTTGGGGTTTAGAAATAGCCTGTGTGGCGTGATGTACCTGGAATTAAAAGACTGATGTGAGCAAATAAATATTTTATGCAGTGTATTAACTCTGGTATCTTTTTGTGTTGATGCACACTATGGACTATACCACAATGGCCATGTTGCTGTTCTATGATTTGAGTTCTTCTGCTGCAGATAGTTGAAATGTATTCCTTGATAACTTTATCATCAAATAATACGCATAAAATTAATGTCAATATGTTTTAAAACTTCCTTCTCATTCAATATCTCAATAATATATTTAAACTATAAAAAATTCTGTAGATGTGTTTTGAAGTGTGATGTATGAAGTGTGTGCATTGAAAAACATTCTCTTCAGGTCATAGGGGGCGACCCTTTTTGGGCTTGAGTGGCAAACATACCATGGAAATAAAAAAAAATCATTAAATATTTGTGTAACTTCAGATTTTTAATGTAAACAAAGCATTAATGCTATGAAAAGGTCAATAAAATAGTGATTAGTGGAAATAAGACTTAATTAAAAAAAAAATAGAAACCTCAAAACTTCATTATTAGTGATATTTTTGTTGTTGGATACTAGATGCTATGATGTTTTATATCAGCTTCATAGTTGGAAGCTTTTAAGAGAATAAATGAAGTACTACTTTTGTCCATTTCTTATGTCTGATTCAATAAACTTCATGGAAGAAAATAACAACTCATTGTTATCATCAAGAAAACAATCACATTTTTTTCTTTTCTTCATAATTAAACATTTGCACGCCATGCATAAACCCTGCCTTGTGTAGACACATTCCAATGAAAACTGTAGTAAGCAGAAAGTCAATATATGTCCAAAACCAATTTTTAAAGTTAACTTAATAGCTCAGTCAATCCTAATCTTGTGGTTGAAAACTTGTCATAGAGTTACCTTAATGATTTTGCCGTTTAATTCGCTGCCATTGAGTTTCAGGGCATTCTGTATACTGTCTTGTTCGGAGAACTCTACGAGTGCATAGCGAAGTTCATCAGAATCCCTTTCACAATACCTGAGATATTTGACTTGACCCACTGAGCCGAAGTGATCGATCAATTGCTGGCTTGTTATATTCGAGGCTATATCGACGACTAGTATAGTGCGTCGAATTTCTTCTATTTTGCGAGAATCGTACGCGGCTGGCAGTGGTGGATAATTTGGAAGGCCATTAGCAGCCATTCGAGCATCATGCGTCTGAATCACTTGGTTCGGCGGGACACCTTCGAGGGTGTTCACGACATCCGGAGGCAATCGAGGCTCGGCCGGGTTGAGTCCGGGCACCAGAGTGCCGTTGCTGGACATCTCCAATGCTTTGTGTTCATCGGGAATTTCGCCCGATTGCACCGGTATCACGATAAGAGCCCTATCGATGAAGACAGTATTCGTCATGTGCTGTGCGACGCCAACAGTAGTACCCTCATAATATTTAACGTAACATATTCGGGATTGAACAGGACACGATACGTCGCGGATCGTAGGGTACAATCTTATATCGTCAATTTTTCCCAAATACCCGAAAAGTGTTTGCATTTGATCCTTCGTAGCTTGTGGAGCAATGTTAGTCACTTGAATGACCCGAGTATTGCTGATCCCCATCTTGATGGTGTTCCAGATACTCCGTATCACCTAATTTACTACATGTAATTTGAAAACTTCACTTTCTACCACGCTCTTCATGCTCTCCAACGAAAAGTAACGATGCGTCAAAATTTTGACGCGCCGAACGAATAGAGAAATAGACAATCGAGCATAGAATATAGTGTATTGTTTGTGGCATATAATTAGAAGCTGATTTACCCTAATAGAGATTAGTAACAGATAGGTAATAGCGGATAAAGTTTGATAAAATTTATGTTAATAAATAAGAGAATGGTAACTGCTGTAAAGACTAACACCGAATAGTATAAATGGAAGTCTTAAGGCTCATAAACGATAAAAAAATCATCTTTCTATTTTCGTAAATATTTCTAGTTTTTATTTTAATGATATATCTGTACGAGTTCTTGCAACATTTTGACATATGTCAAAATCTCGAAAAACGTAGCGTAGATGTGTAAATAATAAACAGTTAATATGAAACAAAGACCGAGGTAAGCAATATATACATTATTTTGTACCGTAGCTTCATTGAAACAATTATTTGATACCTTATTTCAATAAATTCATCATTATGAAATGTTATTTTCACTTGAAATAGTTTGGAGTGACGTGACATTGATATAAGACCCGGAAGAGTGCGATACGTTTCCTCTCATATTGACAGTCGTCGAGCTAAACGAAATGAATTTATAGACAAATAATAATTTCACAATCAAAAATTTCAATCTGAGAACAAACTTTATTGGGCATATAAAACGATACAAAGTCCTTCAATGACATCTACAAATATTCCGTTCAAGAAGGTGACATAGTCGTTTGTTTTGCCTCAACTTGGGACAACATTTTCGAATTCTGAGAATACCTTAAAACCACTCAAAAATAAATGTTGACATTGAGAATATTTGTTCAGTAATCTATTTGTTCTCTCTGTGCTATTAGTTTACCTAGCATTATATCAGGAATTAAATTTACGATATTTTCATCGTATTATAAAATTTTATAAAATACCATCACCATGCTACTCGTTTTTTCCTGATTTTTTTTTATTTTGCTGCAAGAAGCGCATTTCTGTGGGAAACTTAATTGCAAATCCCAAACACTCAAAATAAACATTGGTATCTAGGAAACTGATAATATTTGCAAATTACAAAATATTTCGAGCTTGATTCGTCTTTCCACTTGAAAATTTTCTCTATTGTTTGATTAAAGAATGACCACTTAACATATGACGAATATTTCATTGATGAAATTGACCAAAGATGCTTGATGAAATTTCAATATCAAATTTGAATTGTTGAAACTTTGTATGATTCCACATGTTTTGTCACTCACAACCCGGGTTTCACCTTGCGGCATCTTATATGCATATATACAATAGGAATTAATTACAAAGGAAAAACGTTGACACTAAAGATAGGATCCAAACATACATATTAAATAACATTTGAAAATTATTGATTTGTTTATAATGTGACAATATATACAAAATTCTGCCATATTTCAACAATTTAAATTTGATATGGATGTTCCATCAAGCGTCCTCAGTCGATATCATAAATAAATTTAAATATTCCGTATGGCAAAAATAACAGAATTTTGATGATAACCATTTAATTGGATTTCTAAAAAATGATATATGAAATTTTACTCATTTGATTCATATGCATTGTTACTGCTTTGACCACTTGGGTCCCAAGCAGACACGGGTATTGAAATTCCATGAAGCACCCTCAGCAAATATCATAAATTATGAAAACATTTTGTATGTTTTTATATTTTTCTAAAATTTGTTGAGGGTCACAGCGACACTCCCATAAAACAACATTTTAATATGATAAAATCTTAGATTGATATACGATTTCAATTTTTTAAATTCGTTTATTGATAACAACAATAGTGGCAAATGATCAATGAAATTTTGAATGCTGCACGATTAAATGAAGTCTTTTTGGTCTTCTCTCTTCTGTTATTTTATTGATTGATTGAAGTGGCATTTACTTGATAGAACTTTATTTTAACATGGTGAAAAAATAGCAATGTATTTTAGTTCTACAAAATTTATGATGTATATATGATAGCTATTTTGGCTTATTTATTTATATATATATATACATATACATATAGTGGTGTATAAAATTTATACAACACACCTTCTCTTCTGTTTTAACATCGTAGTTTTTAGCTACCGGTAATGTATTTCTGGAATGACTTATTTGATGGTGTGATGATATTAGAATAATTAAATGAAAAAATCAACATTTCTGTGATGTGGCAATCTTATCATTTTTTATGAAATATTACAAATTAAAACGAGAAAAAATATTTCTCATAATCGATTATTAACCTCAGTATTTTTTGGGCCTGTATCTGGGACGTATCAATCACTTATTTGTGTGGCAGTCAAACGTTTAAGCATGAACACACTAAGATTTGATATCCCTTGAACCAAATGTGTTATTATGAAACAGCAGAATTTATTAACATTTTAGCGATGATAGTAAATAGTGTTTATAAGAAGCCTACTATCATTTATGAAGAAACTCAGAATTCGAAAATGTATTGCGTGTAAACTTTTTCCTGAATTACATTTTGTGAATTTTTTGTCTGGATTTTTCATTTGAGTATCATAAAAAACATTAACCACTAGTAGGCTGTCTTAATTTTATTGGTTTATTTTCCATTTAGATTTTTTTTTTTGTGTCTAACATGTAATAAAGACATTGCTTATAAGTCTTTAATATTCAATATATTTAACATAAACTAGGAGTAAATTTGATTTCTTAAAACTTTGTATGATTCCATATGTTTTGTCAGTATTCATAATCGCTTGTCATTATAATCAAATCAATTGTATCGAAGGTTATTTCGGATATTTATTTGGATCCTAGCCATAGGGTCCGTGTTTTTTCTATGTAATAAATTCCTCTTGTATATAACCAATGCAAACTGTTTATTGTGTGGCAGTTCTACAATATATCCTTATGATAGAATGCCTGAATGAGTCGTTAGTGACAAAATATGTAGAATTGTACAAAGTTTGAACAATTCAAATTTTATATTGAAATTCAATCAAGGACCTTCAGTCTATATCATAAATTTTAAAAATTTAAGAGTGGGATTTTATTATATTACACAATAACACTGCTGATGTGTGGATGTGAAGTATTATTGTTCTTGAAATCTTCAAAACCAAGAGTATCAAATTTCAGGTTATACTACATAACTATGATTTACTTCTTACTGATAGAACTGCTAAATGGATTATTGTTATTGAAATTATGAAATAGTTTTGAATTACAAAACACATTAACACACATAATATGTTTATAAACAATCTTGGTGTTGTTTTACATGCCATGAAAACAATCAATATGTCTGGTTACTGAGATTGAAACATTCTTTACAGAGTTGTCATTGTGTGTCGATTCTCAGTGTGTGATTTCAGTGTTTTATCATAACAGGTCTCATATTTGAAAACTTTCAATGTTTCTAAGTACCCAGTCTATTTTGATGGCTTTTAGATGACATGGAAATGTTGGTTTACGTCTCACTTATATTAACATTACATAAAAAATAAATCTACAAATATTTTGTCATATTGGGAATTTGACACCTATTAATTCTATCAGACAAGCATTCATTCATTTCCTGAATTCAAAATGATGTTACTCTTCAAAACCTACAGAACTCAAAAAGAGAATTTTGCTCAAAAATTTTTTATATGTTTCTACTTAGCCATTTCTCCTTCTATCAAACTAGATAATTCTAATGATGTAAACCGAAATAGCTAGTGACAATCATATAAAGCTTTTGTACTGCTAAGTACTAGTAATTTTTTACTCTTTTGTGTATGTCATGGTTTGACTACCATAAAATTCTCTGAGTGATATTCAACTAAAAAATTTCATGTACGTAACCCAGATTATTTCTGTCATATAGGTTTGCATTTCATTAGGAATAATATGTTATTTTTCAAATGATCAATGTAAAAACATTTATTTTTTGTTCTAAATGCAGCCCAAGATTGCTAGGTAAATAAATTTGTTAAGCCTTTTTCTTAAATATTATTAATCGTAAAAAATGTATCTTCAAATTGCATGAAATAGCATAATCATATAATGAATTCAAATTGTTTGTTTAAAGACATACTGTATAGTATCATTGGTATGATTGATATTTCAGTATTTTATGCTCGCGATGAGTTAAACTAGTTTGGATCATTACAATATAAAATGTGTATATTCAAAAATGTGTCTATCGATAATTTGCTGTGTTTATCTTTTGCATTTATCTATGATAAGTTTTAGATTATTTCATCTTGTGCAGATATGTCTTTGTGTAACAAATAAAACCGATTTTTCTCAATAGTGTAGTATGCATAACCAAAAAAATATATTTTGTGTTGTGTATGCATTATATTTTTAGATTTTGTTAATTGTATAATATGTTCTTATATTTTCTCCCAGAATAAAAAATACTTATGATGGTTATAACAACTACTCTTATCTCAATATGTCAAATGGAAAACACAGCGATGAGAGTGGAGATGAAATCGATCTTCCCGTTCGGAGCACTCTCAACCCTCAGCAGTTCATCGAAGCACAGGTTCAAGATGGTGACACTCTACAGGCTATCGCCCTTAGATTTAATTGCTCAGTAAGTAAATGTTTTATTATCGCATTAAAAGTATTTACATATTTCTTTGATTTTGTAATATGTTTCAATCGCAGAAAAAGGGTTGATTATTGCAATTAAATAACTTATTTTAGGTATCGAAATTGATGCGAGTTAACAATATTCTCCGAGAAAATGAAATATTTGCCAAAAGAGTGTTAAAAATTCCGGTCGCTGCCTTCTCACTGCTGACTGAGACGCTCCCTTTAGTCCATACCAGCGGTACCAACTCGCCTACGAAATCGGAAAAAGTGCTCGTTGCAAATGAAGCTCAAAACAAGGTGTCAGTCAAGGAGAGTGAATTACAGCAAAAGCTGATCATTGCATCTGTCAATGCATCAGAATATCAAGGTCCTAAATACTCGCAGTCCACAATAATAGAAAATTTACAGTCCGATGATATTTCAAGACCTTCGGTTAGTAACGCAGCATCATCTAGCAACAGTTTTATACAACACGGAGCTAACGGTTTTGTTGAAAGTATTCAAGAACAGATCGACTCGTCCGCTCCTCTATTAGGTAACGTGACGAGCAGCCCGAGTGTCGAGGCAGTAGTCATTAATGAATTCACATCTCAGGGTGCCGATTGGGGAATTAAATGGATACATTTGCTGATTGTTATCTTAGTTTTAGGTGTTTTTATACCTCTAGTGTACGTAGTATATGTTGCCGAACATCCTGAAATGTATCATCATCACAATTCCTGATTTGATAAGGCTACTCTCTCCCAGACCGGAGTCCTAAAATAAAGATTTTTTCTTAACATAAATTTAACATCACATACATTTTTTCGATGTGAACTTCTATTATCGAAAAGTTTAACAGTGGGACTTGTAAATACCATATTTAAATTTGAACAGTGGACAAAGAAATAAATTTTAAATAGTAATTGATAATAATTTTGTGTTGAATTATTATCATTTGGAATATAATCTATAGATTTTGGGAGTTAAAATGTATGTCAGGTTTTACTAAAGTCACCATTGTAAAATATTTACATTTTGTATTTTATCATTCATCTATATACCTTGGTTGTAATATGTTAGTATGTTATTGTACATATTTTCAAACAAATGCAATAATAAAAAAAAAAAAAACTTATGGGAACACTTGCAAGTATATAATCAAGTTGTAATTGTTGAAATTGTGCACAATTCAAATTTGATATTGAAATTCCATAGAGCACTCGTTGGTATCGTAAATAATCAAGTTTTCAGGAAAGAAGAGTTGGTTTTCAAAAATTATCACAGATACTGGGAATGGGCAAAACTTTACCAATATTATGACAGACAAAATATTACACACTCATGTATGATTAAACAGCTATCATATATTCTGAGTTAAAAATATATATTTTTTTTTTCAGATTTAATGCATGAAAATTTTTCACCTTGGTTAGACTATCTCGTTTGTGTTGATTATAACACATGTCATTTCATAATGGATATGATTTGTATTTTTTTCAAAATCAGAACTAGAAATATAAATTGAATAAATAATGTTGCTATCGTTGTTGTATTATATTTTCAATTTATCAACAAACACGTGATTTATCTTTAAAATAAGTTATATTTTATTAGGGATACATCAAATTGACATTGTAAATTTTATTATCTACACATTATCCATATATTTTTCCAGTCCATCTTACAATAATTGAAGCTATTACATATCTTTTCTGCTATAGACACAGGCATATATCATTATAATAATTACAATTAATTAAAATCAAAGCCAAACAAAATATTTGCTCATTCTCTCTTCTAAAATTAAAATGTGTACTCGACTATAAATTGACACAAAAACAGTGAAACTTTGACATTGAAATGATTTTAGATACTTTTAACATTTACCAATCTTGAATAAAACATGCTGGACTCCTTTTCCATGTAATGTGTTGTGAACATTCTTAGTAAGTAATGTACATCTCTTTTCGAGGTATTTTGTGCCACAGTTCGTATGGTTTAAAAATATGTGGAATTTTTTATTATAGCGATAAAGAAATTTTACCAAATTTTACGTAGTTAATAATTGGGAGCATGATAGACGGGATGTAAAAAGAATTGGAAAATTTGACCACGGTTGTTGACAGTGTCTATAACTTTAAGTTATATATTTTTGATCTGTTAAATATTGCATTTTTATACATAAATCACTAGAAATAATCAAAAAATATTATAGTAAGTCATTTAAATTTTATAAAATATTTATTCAGTCCTTAATTATGATTATTGATGTATGATAGTTTATGTGAATTGGCGATTATGTATATTATTTTTTTTCTGTAATACATTTTCATATTTAATGTCTTTTAAATAAGTTTTTAGTTTTAGAGTAAATGTTTTGGGAAGACAAAATTTTATGATGGGTTATAAAAACCACTTAAAATATTTCTTACTTTTTATACTTCTTTTTTTTATATTTAGTTTTTTCTTTCTTTATTTCTATAGTATATCCAGATTTTATTGTAAAATTACTTAATAACAATTTTGGGCAAGCTATAAGCAACTAAGCGATAGCCTTTGTTCTGAGAAATCTACAAACATCTAGAATATTCAATATTTTTGAATAAACCTGATTTTTAACCTGAAATTTCTGATTTGTGTAGTGTAATCTTGTAAATAGATTTTTTATGCAACCTTTCATAAAAAAATTAACATGTCTCCTCTAGAGCAGTCATAAGAGAAACAATAACTTTCATTTACGTAAATCATTTGCTATTGTGTTAACATAATAATAATATTCTTGTTTCATTTTATTTAAGATAGCATCATTTATTTTTATGTGAGGTCTATCTTTGATCGGTGTTATCTTATAATTTTCAATGAATTTAGAAGTTTTGTCTGATTGTAAAAAATTTTGGTACTGCAAAATTTAATTTCGTTGATATAAAAAAAAAATAATCAGCTAAAAACACAACATGTTTAAAACTGTTTTTATCGTTATAATTTTACTCACAATGTTTATTTCCATAAAACATCACTGTCACTGTACATTTAATGTTTATAAATCGATAGATTTTTGTATGCCAAGGGCATGGTGAAAGAAGTATGAGTTAACTGTGTGTCATAAAAATTTTGTTACACTATTCAACTGAGGTAAGGAAAAAAATGTTTGATTTGGGTTTGAAATGAGAAACTTACATTTTAAAGAATAGACAATAGAATTAAAAATAAATCATTTAGACATTCTTGTCTAATGAAAGCTATTGTTTTCAAATTGTAAATATAAAATAATCAAAACCAAGGCGAATTTATTGATTGAATTGGCATTCACTTGGTAGAACTCCATTATAACACGGTGAAAAAATAGCAATGTATTTTAGTTCTACAAAATTATTTTTAACAAATATAGTTGATAGCTATTTCGGCTCACGCCATCGTCAGAACTATGCTTAAACTAACATTTGCTTATCTATATATGGCTGTGCAGAAAAGGTACACAACATCTCCTCTCTCCTTTTCCAATGGCCTAGCTTGTTATTTAAACACAATGACACTAAACTTTCAAAATTCCAAATGAAACAATAGGTGTCTATGACAATAAGACTATGTGTGTGGGACGGAAGTCCGAATCCGTCCGGACAAGGCGAATTGTTCAGTGAAAACCTGAAAGAGTTTGAATTAGTTAGAAAAAAGATTGATTTTTTACTTTTCCTGAAGATCCAAGAATGTGCAATATATCAAATTTATCTATGTTACCACTTGTTGCAGGCATAGGATATTTCATTTTAATCACTTCAGAGATAGAGCCTTTTCAAATACCTGCACAGAGTGACGTCAAATATTTTCTGTAAATAGTGATCAGCTAACATATACTACTTCTTGCACCATGACCCAATGGCAATATGACGCATTGACGATGCAATTTACTATATTTATATGAAGCAATATTATTGTGCCTGATAACTAGGTCTCGTAACTAACAGAACAGAGATATAAATAAAAATCTCATCTGCTGATCTACTAGACATAATATAATGTGATTTATCCAATTTTTTTTAACATAACAATTATTGCTTGATGACTTGGTTCTACAAAGAAAACATGTAGTAATTTCGTTTCCTCATATTTCAATATTGGCCAGTTTATAATCCTGAATTCAATCTCTGATGAAAATAATAGTTTTGGCTTGTATCTGTTAATTCCTGATTGCGTAGATACTATCAAATTAATAATATTTTAAATGGTCAAACAAATATTAATTCATCACCCCAGGTTAAACCCTTACAAAGAATTCACATAAATAAATTTCAATGCATTTATTTAAATGGCTTACTAATTTTACTGGTTTATTGAACATTTTAGGCCAACTCTTAACAAAATAAGATTTAGTATTTCAGCTATACATATAATTTTTGATGCTTGAATAAGCGAGACAATGTATTGTCTATCTCCTATTGAACAGTGAGTAAAGCTGTGCTTAAATTTAGTTTAATCATAGTTTGACGGCGGTGAAAGCCAAAATAGTTATCAATGACCATATCTTAAAATTTCTAGAATTAAATAATTTTATATTATGACCTTATTAGTGGAATTCTAACAAGAAAATACCAATTTAATAAATACATTTCTATATTCGTTTTTATAAAATGGGTTTCAATTTTGAAAAAAATTACATCACAGGGAGTCTCTTATAATTCTTCAACTGTTATTGAAGTGACGACATTAATCCAGAACCTATATGGCATTGTCGAGTGATAGGGGGTTAATCATTATTACAAGGTGTACATAAAATGATTGATACCACGGTGAAAAAATAGCAATGTATTTAAGTTCTACAAAATTATTTTTAACAAATATAGTTGATAGCTATTTCGGCTCACGTCATCGTCAGAACTAGTTCTATTATTCTAGCTATTTTTTCACCGTGTTATAATGGAGTTCTACCAAGTGAATGCCAATTCAATCAATAAAATGATTGATGTTTTCAATCAACTTCCTATTGGTCAAAAGATTTCTATATTTATTCTTTTTAAATCATGTCTTCTATTTAGACCTAGTGATCATCATACAGTGTCTTTAAGTTGCTACGATAAATCTCTTCTCCAAGTCTTCTAACAAAAGTTTAACTAACTTCCTTTTTTATAAATAAGAATAAACATTTTTGAAGTACAAATTTTAAAAATCACAATGGAAATAATGCATTTATGAAATAGCATATTCGACTAAAATTAAATTAATCTCAACGTATCTTTTTGGTTACAGTTTTTTTGCTAGGTTTGCTTGTAGCTCGATAACCAAATTATTAAATGACATGTATTAATATATATTTTATACATATTTACCAGACCAAGTTTGTGATGCATGATGAGTAAGACGGTTATTTAACACTTACAATTGCGTGATTGGTCCACGTAGTGTGCCTTTTAGTGATAATGAAAAATTGACAATAATTCGTTGAAATGAATGTAGTAAACTCGTCAGGGTTCTATTTGAAGAATTGATGATAAACACCGGTATACCATTTATTATCTTCTTTTTAATTAAATTTCCAAGCAATTAATTTGTTCATTGTACATTTTAATGCAAACCTGATTATGATGTTGTAAACTATGTAAACGATTTTAGAACATATTTTCTATTGAATGTTGAATGTTAAATTACAATAAATGGCTTGCAGCTGTTATATACATCAGGAACTGATCACAAATGAAGTACAAGGACCCTAATGCTATGATTCAAATATAAAGCTGAAATAGCTTTGAGATCTGTGTTTTTCTTTCGTAATTAATTCCTCTTGTACATAACCAATGCCAACTGTTCGTGTCAGTTCTGTTGCGTCCATATGCCTGAAGACGCTGAAAGGCAAAACCTGGGTTGTCAATGACAAAACATGTGGAATCATGCAAAATTTCAGAAATTCAAATTTGATATTGAAATCCATCAAGGACCCTCAGTCGGTATCATAAATTCATATTATTACATGACTACTTCAAACTTTTTTTTTGCTGGAACAATTTAATAACTACTTCTTTTGTAGATAAAACAGTATAATTTTACATTTACTCACCTTATGACATGTAATTTGCAAAATATGAAATCGTGATATTAAATAGCCTTGAATGAGTTGGATAATTTCAAATGAAACTGTCCAGGCGTGTGATAAATATTGTTATATTTAATATTGTGTAATATATATAAATGTTTTAACTGAAGGCATCGAAACTACCAATAATAGATAAGAGAAACTCAAAGTGTACAACTCCGTTTCCGTTTCGACGGTGCTATTTTGAAATGTAAATGCTGTAAAATAAAAATGTCAATCGATGAAATAAATAAATAAAAAAAAAAGAAAATTTAAATTCAATATGTAATTTCTTTATTCAATTCTTATTTGCATGTTTACATATTTTTTAGGTCTACAGAAAATTTCACAATAACGGCAAACGAGAGTTCACACCGACGGTCCAATGTTCGATCGGTGTTATGAAAATAAGGTACTAAAAACCTTCGTAGAGTCATTTGCATCTTATAACTATGTCAGAATTGTATTGACGTATTCTCGTAAGGCCTCCCCGCTTACCTCCATCTTGTTAGTTACTATTACAATGATAATTTTTGGTAGATATACATTTAAAACGTTATGAATACATGTTAATAAATGGGTTTTGTTGTTTCATATTTGTACTTTTTTACATCTACACATGTATTATTATAAAAGAATAAGAACTGAAGTAGCGGATGAATTCGGGAAGAATAAGAATATAATTCAAATATCCTTTGGATTATAATAAACGTGAGGTATTGAGACAAATTGTCGATTGAAAAAAATAGAGAAAACATTTTTTGCAGGATATCCAAAATAATCAACTTATACCAATTTAACAACTACCCTTTTAATTTGTATAAAATAAACATTTCGTATGAGCTAAATTGACGTAGGTTTTAATGCCCCAGTAATAAGTCTTAAGAAAAACTTTAAATTCACTATAAAGTCCTTGCGGAATGTCAGTGAAAACAGCTGGATCTTATTTTTTCAATATTTTATAATATAATTTAAAAAGGACAACCAACATAATATATTTTAATAAACTGTTTTTGAAAAAAGAAAAGTTGTGCGAGGCAAACAGTACGCTAAATGATTTTATTCATTTGTATGAAGGAAATATAATCTTCGTTGTTTAATAAATATCCAGAAGATTCACGACTTCGATTGTCCACAAACGGCAAACGAGCCGGGATCGGTTCCGTTGGCCATCCCTGTTTACATTAACGATATAATTAATAATCTAAACTTATTTACAAAACTACAAGAGTATAAGGTGTGCTACACACTTAAATGCCATGAATAATGATTTTAAAAAAAACCTTGTGAAAAGTGGAAACAGAAACGAAAACAAAAAAAAAAAAAAAACTAAAGTGACTATCACACCTATTCCGCACATGGAGAATTAAAACATTATCAAAAATATTTATGTCTTCAAATCCTGAGTGATCGATTTTGATGGTGAGAGCAAAAGAAAACACAATGTTAAACCATCTCAGTATTCAGGCATAGGGGATGTCACAAAACACCAATTAGATTGGGATGAATAAACTAACAATTCAGTAAGAAAACTGGTTGTGTTTCCGCATGTCGCGGGACATCCTAGAAGTTACTGTTTCTTCCTACCCCACTGCCGTTGTTCTCGTGGACACTGAAATAAAAAATAAACAATTTTAATGCTGCACAACGATGGACACAGTACAGTACAAAACAAAGTTTAAAACATTTCAATCATTAAATTGATCATGTTCAGAACGTAAACTTTTGGTTTAGTTTCATTATTAAGTAAGCTGCGATAAAGTTTATTTGGATTCATTTAGTCAATGCATCTTTTGAGCCCGCAAATGGGTAGAAATTTTGAATTGATAAATATAACTTTCACCAATCCAAAGTCAACAGAAAATAATTTTTCAAATTTATTTCAAAAAGTCAACTATCAAATTACTAAAAATGAGATGATTACTGCCTTAAAAGCATGTTGCTTATTACATTTTACATATATTTATGTTGACTTTAAACTAGAACTAAAGTACTTCTAGTAGTAATTAAAATTATTTTAGAATCAATTTGAACAGATAACTTGAATGATAAAGAAATCTATGATATGAGTATTAAGATGCACAGCGGGTTTAATAATTAGTATAAAAATATGCATAATTCAAAATTATTGAATCAATTTAAGAGCATTACAAGCGCAAATCCCAAAGTCACGAGACTTGAAAAAGCGTTGTTAAACCTGTTATTTGATGAAGCAGAAATGGCATCCCACGCAGATGAAGATGTGTCGGGCTTTTGTAGGCAGATTAGTGATTCTTTGTTACTAATTAAAAACAGAACAACAAAATCACTAGTCTTCCATACAACAACACCGCATTATGATTGGTTAGTAATATGTCGGCAAACTGGTAGATGGTGATTGTTAAACATTTCGAATGAGCCCATTCTGTTCCCATATATAACAAAATTAATAAAGCATAAACAGTTTTTTATCGGTGTTGAACATATCGCAATTCATTATGCAACACCCGAAACACATTTTAAATTAAAAATATGTTTTTTTTAGTAAAATATAGCATGAAGTATTTAGGCACCGCATGAAGATAGTGATAGCTATTTCGGCATCATTTATAGTACTGTAATACATATCAGTGTAGCAGATATGTTGCTGTGAATTTTTCTCTCTCTTGTTTATTCACACATAGAGTGAAGGGCATGTATTTGATATTTCATTAGTGACATTGTTTTACAGGGACCATCAAATATATTGATAATCATTATCACACATGCAATTTTTGTTGTACTGGATACTTATTTATGACATTTTACCGAATATATTTTGATTTATAAAAATATTTCAATAAAATATTCTGAAAAGTAGGTGTGAAAAACAGTTTAAAAAAATTATATACTATATCTCGACAGACTTTTTCAATGAGAACTGCTTTTTACTCTATCTCTTTGAGTAGAAATGGATGGGACAAGACGGCTCTAGCTGTCTCATTTATAGAATCAGATGGTTGAGAGATAATTTTAGACATCACAAACATCTACACCTTCAAACAGAAATCTATAAATCGATTGGAAATCAATTTACAAAACTATTAAACTTTTCCAACCTGTTGTAGTCCATAACCATCGTTAACCACTGCACAAGGATATATAATCAAATTTAGAAATTAGCCATAGAAGTTGCATGTAAGAATTTGACTGTTTAAAGTTTTAAAACACATAGTAAAATCTAACTGATTTTTTAATTTATACTTTATTCAGTATGACCTTTACCGAATATAATAGAACCTGAATTAAGTATAGACTTTCAGTTCATATCTTGTTATCGATCAATGAAAAATTTGGAGAATATTGGGTCGTGATAATAGCCCAATTCTTGCATGTGACTTTGAATTTGATATCAGGAGTTTTCAATATGGAGATTTCCACTGAACAGAGAAATATGAAAATTATGATCATGCTACATTAACCAGATCCATTTATTAGAACAACATTAAATACATTTCTATTAACGTCTCTCAATGAGCTTGATTCAAGTAGTTTTTAAAGACTTTTGGTTTTTGAATTGTTCTAGCTAAGAAACACAGCCCGGTTAAATGTTTCATGAATGATACTATTAATCAACAATGCAACTTGCATTTGTTAGTTATTGCAGTTTGCATAACCATGTGTTGAGATTCAAAATTAGCTCCTAACAACAATTCTTTGCTCTCACATTACCAAGAACAAATAAAGATGTCACACACACAATCGCAGCTGTTTTAGTAATATAAGTAAGGTATCGCATGTGGCCAGGTTTTAGTGATTTAATCATTCATGAAATATTACTTTCAATTAAGTAAATCTGTCGAAGGAAGATATTATTGCAATAAGTCACACTTCAAAAGGTTAGAGACAATTGAATTAGATTCGAGAGCAATCACAAAAGCAAACAATGAACACCAAGCTAGTATGATACCAATTCAAACCAACAAAATGATTATCGTTATAAAATGATTGCACAGAGAGTAGAACCTACCTCTGTTGTAAGAGATATTGTGCCATTTGTATCTGCTGAGGCTGCCCAGAGATGGTGATAATGCGATCGGTTGCGCCAGGCAACGGGTTGTCGATTGTGATTCCAGCTCCTGAGTCTTGTCTGATTTTGCGAATTCGAGAACCGCCCTTTCCAATTATAGCTCCAGCCAACTGTTAAAAAGAAACAGAGATGATTTATTGATTGAATTGGCATTCACTTGGTAGAACTTCACTATAACACACGGTGAAAAAAAATAGCAATGTATTTTAGTTCTACAAAATGATTTTTAAAAAATATAGTTGATAGCTATTTCGGCTCACGCCATCGTCAGAACTATGCTTAAACTAACATTTGCTTATCTATATATAGCTGTGTAGAAAAGGTACACAATACATCTTCTCTCCTGTTTTAACGGCCTAACTTGTTTCTTTCTCGCAATAAAACAATTTTTTTTTTTTTTTTTAAATAATAAAAACACATTTTTTTAGTACTTATTTCCACAATATATTTTTTGATCAGGACCGGTTTCGCTCATCGCGAGCATTATCAACTGATGCTCGCTGAATGCTCGCGATGAGCGAAACCGGTCCTGATCAAAAAATATATTGTGGAAATAAGTACTAAAAAAATGTGTTTTTATTATTTAAAATATAATGCCTTTCCATCAAGAAGTGACAGTTAACACCTTAAAAGTGATAAAACAAAATTTTTCAAAAATTGTAAATGAAGCTAAAAAATGCGGCTATGACAATAAGTTTACATGTGGCATGGAAATGGTTTATTATGGAAGCAAATCAGACCCCTTCCCCCCGTGGAGCGGTTTAATTAATGGGCTATACAACATAATAGTTTGTTCGTTAAGCATCCTTTGTGATAGTTGATGTCTATTGATTTCCAGCTGCTCCAAAGCGGTCTCCTACGACCCTTACTACAAAGATGCAAACACTTAGGCGCTGAGTTTGGATTTATATTATATGATTCCTTTATAATGTGATTAGCGAATTGTGAATCTGTTTTTTTACTATTGAATGATGTTATATGTTCCTTAGCTCGAGTAGATATACTCCTACCTGTCTGTCCGATGTAAACGGATAAACATGAGAGAAACAGGAAACGTTAAAACAGGAGAGAAGATGTATTGTGTACCTTTTCTACACAGCTATATATAGATAAGCATAGTTCTGATGATGGCGTGAGCCGAAATAGCTATCAACTATATTTTAAAAAAATATTTTTGCAGAACTAAAATACATATGCAACTTTTTTTTCCGCAGTGTTAAAAAGAGATGAATTATCAATAAATAAACACTATTAAAAGTATTGAGTAAACTTGCTAACGAGTTGAAATATTTTTTTTGTGTAATTTAACATACAAATACTCAAGGTAAATGGTACTTACATCCTTAGGAATGGTGACTTGGGTCTGATTAGGGTTGAACTCTCCGTCCGTGGAGGGAAGATTAGGAGGCGGTCCTCCATTATTTGCAATATTATTGGGCCCATTGAAGTTATTTCTGTTGGCGCCGAAGTCGTCATTGCGCGGCAGACTAAAGCCGTCATTATTTGGAACATTGTTGTTGCCTCGGAAGTTCAGGTTGCCAAAGTTATCGTTCCGGGGTGCGTTGTTGTCGCCGAAAGGCATATTCCTCTGCGGGTTGTTGAAATTATCTCTGGGGTTGTTGTTGAATGGCCTGTTGGGCGGGCCCGATCCCATATTTGGAGGAGGGCCGAAATTGTTTCGCGGCGGACCGCCTCGGTTGTTAAATCTGCCATCCCCTCCGCCGCCTCCTCCTCCTCCTCCTCGACCTCCGCCCATTCGTCCGCCTCTGCCGCCTCCTCCGCCACCGCGGCCACCGCCTCCCATTCCACCTCCGCCTCCTTGAGAACCATAACCGCCATATTCTTCAGAATAGAAGTCATCGTAGTTATGAGGATCATACTTCTGTTCAAGCCCTTTGATGGGTGTCTGAAATAAAAGGGTGATAAAAATTATAAAAAAATACTATAGTTAAAAGCTAATATTCTTAATGTCCAATAATTAACCAAAAATATGTAAAAATAGATGCTAAATTACTGCAAGTCCTTGGAGATGACTGACAGGTTTATTTACGTCATTAACATACATACTGAAGGTCATACGTATGATATTATAGTTCATAATGATGTAAAAAAATGTTAATTCTTGTATTTTTTTAAAAGTTATGTGAATTTTAATGTTGAAACTAACTTTTTACACAGTATAGGTTTATGAATGCGACATATATAAAAACTTTGCTGGCCTTAATAGGTTATCCTAGAATAGCTATGTCAAACATGCAGCCTAAGTAAGATTTTTCTGACCCAATCAGAGTTTGTAGCTTTTACATATTACATTTTGCTATTAATAAAACATCATTTCTGTGAATTTGGCATAATTATATATTATTATAATTTTATCGCTACCTTTGATGTTAGTTATTTGAAATACTTAATAAGGCAACTAAAATTATTTTGTCAAAAAAATTATCACTTTTAATCATACAAATTATCATGAGATTTAAAAGAGTAAAAATAGAGCATCACAACAGGTTGACTTAAGTAAAAATGATAAAAAATTATGATTTGATCGCCTTAACTAAATTTATAAATAGTATTTAAAAAAGCGTCACAAAATATTATTAAATAAAATATTTATGTGTGTGGCGTGCCGAATACCCTAGGAATATTTTATTTGTCCTAAAATAAAAGTCTTAAAAGGAAAATTTATTATAACCTTTGTTAATGTTCGATTTAATTTATAATATTATTTTCAATAACAATGTGGCATATTCAGTACATTAAATATTAAGAAAGCAATGCCATAAAATGGGAAACACAGGCAAACTCTTTGAATTTTTTTAAAAATCGGATGCAATCGTTTTACTCAAAAATAACAAAATTCTGTTCAATTTTCAGATGCAATTTTAAGTTTTAAAAATTCCTAATTTTTTAATGATATCAAAGGGATTAAAAAATAAAATAAAATGTGATATTACTTACAGCTTTGACGAGATTGACAATCTCCTTGATTGACTCTACGCAAGTTTCAGCTCGGCCAACAATTTGAATCACTCGGTCGGAGCTCTGAGGAGCCGTGCTCGAGAAAATCTTTATGCGGGAACCAGTTTTCTGAAAGAGAAACAGCACAGTTACTCATTTGTTTTCGAAAATAAATTTTTACAACTGCAATCAACTTTGGGGTATATTATTTTAACACGTAATAAAGTGACGATGGGGTGAGCCGAAATAGCTATCAACTATATTTGTTAAAAATAATTTTGTAGAACTAAAATACATTGCTATTTTTTCACCGTGTTATAATGGAGTTCTACCAAGTGAATGCCAATTCAATGAATATATTATTTTCAATGATTCATTTTTCAAAGCCTCAAGCGGATTTAGATAAGAAATTTATTGTCTCACAATGTGTAAAAATAAGTAAAATTCATATATTCACAGATAAAAATGTATTTTCTTATCATTTAAATTTTAAAATGAATGTAAGTTCAAGATTTTGAAAACAGTATATGATTCTGATTGAATTCTTTTTGCTACAAGAGGCTTAAAGAATAAATACAAGAAAAATGTAACTTAACACGCTGAAAAAAATAGCAATGTATTTTAGTTCTACAAAATTTAGAACTAAAATAACTAAAGATAAAAAGAACTAAAATATATAGCTATTTTTTTCACCATGTGATAATGGAGTTCTATCAAGTGAATGCCAATTCAATAAATAAAATGTAACTTGTAACAACTATATTTTCTAATAGGAAGCAACAAATAAATTATATTATGAAACCTTTATTATTTAACATTTCGAAAGAAAAATATTAAAAAATGTACATGAAATTGTTTTTTTTTTTTTTTGTTTGTACAAACAGGTGACGGGACAAAATTTTTAAGTTTTTTACTCCACTGAGTCTCTATTTGTGATAGGCTGGTCATTACTCGAGAAGCATTTTTTTTTATCAAAAAGATAATTTATGAAAACCTAAAATGACACACTCACTTGAAAAAACAGCATGCAACAAATTTTACGGAAGACCTTTTGGAAAGAGTCGTTTGATAATCGGAATATATTAAGGCTATTTATATATAAAGAAAACTTTACTTTGGCTTTCCAAACTCGATTTGAAGAACATACCAAACTTTTTTTTTACCAGATTTTGTACGACTATCATATTAAAGTTATAATATTTACTTCGATTCGTTGTTTTATTACTTATTTCATGTAAAGGATTCTAGCCGTGAGTGGATTAGCCAATAAGAGAGACTGGCCAAGTAATGAATGAAATATCTAATTGGCTACGAATTTTATTGAAAACTCAATATATGTAATGCATATATCCTTTTTGACTGTCGCAAATTACACCACAGCATGTCACTGAGATACAATACTGGAATACGTTCACTGAGTGAATTTGCATTCAATTAGTAGAGCAAAGTATTAAATAATATATATATATTATAAAATATAGTCAAAAGTTCTACAGATGACTACTTTTAATTTAGACTCGTTTCGAACTTTCGCAAAACATAAACAGTGCATTAGAAAAACTATAGTTATTTAGAATTATCCGTGTCCTGAGTTGAGTTCCCTCTCCCTACCATATAATCGTGAAATTGAGATGTATCAAATTACTGTAATAATATGCAGATTTTAAGCACACGTGCAGGCTACAGTTATAAAAAAAATACGCTATATATTTAAGTATAAGCTCACCTAAATGTGCCCCCTGTACGCCAGTAAAGATTTAAAATTAGTAGTAACGAATACACTTCGAAAAAAATATTGTCAGGTATCGTTCATTGCACAAATCAAAATTTATCCGAACTCGCCGAAGCGAGTCCGACAATTGTACATCCGAGCGGAGTTCGTTCACAATTTATTATACCTGGAATCACAAAACGCTCGCTACATAAAAGAAAAGTACACAATAAAAGAAGACACCGTTCACAAAAAAAAAAAAAAACTGACATCCATCCGTTTCGCGAAGGAAGCCGTAAATTCACACGAAACAAACACACATTCAAGCGAGCCGACACGATGTATATAAATGTATTTCAACGACCAATACCAGGGGAAGTGAAACAAAAATCGCGATCTTACTATACCGCAAATTATTAATCGATGTAGTTTTAACTTACGCGATTGATCAATTATATTAATACAGCTTTCGAATAGTTACCGTTGTTAGTAGGTTTATCGTGTTCGATTGTAATAATCAAATCGACCGGTGGGTATACGCGTTCGCAGCCGGCGAAACGGGGGCGACCGTCGCCGACGTGATGCCGCTTCGACGACCGGGGTGCACTGGTTAAAAAAGCACGGAGCGACGGCGGCTCGTTAAGGGGCGGGAGGAACCCCGCCCGGCCGCGGAGTCGCGAAGTTACAGCGTGCGCGCGTAACGAATAAGGGTAGTTTTGGCCTGAGCGTTCGGACGATGATTATTGTGCGCGCGCACCTTTCGCCCCTCGCTACGCCGACAATCCACCCTGTGGCCCGATACACAACACGGCAAACCCGCTGCACGGGACTTCTTACCGAGAAATGATTAGCCATATTTAGGAACATATTATTATGAATAATACTCGGCAGTTGTACAGAACAATAAAGCGACTTAATGAAATAGTTCAAAAAATAATTTCTTCACGAGTCATTCATTGTACTACCGCGATCACGAAATTTGATAGAAGTAAAGGTAACATATTACCGCAAAAACTGGGGATTAAAACACGTCGTTCTTACTTTTTATTTTGAATATATACGACTCGATTCAATGGCTAACGTTAATTAAATTAAATGTGAACGCGCTGTTTCATTATTGTATTAACTATTTTTTCCGAAAAGTTCGTCGTGAAAATAGTGCATGTTTACTTGCTCAAAGTCCTGGCAAGATGAAAAAATAAATTAATATTTTTTCAATGTAGATTTGTGTACTTTAAGCGCGAATGTCTGCGATGTTTTTTCTCTTTAATTTTTACTCAAGTAATTCATCTATCTGAATCAAATGAAAAAATATAAGTTACATAAATATTGATTGAATTTGAATTGTTACAACTTTGTATGATTCCATATATTGTGTCAATAACAATCCGGGTTTCGTCTTTCGGCATCTTCAGGCATTCTAAATATCAAACGGATGCAACAGAACTGATATACAATAAACATTTAGCATCGTCTATGTACCAAAGGTATTAATTACAGGAGAACACATAGCCTGTGGTAATTTTCATTAACGATCTTGTTAATGAGTCATTCTTGAAAGGATTTTACAACATATAACAATCAACTGTCTTTTTCTGTGTTTTTTTTTAAAGAAATACCTACTTATTTCGTTCTGGCAAGTAACGATCAAACATCTTGTGATGAAATATAAGAATTTACGTCATGAGATTGCCGATTCATTGAACCGATCTCGCCTAAAGGATACAACAAGGGAGGGTTGGGAAGATTGAGTTTATCATTGAGAATAAAGTTTGAATGAAAAAATATAAGCTATTTTACAAAAATATTGATTGAACTCGTAGACTATATTACGTATAGTTTTGATGAGGGTAAGCCGAAATAGCTATAAACTATATATACCTTACAAATTTTGTTGAACTTAAATATACAGCTATTTTTTAACCAGTTGAAAATTCTCGATGATGAACAAACACTGATCCTTTCCATGTTATAAAATTGTAGAATCAGTACGCCAAAACGTATTTTATTTTTACAAGTATGTCTTTCCGCTAAAATAAATCCAAGCAGCATTCTTTCAGTCACCGGGGAGTACTTATAAAAACTGAACGAAACGGGGAAACTATCCTCGCAGCGAAATTGAATAGAATGTTGGAAATTGTTGACTTGCTTACATACATTATTGATCAAATTCGTCCCGTGAACCGAGTAATTTCGGATGGAAAGGTAACGCGCGAAACGAGTCAAGTAGCAGTGGAGTGGCTGCCGGATTAAGAGCATAAAACAAAGTAGAAATGACTGAATGGCATCACAGGACAAACCGCTCTGCCGAGCGTTCGAGTCTTTGATCTATTCACACAATATTGTCATCTGCATTCCAGCGAAAATTTCACGAGTACTGAAACTCAATATAACATGACACTAGACCTAGAGTATAGGGTGACAGTGCTTGTCGAAAATTAAATACATTAGTTATACAATAGACATTAACAAAATTATCACCAGATCAATGTTCGTAAAATAGCACTTAACAACGTAGTCACGTAGAGCCGAAATAGCTATCAAATATATCTTATAAAAATTTTTAGAACTAAATTACATTGTTATTTTTTCACTGTAATATAATGGAATTCTACCAAGCAAATGCCGATTCAATCAATACATTATAAAGTTACTAACATATTAGATGACCAACGATTCGGCTTTCGCCTTTATTAGACATCTTCATGCATTATACAACTTATCACAAGCAAATAGTTTCATTATAATCAAATAAATAGTTTTAAAAGTTGTTTCCGATTTATATACGGATGCTAGCTTTCTTTGTCCACGTGTATAGGGTCTATTTTTTCCTTTGTAATCAATTCATCTTGGGTATAACCAATGGATCTTCTAGTTCTATTGCAGCCGTGTGCTAAAATGCATTTAAAACCCGGTCTTTAGTGACAAAACACGTGGAATCGTACAAAGTTTCAGCAATTCAAAGTACATATTGAAATTCATCAAGCACCCTCATTCGATGCCATAGCATGTGTTTTAAACGCTACAACTCCTATGTCGAGCCTGACTCGACATAGGAGTCACTCGAACAGTCTTTACACGTGCAGCTGTTCCCATTATCCTAGATCCATAAAGGATAAATAGTCTGCAGTTGTACCGCATCTGTGTTTCCGAAAACATATACTAGTAGTAACACTGATAAATTACAAAAAATAAGTATTTAGAGCTGTGTTTTGTATTATGTAAGTCAGATGTGATTAAAAAAAACATACGTAAAAGCAATATTGTGTGATGTCAGAATGACGAGTAGTTGGACTCGTAATATTTTCGATTGAACTATTACATTTCGTTTCTTTGCTTTACATTATTAATTCTATAATAATAAAGATGCTACGAATCACAAAAAGAATTGCAATAACCAATAATGAGTAGTGAAGATGATTATATGTCTCAAGTTGAGAATGAAATCGATGTATTGGAAGACTATGCTAATACCGCCATTTCTGAGCTAGAACTTTTACTCTCTATCCGGACTTTTGAGGAAGAAATTTTTCCTAGAAGAAGAAGAATAGTTATGAAACCTGTTAGTAACTATGAGTACAAGGACAAAAAGAGTCACTAACTTTCTTGGCTATCTCAATAGCAAATTTATGGAGCATTATATACCTCAGGAAAATTTATCTGTTGATGAGTCAAGAGTATCTTTCAAAGGGAAAATAAACTTTCTCATTTTAACCTGAAAAAAACCAGCAAAATGGGGTCTTCGAGTTTTGTGTTTTAGCTGATTCCCGTAGCAGTAACATTTACTAATTTGTACTATATTATAGAAAAATCACCACGGAAGGGCTGATAAGACCAGAACTGTATTTTACAGGCCGGATTGTGATTCATTTCTACAAACAATTGCAAGATTCAATTCCGGATGCCAAAGGATATTATAGATTTACAGTCAGATTAAATGTTACCTGAGCGGTACACTAATGACCAATCGTAAATGATTACTTCAACAAACTAAGAAACCAAAATTGGCTGTTGGACAAAAAACTGCATATAGGAAAGGAAATACATTAGTATTAGCGTGGCGTGACAAAAGGGTTGTTACTATGTTCAGCACAAAGCATACTTCTGTTTCTAAGTCAGCAAGGAGACGACCAGGATGACATAGATAAACCAAGTTTTATTTTGATAACTATATCAATATGGGCGGTGTGGATGTCGCGGACCAATATGCGACATCGTATTGCTTCATGCGAAAGACGTTAAAATGGTAGAGAAAACTATTTTTCTGTGGCTTAGAAACCTCTATAGTTAACTCGTATATATTGTACAAGGAATATATTATCAAAGCAAACCTAAAACAAATATCCCATAGAAAATTTTGAAAGGCTATACTTATAAATCTAATTGGAGACGTTTGTGCATCTACATCAAAACCAGGGCGTCTTTCTACATGTGACGCTAAACAGCGCTTGAATGGAAGCCATTTCATATTTTTGCAAAAAAAAACAAGGATTGCATAGTATGTTTTAACAGAAAGGTTCCAGGAAGAAGAAAAGAGACCACATACTTCTTCGACACTTGTGAGACGAAACCTGGCCTTGATCTAGGGGAATGTTTTAAAAAATATCATACTTTAAAATGTTTTAAACAGTCGATATTTTTTTAAATATCACACTCTGAAATGTTAATTATATCATGCATATCACCCATTTGATTCAATGACATTTGAATATTATGAAAATATAAAAATTAATTGAGGAGTTGCTACAGGGTTTTTTAGTTACAAACTTACACATTAGATTAGAAAATATTATTTCTTCAGGGACAAAAAGTGGGCGGTAGTAATAAAAAGGTTGAAGACCACTGCTCTAAATGGAAATCCATGAGAATTTATCGATATTATCTGCTTGAACGAATTTTTGAAGACTTTCAAGCGGATAATATCGAAATAAAATTTTGAAAAAAAAATGAAAATTTTTACATCGCCTATATAACAGCTTCGGCACCCCAGGGCGCCGCGGCGTACAGTTTGGGAAACTCTGGTATAGTATTTTTCAAGGATAACATGGTACAGAAGGGTTCCAGGAGGAAAAAAGAGACCACAGACTTTTGTGAAACTAGGGAGAGGAAACCAAACCTTCACTCAGAGGAATATTTTAAAAATATCACACTTTCAAATGTTTTAAATAGTACATATTATTTTTAAAATACCATTCTTTGAAATGGTTTTTTTTTATTTGATATGTTGAAGCTTTGCAACCATGAAATAATTATAAAATATGTTATTAATTAATTATAGCGTGTTTAGCGTCCATTTGATTCAATGACGGTCGTGCAAAGGGTTAAAGTTGCGTATTATAAAACAGAATTAATCAAACGCCGTTTCGTTTTTTTAAAAAAAATGTCACTAATTGTACTTTTCAGATAATCATTCAATTTTAACACATTACATTGGCGTCGTTTTCGAGACAAACGTTACAATATTGTAAAGGCAAAAAGTGGCGTCTTCGGATACGCGCACGAGGACTAAAATCAAAATAGGAAAAAACCATTTCAGTGTAGTTATTTAGCAAAAATGTGCGAAAAAATGTTATTTTGAAGAGTGAGTGACAATATTTTACGGTACAGGACTACATATAATCATCATTTTCACGATTCGCCCATTCAGGGACTGTTCGTCACTCTACAATAAAAGTACTTCGAAAAGCTGCCTTTATGATTACACTTATTGAACTCGCTGAACAAGAACGTATGAACAAAGGCGTTTTTGTCTGCACGCCAAATTCGCATAACAACAATGGGTCCTACCCGAAAGCTAGTCGGAGAAAACATTTCCCCGCCAGCAAATCACTTGCAGTGATTACAGTAATAATTAATAATATCAAACAAGGTGAGCGGTGTATCAAAACCAGCGCCGGCTGTCAAACGGCGCCATAAACCGGCGAATTCCGAAGAGATATCAATTAATTATTAGCGAGCCGGCACTCGGCACGCGCTCCAGGAAGAAGCGCAGAGGCGGGGCGGGTCGGAGGGCGTATATTATTCATCGCAGAATTGACATCGAAGGAAGAGGAGGTCGAGCGAAGTGAGCTGTAAAAGTAACACAAGGCTGCCGCGCTCACCTGCCCGGCAAGAACAGCCACGGCTCGGCGATAGGCCGCCACACCCCGGAAGAAAAGCGACGCCGGAATATTCGCGGCGGCGAGCACAGTGGTCTTCCAATTGGCAGATACACGTCGCTATCTACGTTAATTATGTTAATCTAGTAAGTAGATCCGGCAAGAATAATTTCGCACGCGGTTGGTACACGGATATATGTTATCTCTCCCTAAAATATATTGGAAATAGCATATTTGAACCTTTTGTTTATTGAGTTATTTTTTTCTTAATTATGTCTTTGTGTTTATACATACAAAAATTAGATATATTTTTTTAAACTAAACAATTTTTTTTTTGTCATGTTGATAAGAATATTACTTGTTTATCGATTGAATTGGCATTTACTTAGTAGAACTCCATTATAACAATGAAAAAAATAGCCCTGACTGAAACTAGTTCTGACGATGGCATCAGCCGGAATAGCTATCAACTATATCTTATAAAAAAAATTGTACAACTAAAATACATTGCTATTTTTTCACCGTGTAATATTACTTGTAGTAAGACATGAGTATAAGGCGATTTTTTTGCGCTGAATTTTTAAATTTATCGCCGGAACATCGCGTCATTGCTTACAAATATTTTAAAGCGAGTGTCAACCATCGACATCTATTGTAGATACGGTCCCAAAAAGTAAAAGTAAAAACTTTATGGGATAAAACAATTAATATTTATTAGCGCGTCTAGAGCACATATACATCGACAGATGTATCGCTATTATGCTACAAATACGTAACAAGCTAGACATTATTTTATGTCGATCGTTCGTATCGAATGATATTTTTCTGCTCTTTCGGTGTCATTTTCGCGGCCAATTTATGGAATACCCATTTCACAGTTTACTGTCTGACAATGAATAATCTAAAATAACTATATGAACACAGCCATAAAATACGACATACCAGGACAGTCGGTGTAACTTCGGCAGGAATTTTATGACACGACCGCTGATGAAACGCATACGGATCCCAGGGGGAAACATTTGCATACATATAGAAGCGGGAAACACAGCCGACATGATTGAATATGAACCTAACATGCACGCCTTATTGCGCGTAGAAATATTTGAAGCCAATTTAGAATTCATTTGAGATACCGCCTTTTCCTCTTGTGACAAGCTTCAGTCACATCAGGTCTGTTTTTAAATGGCAAGCGTCAAATCCAATATCCACAAATGAGTTGACATGTAAACTTAATTCAGATTAACTTTGACAATAATTCAAAACAAGTAAAAACTGCATCATGACGTTATCAAATTTTAACAAATACCACAAACATTTGTATAATACTCAATGAGTTTTCTTTTTACGGTGGTGTCCATTATCTGTATATTTGTGAGAGAAAAACACAATTAACGTCATAAAATAAAATACCGAATTAAAATGACTTTAATTTCGCTGCATAGGAACCGAAACCAACCAAACGTAAAAAAATACGTAAAGTGAACATAGCAAGACTTTGAAGAGACTTGATTCTGCAATTCACTAAAAATGTGTCTAAATAAATAAGAAACACTTTTTAAGTTAGTGTCTCAATCATGCAGTGTCAGCAATCAGTGGTGCGAGATGATAAATCGCTGTGCATACAAAATTTACATAGGATTAGTCGGTCACCGCTCCTCAGACTTTTGCGAGGGGCTATTGCCTTCCCGTAATAAACCGTACCAGCCATCCCATTCAATATTTAAGCTTATTGAAATTGCCACCTGTTTAGTTTCATTCACAATTTAAAAAAATAGTTTGATTGCTAGCAGGAAATAATCCAGGTCGTTCAAACAGAAGAGAAGATGTATTGTGTACATTTTCTACGCAGATATATTATATATAGGTAAGCAAATCTACGTTTAAACATAGTTCTGACGATAGCGTGGAAAAAAATAGCTAAAATATCAACTATTGTATATCTTATTAAAAAAAATGTAGAACTAAAATACATTGCTATTTGTTTACCGTGTTTTAAAACAGGACACCAAGATATCGATAATTGTAAGAACTTGTCGCTGGAGATTTTTATAGTTAGATGAAACATGACTGAATTAAAAAATGAATCGTTACTATAGTGATTTAGAACATGGTCGCGTGTTAACGGGTCAGCCGTTACACCGGCTCGCGTAGTTTGGCTTCTTAAATCGCACCTGTGTACTATGCCATCAAAAGATTGCAAACAAATTCGTTAGCAGTGTCGTTTGCAAAATTAAAACCTCTCCGAACCGCAAGACGTTGAACGTTGAACCTGTGCGGTCCACCTGTCAGGCCAACCAGTTACCGAGGGTAGGTCGACACAATCAGCTGGCGGTGTCCAGGACATGCGGGACGATTTAAAATGCAGATGCATGCGGTTATTTATTGGCATTTATTTTCATTACGTTTCTGCAACACCACTACAATACATATGATCGTAACTGCCACTCATTGGCGGAAAAGCGTTATAATTTAAACAATAATACATTTTTTTTTAGTAAAATTTTCACAATATATTTTATGATTATCAGCGGTTTCGCTTATCGCTTTTTATACCTGTTAATTATTAACTCATATTTTTTATACAAATGGTCATATTTGCAATTTGAACTTTATCAGTTGGCAACGCTCGCGATGAGCGAAATTGGTTATGATCATCAAATACGTTGAGGAAATAGTTTTGAGAAGATTTTATTTTTAAAAATACGTGTGATGGAGGTCGATGTGATGGTTAATTAAATATGTAGTTATAAACATTTGAAAATCTTGGAAAACTTATTTTACAATTTTACAGTTTGCCAATTTTCTAATTGGGATAATATTTTCGACTGATTACATATAAGTGTATGATTACAAACGTTTCACCATAAAAGAACACCGTCTAAAGTAACACTGAAAAAAAAAATACGTAGAATTCCGTAAATATTTGTTATGTTGCTTTAAAAATCTCAAACATAAAAATTATGCGCGCATTTGATTACGAACACAAGTCTAAACGTGTGAGAGAATCAATCAATACACGCGAATGGTATGTTATAATGGTCGTTATGAAGGAAGCGTACGTAATTTAGGTGAGCAAACCAAAAAAAACACGGCGGTAAGGTTATCCGGTATATCAAGTGTTCAATTATAAGCGAAAGTATCGATAGGGTGAACCGAGAAAGGAAATAGACAAGTACGAGGAAGTGAGCAAGTATGGGCACTCACGTCTGCAGCGACGCAGAACCAACCGTAAAAAAACATTTTCACAAATCTTGTAATTAACAAGCGGTTCAATTCTCATTGCACCAAAGGTAACTAAAATCAGATGACAGATAAAAAAAGGTATCAGAGTTTATTCCAATAAATTTCGCTGGCTTACATATGAATTAATAAATGAGATAAACGATAGGCTGTGTAGTATACATTAAGTGAATTCGTTGACATGAGGATTAAAACGTTTAAATGTTATGACATAATTAGAAAATGTTTCCTGTAAAAATCTTGACTGCAATTTTCACTAAACATTTGGTTAGTGCATGAACAGAAAACAAATAAAAATTGCAATAGGCTTGCAATAATAAAAAAGCAGTATAATAAAGACTCCTTGAATTTTGGGAGAAGTATTTTCACTGAAGACCGAAAGATAAAACATGACATTTTAGTATATTGTCTTTCTTTACAGATTAACAATAAAAACCATTACGGGCTTTAACTGAAGTCTCAAAAAATATCTGTAAACAAGATAATAGCTTAACAACTATCTTTGATCATATTGATCAATTTGCATATAGTACAATACATTATAATAACATCTCCTTCATCGAGCAAAATTCTAGTACACAAAAATGTAATTTTTCATTTTAACTATGAGCAAAGCACTCCTACAACAATCTCATTAAAACGCATATATTATCGCTTTTAATGTGTTAACTGTCACCTCGTGGTGAAAAGGCGTCATATTTTCATTACCATTTCTATAATATACTTTATGATCGGGACCGGTTTCGCTTATCGCATGCACTATCAACCGACTGGTTCATAAAATAAATTGTGAAAATAGGACTAAAATTTGTTTTATTTATTTTTAGCTGCAAAGTTTTCCGAGTATTTTTCAATTACCAAATTAGTTTTTTAAGAACTTTTTGTTCTTAAGTTAAATAAACTGGTAAAGTTTTGTTTTTTGAATACTACAAAAAAAAATAACAATACTTTGTACTTAGTTAGACCAATGTAAAAGTTATCCTGTGTTTAGCGAGATTCAATCGTAGTCGACAAAACAATCAGAGCGTAAAAAGGGTTGTTTTCGAAGTTTCAAATATTCACCACAACTGTTCCATCGGAACAGTAGTAGTAGTGCAAAGTTTGGGGGGAGGTCCCGCGTGCGGCGTGGCATAATATCGACCGAGCGAACACGTGAGCGGCGGGCCACGTGGCAGGCCGGCCTCAGGTTTTCCCGCCCCCATCCCCCGCTCGCACGCTGCGCGGGGGTGAGCGCTTCGCTCGACCTCTCCGCGGGGAAGAGACCGCGGGGTGGTCGGTTATTCCCGCCGCGAAGGGAGGGTCGCAGATATATTGGTCAGGAAAAAGCAACATCTTCGAGTGCACGGCTCGCTGTCTCTCGACAAAGGAGAAGCGTGTTTCCATTACGACGCGGCAAAACCTTCGCGTCGGTATCTTGCATGAAATCTCCCTCCAGGCCAGTTATGTCAATTTTATTTTCGGAACAGAAAAAAATTAATATATGTATGTTATGTAGTATTTTGGTCGGAAATTTCGGAAATGTAGATTTAGGTGATAATATAAGTAAAAAAAAAAAAAGCACTTTCTTATCTTTTGTTTACTGGTCTGACATTAATCTATCATGTAAAATAGAAATATGTCAAGAAAAAAATTCAAAATTCACGCTGAAAAACCAAAATAAACACCCTTCCATTAATTGATTAATAATGGCAGTCTTGTTTTTAACATTCAAATCGATTGATGTAAACGGGTGAGTTCACAGTAACTTCATACGATTCCGCATGTTTAAACATGTGTAATCGTATAAAACTTTCAACAATTCAAATAGTTATTATCGTCATTAAGTAAACATGGGTACTAAAATAAATAATATTGTTCCTGACGGCCATTGATAACACTTTGATTTTTTTTTTGTTTATTGTAAATAAAATTGAGATGATAAATAAACGTAAATCAAAGAGAAAAAAATTCTATTGAAATTTACATAAATAACACATTAATGTTTTTTCCGTTGTTTTTTTTTGTTGCCAACAATAGTACGAAACGCGTGACGAACTGACACCTGTCATGCAGAATACCTAACAGATACAAAAACGCTTTTAATTCCATTAATAATAAAATACTACTTAAAACACTGCTGCGTGGATGACCATACGGTACTTATTGTAAACTGTGATTTCCTTTGTAGATTTTTTTTACCGTATTCATAGTATGTAATATAAAAATTAGGCACGTTTAGTTAAGAAGGCGGGATCCTAACTGTAAATAACGTGGGTTTCATTGACGCTCCGGCGTATAATATAATAAAAAGAATGCCCACGAAAAGTTTTCATAAAATACTCTTTGCAAGCAAACTACATTGACTTCGACAGTAAAATTCTGATACGAAATATGTAATGTCAAAAGCAGGCATTTTAACATGTAAATAATGATGTTTTATAAAGAAAATAAGACGGGCTTGTTCGATTGGCAGACCATGTGTCATATCACGCCGCTTCGTAAATCGTCCGAACAGAAAATTCCCCATCTGTCCGTGTCGAGATGAACGAATTTTATTAAAGCGTCAACGGAAAATTTGAACACGTAATAAAATTATCCAAGAAACGACATGAAAAGCTCATATGAATGAGAATCGAACTGGGGGAAAGAAATATTATTTATTTTTAGTCTTCGCTGATCAAATAAACCTACTTTTCAGGAACTGCAAATTTACATACTGACTAATAAAGCATGGAATGACTTCATTCGGTGGCACTTCCGTTGTTATTTACTAATAATTGATTACAGTTACTGGCTAACTATTCATTCATATTAACGTTTATATTATTTTCTCATTCGATAAATAACCCTGTAATACAGTTATTCTGAAGTATGGCACGTGGTGTATTGATTAACAACACACACCAAGTGGAATAACAACGATATCGATTTAAATTTTGTATTACATTTATTTAAACTTCCACAAAACTAACACAGAATTTATCAGAACTCTCACATGGTTAAGTAGAAATAAAAATGTTTATAAATTTACAAGAATTGACGAATGAAATAACAAGATACAACACTTTAATAATTACTAAATATAAACGCAGCATTTAAAAATAATTTTGATTAAAATGATTCCAAATAACTCAAGTAGAGACTTGTTAATCATTTAGACGGCAGCTTTTCACTATGTGAAATAATTTCAAGAAAAGTCAGCATAATCGTGTCGAAATCGCTACAGAGCTGAAAGCTAATTATTAATAAATAGCCCGGAACAATCTTTGAATAAAATCTTATTACGAGTGAAACCAGTATGAGCGCAGTAGTGGATTGTAAAACAAATATAAATATAAAAAAAATATAATGGTTAAAAACACATCAACGAGCAAACGATTCCAACGAGCAAATTGGTTCCAAAAGAAGATATATTAAAACACGGTGAAAAAATAGCAATGTATTTTAGTTCTACAAAGTTAGTTTACAATACAGTTCTGACGATGCGTTAGCCGAAATAGCTATCAACTATACCTTATAAAAAAATGTAGGTCTAAAAAACATTGCTATTTTTTCACCGTGTTATAATGGAGTTCTACGAAGTAAATGGCAATTCAATCAATAAAAAATATATTGCTTCTTCTCTGGATGAACAATCGGAAAACAAAATTTACTTATTAGGGAATTCGGGTATTTTTTTTTATCCACGCTCGCTCCTTACACTGAGTATATTTTTCGTAACGGAAGTATTTTAACAAAAAGGTTTTTTTATAATTTATGATATCGAATGAATATGCTTGATAGAATTTCAATATGAAATTTGAATTGTTGTAATTTTGTACGATTCCACATGTTTTGTCACAAACGACCCGGGATTCGCCCTTCGTTATCTTCAGGTATTCCATCACACGGATGCAACAGAACTGACGTAAAATAAACAGTTAGTATCGTATATATAATATATTAAAGTTATTATTTACAGGAAAACACTTACCAATAGGCAAGCAGTAAATTGCAGATTATCCCGAGCTGCGTACCACTAACCTGTTTCTGCTTTCTGAAATATTCAAATCGTCAACAATTCGAAGCCGGCAGTGAAAGCTTTATTAAAAGTTAAAGGAGCATGGCTGTTTATTTTACGTCAGTTCTGTTGCATCCGTGTGATGGAATACCTGAAGATACCGAAGGGCGAAACCCGGATCGTTTGTGACAAAGCATGTGTAATCGTACAAAATTACAACAACTCAAAAAAAGGTTTTTTCAAAAAAAAAAAAAAACTTTTCTAAAAACACTTCTCGTACTGAGATTCGAGCCCGTGAGATCTGTCACGGAAGTCATTAACGTTGATGACGTTGACAACTTGACGTTTTAAGTAATGTCGAAAATCAATTTTTAAAAAAACGCGACCCGAGCCGCCTCTGTGTGCGAGCCGAAAACAAACATTCCCGAGAGTGTCAGCCGAGAAGGCGAAGAGCTCGGCTGGGAGATAAACCAATTATTGCGTCCGGCGTCGGCGTCCGTCCAAGATCCCGAATCTGGCACACGCCGCGACGATTCATCCTACCGACGCCACCCACCCGCCGACCGAACGCCGTCGCCAATGGCCGTGTCCCTATCAGCGTCCGTTCGATACTCATAATAGTCCATATTTCACGCCAGTCGGAGTGTCTTCACGTTCAAAATATATCATTCACTAATTGCATACGTACGAAACATATTTATGAAACTTAATAACTTGCTCACAAAAGGTGTTGACAATGTTTACGGACGTGGTTTAAAAAAATCAATATTTCACGCTCGCTTGAGTGTCCGCACTTAAAAATGTGTATATCTTTCGCTTATTGGATATTATGTAGCAAGGCGAAAGATAAATATGTAGTCAAGATTTGGTACACAAAAAGCGTTGAAAAGATTAACTGTATGCGTTGAAAAAAACGTAAACATTTCACAGTAGCCACACCATTAATACCATTATTAATTCTATATGAAAAGCTGTAGAAAAATTTATAATATCAAAAAATTCACATAAAAGCTATGTATCTTTGTTTTGTTTTTCTTACGAGACATATTTAGTGGGGTTTCCGTAATAAAATGAACACTAAATTGTTAGAATTTTGTTAATTATTATTGAAATTTATTTCAGCTGTGTTTTTCCTTTAACGGTAATAAACGGTTTTAATAAACGATACTAACTGTATATTGTGTAAGTTCTGTTGCATCCGAGTACGTACGAGCGTCTATGACAATAAGATTATATGTGGGACGGAAGTGGTCCTTATGGAAGCAAATCAGACCACACCTTTGTACAACGGCTGGACAAGTGGCGATACTATTATGTTAGTTTGTTCGTTAAGAATCCATTGTGATAATTGGTGTCTATTGATTTCCAGCTGTTCCAAAGCCGTCATTCTCCGACCCTTACTACAAAGATGCAAACATTTAGGCGCTGAGTTTGAATTTATATTATGTGATTCATTAATAACGTGATTAGCGAATTGTGAATCTGTTTTTTTACTGTTGAATGATCTTACATGTTCCTTAGCTCGAGTAGATATACTTCTACCTGTCTGCCCGATATAAACGGATAAACATGAGCCACAGGACATTTTATAAATACCGCTTCTGTCCAGTTTATTGATTTTATCTTTACTATTTTTAAGATGTCTGCCTAAGTTATTGTTGACCTTGAAAGCTACGTTTATTGAGTTTTTAATCTCCCGATGAATTTTTTCGCTAATGCTACCTAGGTAGTTAATAGATTTATAGAAGCGGTTATCTTGTATTGGGTTCGGGTAAATGAGTTTTCTAGCTAGATTTAATTGTTTTTATATAATAATTATTTATCGTCGTTATCTCATAACCATTATTACGGGCTATGCATTTTATAGTGTGCAGTTCTTTGTCGGAATCTGCCTGACTCATAGGTACAGTTACTAGCCTATGGACCATGGAGTTATAAGCCGCAAACTTATGATTCCATGAGTGGAGCCAGTCCAACAGCTAATTTTGGTTTCTTAATTTGTTCCGGTAATCATTTTTGATTGGTCATTATTGTACCGCTCATGTAACATTTATTCTGCTTCTAAAGATATAATATCCAGAGGCATCCGGAATTGAATCTTGCATTTTTTTGTAAAAAAGAATCACAATCTGGCCTGTAAAATACAGTTCTGGTCTTCTCAGCCCTTCCGTGGTGATTTTACTATAATATAGTACAAATTAGTACATGTTACTGCTACGGGAATCAGCTAAAACATAAACTCGAAGACCCCATTTTGCTGGTTTTTTTTCAGGTTAAAATGAGAAAGTTTATTTTTCCTTTGAAAGATACTCTTGACTCATCAACAGATAAATTTTTCTGAGGTATATAATGCTCCATAAATTTGCTATTGAGATAGCCAAGAAAGTAAGTGACTCTTTTTGTCCTTGTACTCATAGTTAATAACAGGCTTCATAACTCTTCTTCTTCTTCTAGGAATAATTTCTTCCTCAAAAGTCCGGATAGAGAGTAAAAGTTCTAGCTCAGAAATGGCGGTATTAGCATAGTCTTCCAATACAACGATTTCATTCTCAACTTGAGACATATAATCATCTTCACTACTCATTATTGGTTATTGCAATTCTTTTTGTGATTCGTAGCGTCTTTATTATCATAGAATTAATAATGTAAAGCAAAGAAACGAAATGTAATAGTTCAATCGAAAATATTACGAGTCCAACTACTCGTCATTCTAACATCACACAATATTGCTTTTACGTATGTTTTTTTTTTAATCACATCTGACTTACATAATACAAAACACAGCTCTAAATACTTATTTTTTGTAATTTATCAGTGTTACTACTAGTATATGTTTTCGGAAACACAGATGCGGTACAACTGCAGACTATGTATCCTTTATGGATCTAGGATAATGGGAACAGCTGCACGTGTAAAGACTGTTTATTTACGGTCGGCATTCGCACTTAGATATTGCCGCTTTGATTGCTTTATTGCCAATATAATATTAATATTTATATATTATACCTAATGTAGTAATCGGACAAAATAAACCTTGTACAACATTAATATATGGTTTTTGAAAGAAAAAAAAAGGTTTTAAATAATCGCAATTTCATTTTTAAAATGTGCCGTCAAATGTCGAGTCAGACTCGACATAGGAGTTGGCGTAAGATATGTGATGTCGAGTCAGGCTCGACATAGGAGTTGCAGCGGTTAATTTCAATTGCCGAATAAAAAAAATCGTAATATAAGATATCTCGTCGTAAGACGATGAGGTGTTGCGGATGTCGTTGTGATTTTTAATTTGATAATCCATATAGATCTCAAAACATATATTTATATCTTTAGTAATAAAAAAACCTATTTATTTCGTAAAAAATACGTATATTGGATTTAAAAAAAAATTCATGTCAATACACAACGCCATATCGACCATCAAAATTATGGTTTACTTTAATTTAATTTAATGATTAGTGGGGAGTATTACGGGTTTTGCAGATAGACTCGGAACCAGTTTGAACTCAATTTATTATATGTACAGAACCATTGAACCATACAGTGCCGACAGACCGGTTTAACCTGAAACTCTTTTAATAGCGATTATTCAAGTTGTGCGTTGAATAAAGATTATTGAATGGTTACGGACGGGATCATGGGAACTTTGATAGAATATTGAAGCCAATAGTATTTTGAAAAGTTTATCCATAAATCAATAACGTTCGCAGAAAATTACACACACACAAAAGGTAATAATTCAACGCCCATCTTTGGTCATATTGATCAATCGCCTATTGTATGATATAATATAATAACAACTTCTCCCTTCTTCGGGCAAAATTCTTGTACGCCAAAATGTGTTGTTTTCTTCCAGCGATGAACGAAGTACTACAAACGTCTCACATAATAGAAAAGCGACACAGAGGTAGGTCGTTGGCTTTAAACGCGCATATTACGACATTTAAGGTGTTAACTGTTCCTTCTTGACGGAAAGTATATTTTCGGTAATAAACACATTTTTAGTGCTATTTCCACAATATATTTGACGATCAGGACCGGTTACGCTAATCGCGATCATTATCAACAGGTTACAAACGAGCCTATTTATACACAATATAAAGTCAACAATTAGCAGGTATATGAAATCAAATGTACAATATACATTTAAAATGTAGTAAATAAATAAAAAAATGAAATGTTAAGAATCTCTTCATTACTAAGCGTTCAGAAACAATTATAAAATATATCGTGGAAAAAATGTGTATTTAAAATTTCAAAAAATACGCACATACTTATATCACATTTAATGTGTTTTCTGGAAATTCTAGGTGATAATAAAATACTGTTCTAATTTTCCAACTTCTGAATTTAATAATGTCCTAGACCGGCATTGCACACAAATGAGAATAATTCAAATTGTTTTTTTTTTTTTTAATATTGACGAGTATTAGTGACTCAAAATTGCTCATTTGTACTGTTAATTCACCAAAGCATTTCGTTTATTACATTTTCATATGTAGAGTTCTACGAGTAAACGCCAATTCAATCAACACGACACGGGTGGAAAAAAGAAATATACTTTCTACGATCAGTATGCAAATATATTCTTTATGAAATAAAAAACTAAAGCTGTTATTCCTGGGTTGTAAAGACTCAATTTTTATTGAAAAAAGCATGGTCAGTTACGCTCGGCTAGCGAGAGTGTTGAGAGAAAAACAGTCTAGCATTTACTACATATTATATGTTCCGATAATATTTTAAATTTCACTTTTACGTGTTAAATAAATACGTCTTTAATATTTATTCATTTTTTCTTGGAAGACGTTAGCAGATAAATGTTTTAATAAAACATTGTGACTTGTTGCCGTTTCTCTTTCCAGACGTCGCGACAAAGTATTTTGAAACAATAATTTTATACATGCAGTGCAAATGATTCACATGAATGACGCGTAATGTCTCTCGCCGTGGCCAGCTGGCCGGCAAACAGATATTTTAACAAATTTCGCTTTCACACGCTAACTAAATCTGTCATCGTGGCCCATAAAACTCAAATGTCGCGTGTTTTAAGATATCGCAGATGCACGCACTAAGATTGAAACAATCATTTTTACATTTATTACTAATAACATCATCAAAAGGTAAATCTGAAAAAAAAAACAACATATAATGTTCATACGAAAAAAGCGTAGTAAATCTCTTTAGGTATTAGTGAAATTTTACGTATGTCGTGAGACATGCTAGTCTTTTGAAAGTTTTCGCGTTTAGAAATATTATACGCCATTTTCGTTTTCTTATCTCTATGAAGGTGTGTATATTTCCTCGATACATTGTACTCGAGAAATGTGACGCATTTTTTCTTCAGTGGTGGTCTGAAGCATGGAACAATTCAACAAGAGCGTGCGTAAATATTAGGTGTAGTAAAAAGTCCTGACGTTTTTTTCAAACGCGTGTCTTAAAATCGATCGGCTTCGGGCCTTTGGTTAAATAAGATGTCATAATATTTTTTTTCTTGTTGTGTGACATCTCAAGTTACGTTCCGTATAGAAAAAAAAGGTTCATTCGCACCAAACAGAATGACCGACCTTTGCCCTTCATAAGAATATCTGCGCGGTTGCATATTTTTTCAATATTATGCCCGGAACAGTGCAGTCGTCGCCACTAAAGACATTTGCGACGTTTATAGAGACGTGTTAAAGGTTCGAAAATGTCAGAGATGGTTTACAAAATTTAAATTTGGCAATTTAAGTATTGAAAATTACCTTCGAAGTGGACGACCTCATACAGTGGATTCGCCCTGAAAACTGAAATCGAAAAAAATCCTATGCCAACAAAAAAGGAATTGTCCAATATAGTCGGTAATAAATGGTCCATAAAACAAAAGTACCTGAAAAGGCTGGGAAAAAATCGAAAAGTAGGAATTTGGGCGCCACACGCGTTGAGCGATCGGTACAAGGCGCAGCGACTAAGCGCGTGCCAATTAATGCAAAAAAACACACTTTACGACCATTTTTTCTAAACCTGATTATCGGAAATTAAAAATGGGTGTTATATACGAATATATCGAAGAAAAAACAATATCTAAATCGTCAACAACCAATTCCGACCCCTCAAACTGGTATACACCCAAAAAAACTCTTACTTTGGAGGGATTTCAAAGTAATAATTCATTATGAAGTGTTAAAATATGGTGAAACTATTACGGGACAAGTATACTGTGGCCAATTAAACAAATTAAGTGCAGCTTTGACAAGAAAGAGGCCGGGCAGGATGAATGGACGCAACGATAAACTGCAAAACGAAAACGCGCGACCGTATGTGGCGAATATGACCTGGGAAAAAATCCAGGAGTTGGGTGGGAAAACTTTATTGCATCCCACCTTATTTGCCAGATCTAGCACAATCGGATTACCATTTATTAAGTTTAATATAAAAAACTTTTAGGGATAAAATATTTCAAACAAAAAATGACGTGAAAAACGTTATTTCCGACTATTTCAATTCCAAATCAGTAGAGTTTTTTACTAAATGGATTTTAGACTTGTCTAATAGGTAGTAGAAGGTTGTAGATAGACAGGGAGATTACTTTTTATAAATAAAAATAAAAAATATACTAAAAAACACTTGTACACACATTTTAAAAAAACGTCAGGACTTTTTACTACACCATCATAATACATCCAAAAGCACTTCGATGAAAAAATTGTAACACGATCATTTTCTTCATTTGAGTGGCATTGCAACGCATGTCGGGTGCTCGCTAGCTATATATAAAACACTAAAGTTTACAGGAGATTTATCTGTTCCTTTAAGGAATGGCATAAATTGTCGATATCTATTACAGAGCAACTTCATCGTCCGTAATTCGATAATAAATAATCAAAATAGTATTCAAATTGCATTGTTAAAACTTTGTACGATTCCACATGTTTTCTCACTAACGATCCGGGTTTCGTCTTTCGGCATCTTCGGGCATTCTATCACACGCATGGAACATAATGATGCACGGTTCAGTCCATATCATAAAAATAATAGTATTCATTTAATATGGAGATTTCTTTTATTAACGAACGCGAAAGTCTTTGTAAAACTATTTTTTATACCTTTCATGTATAGTTAGAAAAGTACAAAGTAAAAAATAAATTTATTCAACGCACACAACGGAAAAGACTACCAGAACAAGAAGAGACATAACAACAATGCCTATTATTAGGACATCTCGGTTCTCACGGATAAATTTGAATCAGGTGCTCTCAAAAGTCAGCGATTGAACGAGTTTCACAATAATTCCCATCACAATATAAAACGTGTTTATATTCATCTAATGGCTTTTATTTCTCGACATCAAACGGAACGCCCAGGATCTTTCTTGCCTAGAAACAAAAGAATGACAAAGAAAATTAACTCTTTGACAATTTAATCGGACGAAAGACGTAAATTTCACCGAAGCGAATAAAGCAATATAATTTCAAACTGCTTTTGAATAATAAAGTTAAAGAAAAACAATGTATGTTTTTAATTCTAAAGTCAATTTAACGCCTTCGTATTTTTGTCATAAAACAGGCAATCTAACTTGTAAGTAAATTTATGCATTTTATTCCGATAGAAAGAGTAGGTATAATCGAAGATATTCAAAATGAAACAACCCTGATCTATTATCGTTTTCGCATTCATGGTTGATAATCCCGACTAACCACCCTTAAAAATCAAATGAAATAATCTCGCTTTCATTGTTCTTCAATCTAGCGCTTTCCTCCGTTTAGCGGATAAATATTAAATTGAGTTTTCTTTATAGTGGAAAATGCTCCTCAATACCTTTCTGACAATGTTGTCTGCAAGCGTATTTTTGTTATGTCACCAGGTCACAATGTTTCCTCCGATGACTCACCTACTTCTACTGAAAAACAAAATTCAACTGAATTTTGCTCCTTGTTTAAATTTTAAATAAAAAAAAAGTATTTTCAGAAATTTTATATACTTTATAATATACGTTCTATTCGTTTTCAATACATTAGTCAGATTACTTAGATGTTCCATTGAAAAAACAATCAAAACGAATCCTCGTCTAAGAGTAACTTAATACGACAAATAACACCTGTCCTCGAAGACTGGTTACACCAAAGAAACAAAGTATAGGATAAAAAAAAAAACGTAAAATGTTTTCCTCGGACTGTTTTTGCGGACGAAAAAATCTGGCGCACCTCATTATTGGTGTGGCGCCGTTTATTCTATCAACTCGAATAGACACTGCTCGTACCTCTAATAAACATTTGCATGTATATTTGGAATGCTTGACGATAGACATACGATATTTCTTCCCGGATCGATTAATCTAAACCAACCGTCTGTCATCCGAAATTCCTTCTATTAAAAAACATTCACAAATTATTGAATAAATAGTACTACAATAAACAATGGAAAAAAGCATTTTGGGTATTTCTTTCTCAGTGTGCATCACCGTTAAAAATGTCCCCAATACATTTCTAAAGGTAAATAAATGTACGTTGAAACATAGTTTTGACGAAGGCGTGAGCCGAAATAGCTATCAACTAATTATATATCTTATGAATTTCGTAAAACTAAAATACATTGCTAGTTTTTCACCCATTTATAATGGAGTTCTACCAAGTAAATGCCAATTCAATCAATAAATAACAACACATTTATTAGTACTTATTTCCACAATGTATTTTTTATCAGGACCGGTTTCGCTCATCGCGAGCATTTTTAACTGATAGAATACAATTTACAAGCAAGTCTATTTATACAAACTTTTTGAGTTAAAGGTAGCAATGGGTTCAAGAATTAAGAAACAATTTAGCGATGAAAGAAACCAGTCTTGATCTAAAAACATATTGTGGAGATAAGTACTAAGAAATGTGTTATTATTTAAAAAAAATCATACCTTTCCACCAAGTAACATTTAAGACCTTAAAAGTGATAAATAAAATTAAATGTTTACCGCTGTCGGCGTTACAAAACTCACAGAAACGGACATAATACATTGCAATTTATAAACTAACTCTGAACAAAGAAATACGTAACACGTTTTGAACGATATCATATAACGGTTTTTTTTTTTTGACGATCGTGTTCTACGGAAATCATTAACAATTACATAACTTGATTAAAACACGCAATTAAAAAAAAAAGAGAAAAACAAATATTTCGGAATGTCTGAAAAAACCGTTACTACAAAAACAAAAAAGAAAACGGATAAAACAAAGAACAGATTTGAGTAAAAAAAAATACTGTCGGATTAAATTTGAATTCCGATTTTTTTATCTCATAATACGTGCATATTTATTGGATTGCGCGAAAGCTAAACGAAAAAAGCTTTGAGTAAAGATTATTTTTTAACAATAAAAATGACAACGATGTAAATAACAAGAAACTGTTTCATATACGCCATTTTAATTAATAATATTTTTAATTGCCCTTTTCTTACTTTCGTTTTTATAGTGATTAGACATCCCATGCTACATAGGAAAATGAAACGACCGCAGCAGTTATGTTGCGCTAGTAAAAAAAGATTTATGAAGTCATAAAAATTATGACGAGGGAATCCGTGATACATCGCCTTTACAACTATTAAAAGCAAGTTTTTAACGCTACGATGGATAAGATGACAGACGTGACGTTTTATAAAATTAATAAATCATAACAACGTCTAAATGTCAAAATATGTGTCGACGTATTCGACAATGAAAAAAAAAAGATATGAAAGAAAAAAAAACTCATATGAACTAATATATAATGTGAATTACATTGGTCGATGACAACCAAAATGAGCGCAATCATAATAGATAAATGTTCAAATAATAAAATCATATATATATTTTTAAGAAAATATTACGATTGTTAAAATAAATAAATAATTTCATTCCATAGAAATGTGTACAAACGATTTTTTAACGATTTAATATCGTTCACTTTATCACGGTTCCTGATAAAAGCGTCAAGTAACAAGCAGCGAGCAGTAAGTAAAAAAAACCTTCATTTATATTTTAATGTTAGTTGTTTTAATATTTGTTGAAAAACCCTATTAAGAATTACTCATTAACAGGATCGTCAATGGAAGTCACGGGCAATTGTGTTAATTATTATTTGATTAGTGTAATTAAATTTGTATTAGTTGTAATTTACTGCTTGCCTTGGGGTTAGTGTTTTCCTGTAATTAATAACTTTGGTATATAGACGATGCTAACTGGTTATTTTACGTCAGTTCTGTTGCATCCGTGTTATAGAATGCCTGAAGATGCCGAAAGACGAAACCCGGGTTGTTAGTGACAAAGCATTTGGAATCGTACAAAGTAGTAACAATTCAAATTTGATGTTGGAATTCCATGAAGCACCTTCGGTCGATATCATTAAATAAATCAAGTAATTGTTGTTTTTTCAATAGTATCCGGTCACTAATCGGACCATATGGCCACAGCGAGGTTTTTCCACCACGTGTCTTTTTGCTTCCATCCACAGGTCATCTCAGCGTCCAAAGCGGTGGAATTCATATGTTTGGTAGAAGATGCTAATCTACATCATATTTTCAAGTTAGATTTTTATTATTAAATTTTCATTTACCTATGCTGAACGAGATAAGTATTTTGTTGAAAACAGAAGAAAATAATACACGAATATTTCAATACAGTAATGAAAAAAAAAATCATCTATGTGAAACGAGATTAAACCGAAGAATTGAGTTGTTTTATTATAAAATATATTTTCAGTAGACGAATATCATTGAAGTACTCATATCAGTGATAGCGAAAATATGACCCGCGGGTCAGACACTGCCTCACGTGTTGTTTATAAACATAATTTAATCATAAAAGAGAGAACAATATAAAATATTAATAAAAAAAAAGTTGTAAAACAAAGAGAAAATGTAAATTCTTTAGAAGAGTTCAAATTGAGAACGAAAACAGTAGTTTTAATAAACCAATTCCTTTTCCAAGTGACCCGTAGGTCGTGAGCTAGTACTAAAAAAAATATTTGACCCGTTTCTCTAAAGGTTCTCTATCACAGACCTACAAAGTACGTTGTATAGTCGTCACTATTATTTCTTTTATATACCAAACTCTAACAATGCTTCGATTTTTCTGTATCGATCAATCGGAAAAAAATATATATTTGAGGAAACAAATTTTCCTAAAGGAACAGGCCTGAATCTTGAAACAGAGTTCCAAGTACCACAAGACTGCGTCAATCGTTGGGATACTTAATAAATCCGAGTGCGAATCGAGTGTTATTATATTTAGCCCCGCTAGCGAACGGGTGAGGATAATTTTATTTGGAAAATGAACAACCTTTCATTGTATTGTAGTGACTGAAACCTGAAAGAAAAAAATCTCAAGAGTCAGTCAAAATAAGTAAAAACCAGTGACGTACAAATATTCAATGATTATGAAAAAAAAACAGATTCACAATTTGCAAATCACGTTATAAAAGAATCGCATAATAAAAATTTAAGCGCCTACATGTTTACATCTTTGTAATAAAGGTCGCAAGATGACGGCTTTGGAACAGCTGGAAATCAATTGATGTCAATTGTCACAAAGGATTCTTAACGAACAAGCTAATATATTATTTAGCCCATTGATTAAAGCGCTCTACGGAGGGGAACGAGTCTGATTTGCTTCCGTAATAAACCATATCCGTCCAATATGTAAGCTCATTGATGTAGCCGCCTGTTTAATTTAATTTACAATCATACAATTCTTAGTTTTAATTCTAGCAAGAAATAAGCTACGTCGTTAAAACATGAGAGATGTTGTATTGTGTGCCTTTTTTACACAGCTATATACAGGTAAGCAAATGTTCATTTTAACATAGTTCTGACGATGGCGTGAGCCGAAATAGCCATCTACTATACACAAAAAAAATTGTAGAACTAAAATACATTGCTATTTTTTCACCGTGTTATAATGGAGTTCTACCAAGTAAATGCCAATTCAATCAATATATTTTTCGTTACTCGTCGAGTGTTCAAATGCACGCAGATTCTATAGTTGAAAATCGAGCCCACTGAGGAACATAGCGATCGACAGTTATACCACTAAAACGAGACCGGTTGAATGTGGATCGTTTTAGCGGCTCGGGGTAAACATTCGACTTTGTTTACGCAATACTAATAAGAGTAGCAGCAAATAACAGGGATGTAATTATATAAATACCCAGGAGAGACGGATCGAAAATATGGCAAGGTTTACGCAGGGCGAAAGAGGGAGTCGGGGAGCGAACGGAGAGGGTGTATTGCAGCATCCTTTCCGCTTATTATAGCTATGAACAACTAATCCTTCAGCCCAGGATAACCGGGGATGATTAACCTACTACTGATGAGGTCATTTCAAGAGGTAAACTAAAAGCCTTCCCATTACGACTAAAAGGGAGGCGGGGGTGCCATAGCAGCGACGCGGCTAGGTAAGTCATACCGGGTGCGGCGCGTTGGCAAAATATTTGAAAGAATTCAAATGCAAAATCGTTATTGATTGAATTGTCATTTACTTGGTAGAACTCCATTATATCTCGGTAAAAAATCAGCAATGTGACGGCGTGAGCCTAAATAGCTATCAACTATAAAAATTGTAGAACTAAAAAAATGCTATTTTTTCACCGTGTCAAAATCGTTATATTTGATTTTTACTTCAAAAACTTTATTACATTTTCCCGGCGTTTTGAAAGCATATTCCAATAAAAAAAAATGTCATCACTTTCCAGAGTCATTTGAGATCGAAACGAAAAAACACATGAAATCTAAAACAGAAGAACAGCATTTTATACCAACTTGAAATTGAAAACTAAAAATAGTTGTTGTAAAGTTATCGGAATTCAAAAAGACAGATGATAAAGCCAAGATATTTTGTAGCAAGCGGCAGGAAATTAAATGTATTAAATTAACTCATTAAAATTAAATTAACTCACTTGCCATGGTTAGATTTTCAAATCCATTCATTTTAGATATTTAGAACACGTCTGTCTGCCAGACGATCCTAGGCAATGAATGGTACGGGCAAAAAAATGTATGCATATTTGATTCAGACGCCAAAAGCAACCCTTAGCACTCCACTGAATACTCAAAAGGGCGAGGCGGAGGAGGCAATTTCCACTCAAGCGGCCTTGACCCGAACTAACCGATAAGGGCGATAAGCAAGGACGAACGGATAAAAGGTGTAAGGGCCCGGGAACAATTTCAAAAGTGCTCCTCCAAATTCTATCCACGGAACGCCGAATTCGAGAGGGCCAGTAGCATAGCACTTTATGGATACATTCTGTTATACATTATTTTTGCAAGTAATATGAATCGAAATAAAATACGGATTAAAATAAAATGACGGGAAACATTTGCGGACCAAAATGATAATCGCTTCGATGCTAACTACCTGTTACGCTCTATTCGTTACGTACCATACGAATAGTATTTATTCACAACAGCGTCCAAACGCTTCTTCGATACATTTGAATGTGATAAAAATCTACATATATCGGTCTCGATTAACAATCGACACTTTCGTATTTTAATAAAATCAAATAACATAGAATACAATATAAAAAATGCACAAACACTGCAAATTTTTGATCCAAAAAACGGTAGCTGGTTCGCTCAACTAGTACCAACATCAAAAAACTCTTAACTAGCAGTAGATAAATATTGTGGAATACACACACCAAGTCCTATTTTCACGCGATTTACTCGTTGTTACGCGATTTTATTTTAGTAATGCTAGAAGAGGACTTTATAGAAATTGTTACGGCTAAAAACGACGAAGAATGGCGGAAAAATAATATTTCATCAAACGACTTCGTGCAAAATGGGCGTACGTTATATTTTAAATTTAACCGCTCATTCTTATGGGATGTTCTTGAATGAATTTGTGCCATATTTTTCATAGTATGTTGAAATATTTCAAAACAAATGATCAAGCTAATTTTGTTTATATTTACAAAGAAATGAAAGATATAAACTGATAAATTTATTGTAAAACAAAATACATTGTTACGTATACTTTATTGTAATGTATTCTTATCAACTAAATAAATATCTAGTATCATTATCTGCGTGGAATTCCCTGATAACGTGTATGGAAAAATATCAGTCTCGAGTGTCACAAAGCTGCAACACACAAAGAGCGACGGTGGGCGTGATGCGAGGGGAGGAAAGCCCCGGCAGGAAAACCGGATGTAGGAAGTCGCCAGTCCGCCCAGAGGGATTCGAGACACTTCCTCCGTGCCAGTGGATCGAGTCCAAGAAGTGACCGATCACCCACGAAAATCAATACAAAGCATGAAAGCAATTCCTTGAAGAATAATCAAGAGCCTAAAGTGGGTACAGTGCAATACAAAAATCTTTGACTATGAAAAATATATGCCTCCCGGTTTTATTTCGAAATAGACAAAATAACATAATAAAAATTGAAAACTACAATTTACATAATAATAACAAGATTTCCCTGAGTAACGATATAAAGTTTAATTTATTTGCAGGTATGAAAATTATTTAATAATTAAGTTTTGGCTCCTCCCAGATTGGAAGCCGCTGCTATGAGGAATCGAGGACATTAAGGTAAGATAGAATGCCGCCACCGGTAGAACTATGTAACCTATAAAATATACTGTTAATAGGATATAAATACAGTGATTGCAAACCTCGTATAAAAAACATTGTTATCAAAATCTGACGATATTTCATATACGAGCGAAACACGTGTCAGTAAATTCAGGTAAAAACTGGTATATACAAAACAATACATTTAATATTGATATGAATCGTTTTATACAGTACATATAATCACTTTTTAAACTGTTAACTGTCACTTCTTGGTGGAAAGATACGATATTTAAAATAATACACATTTTTGGTACTATTTCCGCAATATAGTTAAAAAACAGGACCGGATCCTGAGCATTATCGACTGAAAAAATACAAATTACAAACAAGGCTATTTATCCAAATGTTTGCGCTAATTGTGTTCAGATAGACAAAAACACATTTTAAGAATTAAAAAAACGATTTACAGGCAATCATGCTATATGGAAATCTAAATGAAGTAATTTTCTTTCAAATAAACATAATTTATGACATCGACTGAAGGTGCTTGATGGAATTTAAATTGTTAAGGATCTTATATTGACAACTTGCAATCAAAATGATGTCAAATCAAAAATCCTGATCATTCTATGCGATTATGAGCGAAATCGGTTGTGGTAATAAAATATATTGTAGAATTAGTACTGAAAGATTTTTTTTTAATTATTGTAAAAAAAAGTACCGATAACGTTTAATTTTCAACATTTGCGCGCAGCCAATACAAGGACCGAGAAAAGCAGCGTATAAAATAAACATAAACCTCCAAAAACTACGAAGCAATAAACCGAACGCCAAGAAAAACTTCTCCATTCGATTAGGTAAACTTACTTACCGGAAAGTGGTTTGAATAACAGAGTTAGAATATCCGTGCGTTATACACGTATGCACGTAGGTATAAACATAAGAAAACGAAAACGACGATGCGGGGGACGCGGGAGTGAGGCGCGCGGGGAAAACGGCGAGATCTCTAGGAGGCGATATCCGATGTAAATATTTGCCTCGTAAATCTTTATCAATCGAAAAGGCGGTAAAACTTGTGTTTACTACGAAAATTGTATGAGAACGATAATTGTTTATGTACATCTCATCAGAAAAGAAGTCATAATAAACAAGCGTCTCGCTTTCAAGTGTGTGAGATTAAGCGACGTCAAAGAAACGTACAATATTTGTGTTGATCAAAAACAAAAACAACATTAATCATATAGGTATAGAATTTCTGGAAAGCCAAAGGAGCGTTATCCAGACAAACTACATATAATAGCAGGAGGAAAGCGTTGAAACGAAATAAGACTCGCAATATTTCGTATTGATTTTAGTAATAGAAAGAACTTTTTATGATATCGGCTGAAGGTGCTTGATGAAATTTCAATATCAAATTTGAACTGTTACAACTTCGTACGGTCTCACATGTTTTGTCACTAACGACCCGGGTTTTGTCTTTCGGCATCTTCAGGCATTCTATCACACGGATGCAACAGAACTGACAAAAGAAATCAGAAACAACTTACTTAAAATATATATAAATAACACATTTCTTTTTTAAACTCTAAAAAATTTACGATATCGACTGAAGGTGATCGATGGAATTTCAACATCAAATTTGAATTGTTACGACTTTGTACGATTCCACATGTTTTGTCAATAACGACCAGGGATCCGCCTTTCGACATCTTCAGGCATTCTACGTTTGCTAACCATTCGCTGTCGGAAGGAGATTCGTTTGACGCGGATGAGAGGGGTTCAATTGCTGCATCATAACACGGGGGACCATAAACTGTTTTATCAGGAGATTCTAGAAATTAATAGAGGCCAATTATTAATTTCATTCTCAATGATCAACTCAATCTTCCCAACTCGCCCTTGTTGTACCCTTCACGTGAGATCGGTTCAATGAATCGACAATATCATGACGTAAATTCTTATATTTCATCACTAGATGTTTGATCGTTACTTGTCAGAATGAAATAAGTAGGTATTTCTAAAAAAAACCTTCAAGAATGACTCATTAATAAGATCATTAATGAAAATTGTCACAGGCAGTTGTGTTAATTATTATCAGATTAAGATTGTTCAATTTGTTTTAGTTGTAATTTACTGCCTACCTTGAGTTAAGTGTTTTCCTGTAATTAATAACTTTAGTATACATATGATGCTAGCTGTTTATTTTACGTCAGTTCTGTTGCATCCGTGTGATGGATGCCTGCAGAAGCTGAAAGGGGAAACACGGGTCGTTAGTGACAAAACATGTGGAAACGTAAAAAGTCGTAACAATCCAAATTTTAAAAATTGTCAATTCATCGTTTGAAACTCGATAGCTGATGATGACAGGAAAAACGTGAAGATTTTTCATTTTAATAGTACAGTAAATAGGTCAGATAATCTGTTAAGCACACGCAGAAAGAATGTGAAAAAAGGGTATATTTGAATATAAGGATAGGGAAATTCATTGTGTAACAGGCTGATAGTAACGTGCGTGTGGTGACGTACACACTAACCCATTATTTTGACGTAGGTAAAAAGGGTTTTCTTGTTTAAGTTCATACCTTAAGTTCTGCCGCAACTGCGAAAACTTAAAGAAATGAACATTTTCGAATCTTCACAGAAATACAAACATATGCACGATAGTATTTTTACATTCAGGACACACCCAGTAATTAAATATATGTATATATTTCATATATATATATATAAAACAATTTGCAACATCTATTTTGACAAATGTGTCCCAATATTTTTTAGAAATATAATCAACCATAAGCTGTCGCTGGAATTTCATGATTTTTATCAATGAGAATAAATAATGATATTTAAATTGATTTTCATTAGTAAAGCAGATACATAGTAGATGCAATAACGTGGCTATCCAAACGAATGAAAATAATTATAAATTAGGCAATCGTTCCCAGTTCTGACTAGGGTTATCGACCGTCACTTGACAGGCCGGGATTGGACGCTGGGCTATTCATCCCGGAAACGTCACAGAAAAAGTTGACAACCCTACTGCCGACATCCACGAAGGGTGCGAGTTATTATCGATTGAATTGGCATTTACTTGGTAGAACTCCATTATAACACGGTGAAAAATAGCAATATATTTTAGTTCTACATTATTTTTTATATAAGATATAGTTGATCTAAATCTACTAATCTAAATAATCCATAATCAAAACTGATAGTTCTGACGAAGGCGTGAGCCGAAATAGCCATCAACTATATCTTATAAAAAATAATTGTATAACTAAAATATATTGCTATTTTTTTCACCGTGTAATTATAAAATTACACTGATTCAGCTCGTGTTCAATATTGCATCAAATTCCCGATACGCACAAATAATACAATATGTCTTCGATATGCCTTCAAGGGCATCGATAAAAGACAAGTTTTTAAAATATGTAGATAATAAGAAAGCATTGCATAAAAGCGTCGAGTTGACGGCCACAAAGGTGGGCAACACAAAGGGCGGATTGGAGCGGAGGGACCATCTGTCTTGGGAGGCACCTGTCCCGCACCTGGTGCGCTCCATAATTCCGTCTGAGAGCGGCGCGCGCGCAAGCTGCCGCCGTTCGGTTGCTATCCCCAGTAGAGTGGTTGTACCGCGGCCGGATGCGAACCGAGATCCGCGGACTTGTTCAACACGCAAACCGCACGACAAGAATTTGAGATATATACACTACACCATTGGCTATAAAGTAACAACGCAATATAATAATTATAATGAAATAGTAACAGTTAATACTTAAATAGTGAATATAGTCAAATTTAAATGTACACCCATCCCTCGCTTAACATGGAAGATAGGTTCTGCTAGATCGCCGTGCTAAGCGAAATTGTGTGGGTTTTTTTTTATAGATATTAAGAAAAAACAGGTAGGTGGAGCTTATGAAAATTTATTGATATATAATCATACATATGAAATATATTAATCAGTGTTATTATCACGAGAGAATATTAATATTCACATGTTTTGATCCAAAATTTGTATTTTTGTCTCCAGAGAAATTATTTGTCATGTCGGTATAAAATTTTATATGTCTTTATATTATTTAAACATCATTAAATGAGATAAATATACCTTGAATAGTTGTGAAATTATAAGCAGTAATTATTTTATCAGCTGACAGGATTCAACGAGAGATAAACACGTCGGACAACGAGAGACTTAATTGTCTGATTTGTTGTCTATATATTTCAGGTACTATTTGTTGTTTTAAATGCGCTGCTCTATTCCCGGTATACCCTTACCGTTATTGTTAGAATTTCGCACAGCTGTGTGCACATCTACGAAACGTCGAAACATTTTTTTTCACCGAAACTGAAACTGTGTTAAGCGAGTATCGTGTTAAGCGAGGGATGGCTTTTCAACTAAAGATGGTCGTCGAATATATGAACTGAATAGATTAGCTTATCATAATCATCTGTAGTGGGATTAAAATTCTTCAATACCGCTACCCAAGAAAATGATGTTATCCACTCGGCAGCACGCTCATTATTGTTTAGACTACTCGTGTAACTCTTTATACTAATTAGGTATACAGTTGGTAATCGGTTAACGAGCACTTTGGACTGCGAACAATTCGGGCAACGAACACTATCACGAAAGCTTTTTGTGTTCGGATAACGACTAAAACGACCTTTTAAATCCGATTATTCTATTTGTAAAACTCGGTTAACGAACGATTCGGATAGCGAGTAGATCATATTCGTTAAAGGAATATTTACTGTATTACCAGTATTATCCAAGAGATAATCAACATAAATAATGTCTTAGCGCATTGTGGAGTGTTTTACCAAACGCATGTACGATATTAATGAAGGAGGCTCCACGCAGTTGTTTGTTAATAGAATTATTCTGTAAAATAAATATACGCGTTTCGTTATTAATGGGTAAAAAAGGACACTCACGTCTCTCAATTCTTTTATTTTGGACCCAGCCTTTCCGATGATGCATCCGGCTTGACTCTGGTGAATGAGCATGCGTAGATCCAGTTCATCGCTGTTGATGCGGGAGCCATTCTGTGGACAAAAAGAAAAGGCGATGGAATAATTATTCTCGAGTTGACAAATTAGTATGTTATAAATTTCCAACGCAAGTCGTTAATCAAACTAAGCGTCAAAATAAAAAGATTTAATACTGTGCCGTGGGTGCTTGGCCTAATATATTTTTTATAGTATCTAAAAGTGACAATTTCTTAGCGGCGCACGTTACGTTATGTTATTTATTTATCTGCAGTGACCGATAATAACCAACAATAGATTTGATCGTCAGAATAAATTATCAAGGAACAATTCCCACGTAGCAAAATAGCAAGAATGAGCTATTTTGATTACTTTTATGCACCGAACCTGAAATGGCACATTGATAGATTTTGCATATCCAGAAGATAAGCAATCACTATAGATTTGTATTAAATTGAGACCGGTTACACAGTGAAATCTGTCCCATACAATGGATCTATGTCAACAATTGAATGTACGAATAGACCAATCAAATGGCTGTCAACGTTGCTATGCTATCATTTATATTTATAAACCAATTAAAAATTATTTACTTTTACCATATTAATACAATGACGTACAATTAATGTCCTAACTCGTCACCTGCTGAGCTAAATAAAGGATTTTCCAACACTGAATAATAAAGTTAAAATTGAGGAAATTATAAGGTCGAATTAGTGTATATTGAAATACAAAATTTGATCTACAAATGCAGCTTTAACGATGCCTGAACATATTTCTTAGTATAAACGATCAACAGTGCTGTAAAACCGAAACACTTTTGGAAGATTGTCCTCGGAATTACGGTCAAGAGTTTTCAATCTCAAAGAGAAACTTTTCACATTTTGCAAGTTACTAATGCAGTTTAATCCAATAGCACGGACGTCTGTTTATGTTTTTATTCCTTCCTATATTCACAACACAATCATGAAAAGGTAAACAGTGAGAGGAAATAGCGTTTAGGAGGTTTAACGATGTGTTTTTTTTTTAAGCGAAATAAGTAAATTTATTTTTACTGTAATAAATCGATTAAAAATAAAATAGAGCGGGTAGCAGTTATTTCATTCATTTCAAGTAATGTCAGTATCGGTTTAAAGCATGGAGAGAGCAAACATTAATTCCATTATGCCAAGAATAGAGATCATCGTTCAATACAACGCCATTTGAACGACTTGAGAGAAATCAAACACACAAATATAACTTGTGTGCAGAACAAAAATTATTTACAACATAAGTCACAATATTTTTCCTTCCGTTTTTTAGGTCGATAGAAAAAATACATTTCACAAATCATGCACAATATTTCAATGTTGTTTGACATTTCGCTAGCCGACGATTTAAGCCAGCGAAGAGTCGACTAGCGGGCAAGTGGTGTTTTGGTTTTTCTGAAAATACCCTGCATTCGCGCAGCGCACATGTCATAACGCGACAGAGATTTATGGTGGCATGAAAATAAGTCATCTACTGAAAATAGCCACTTGCCATATTAGACAATGATGCTATTGAATCAACCTCGAAACAGCTGGACGAGGACTGCGAATGGAATGTCGACCACAAACCATCTGGGGGCGGCCGGCAATGGACATTTTCAATAAGACATTTTCGAATTCTTCTAATTGAACATTGTGAAAAACTATTCGAATCTGGAAAAATGTTAAGTCAATTTTCCAATTGGAAAGCCTCCAATTGGTGGAATTTTGCGACAACGTTTTTGGAGTCAAGAATCCATATTAGTTATCCAAAATTCAGCAAACAATATCACTACAGCACGGTCAAAAAATAGCAATGTATTTTAGTTTTACATTTTTTTTTAATAAGATATAGTTGATAGCTATTTCGGCATAGTTCTGACGATGGCGTGAGCCGAATAGCTACCAACTATATCTTTAAAAAAAAATGTAGAACTAAAATACATTGCTATTTTGTCACCGTGTTGTAACGGAGTTCTACCAAGTAAACGCCAATTCAATCAATAACATCAATATACTTGAATTATCATCTCGTATGATCGACACATTTTTTTTATTCGATACTTTTTGAACAGTTATACCATAAAAAAAACTTGTTATCGTCCAAAAGATTGGCGAGTATAAAGATAAATGTATCGCTGCCAACTAATAATTATTTCTTCTATCGTTTAAAAAGGCGACGTGCCTCGATACATTTAGAAATATTTACATTGTATAACAAAACAAAAATAACAGCTTTTAAGGTATTAATATTGTCTTATTAATTCAAATTAAAATAGCCGTTTGTTTCTACTGAACTTTTTAGAAATAACGTCATTGATAACGTCGTGAGTGATCATATTAAAAAAAAGAAACACCCACAAATAAAATGACGAAGAAACACTTATCCAAAAACAAAAACGTCTTGGCGAAAATCGGATTCGCAGCTGTCAGTACTTATATCGAATAAATCATAAAAAGTAGAAGGAAAATAAAAGCCAATGTATGTTATGTTAGCAAATATTATATTATAGTAACCAGACCGCAAAAATGAATTTAGAAGCACATTACAATTTAATTCAGCAATTGATCATTATCTTAAAAAATATTCTAGAAAGAAGACGACAGAGAACGGATAAAGGAATAATCTGTTAATTTTTCTTTTACAAATTTTTAAAATATTGTGATCGCAGTTAATGTTTGATTGCTGAGAAAATTGGTATTAGTCAAGGACTGAATAGTGGCTTGTAGCGACAGAATATCACTGTCACGCCGTTAGATTTCAATGTCAGATATCAGAAAGCTCTTTGCAAAATATGATGTCTATGTCCGTTCCAATTACAGATACCAAAACACCCAAAAGTTTATATTTCGCAGCGATCTTTTTAGAATCGACGTTTTCGAAAAGTTTATTCGAATGATAGACCAAAAAGGGATCACAGATTGAAACGTCAAACACACATTTCCTTAGATTATTTTCTTTATGGCATCGAGATACTTTAAATAATAAGGATAGCTGTAATACAGCAAGAATGGTTAACCCTTTAGTTGTCGAAGGCTTTAGCCAAATATTGGAAAAATGACGGAGCCGTCGGCTCAGCATCGTCACATAAATAATACTTCTGGCATATTTTAAACGGTCTGTAGTATATTGTGTCAGGGATACACAACATGTCGCATCGATACAATATATCATAAATAATGATATAAATGTTCACAAACAATGTTACACATCACTTTTAAGGTGTTAACTGTCACTTCTTGATGGAAAGGCATATTTTAAATAATAAAAACACATTTTTTAGTATTTATTTCCACAATATATTTTTTTGATCAGGACCGGAGCGAAACCGGTCCTGATCAAAAAAATATATGGTGGAAATAAGTACTATAAAATGTGTTTTAATTATTTAAAATGTTACACATATTTGAATTGTTACAACTTTGTACGATTCCACATGTTTTATCACTAACGACCCGGGTTTCGCCTTTCGGCATCTTCAGGCATTCTATCACACGGATGCAAAAGAACTAACAGTTCTGTCAAATTTGATATTGAAATTCCATCAAGCACCTTTAGTCGATATCATAAATGGCACACATGTTATATTTGCATTTTTTATGTCAGAAGCGCGACATTTTTCGCAATAGTTTTTCAAAAGCCTCGGCTACTAAAGGGTTAAATCAACGCATCACTCTCAAAAAACATTAGAAGGAATTCCAAAGGAATAGTTTAATAAGCTCGATGATTTAATAGTCAGTCTCGTTTAATGAAGGTAAAAAGAGGATTAACGGTTAAAACTGCACTTGCTATTATAATAGACATATGTGTTTAAATATCAAAACAAAACGGTCAATACAAATTCAAAAAAATCTAATCAAACGTTAGGAATATGAAGAACACTGTCGCATCTTTATAAATAAATAATTATACTGAAATATTGAAACGCGGACAGAAAATAAGTATGAATAAAAGAAATCATATATCAAGCTTTTTCAGGCAAAACATGAAAATGAGCAATAACACGGACGGCCGAGTTCATTTGCTAATGGCGTTTGACAAACTTTGCGAAAAGTAATGGCTACATTCACAACAATGTTTTCTAAATATGAATAAGTAAAAGACGATATTCAAAATAGCCAAATGAAGATAAACAAAAACATACGAAATCATTTCGAAACTCGTTTTATAAAACCTACAATTTTTTATAAATTTTATAATAAAAATAAATCTATACGCTCGAAGACTCGGAAAATCATTTACTATGCATTATTATTTTGACAATTTGTATGTACTACTGTTGTAAACTTATTGTTTGTGAAACACGCTCATGGTCTTTGAGAAGCATCTTTAGATCATTTAATCGTTTTTTTAATAACAAAATCTTTATTTGTTTTTTTGAATATCAACTCAAATCGAAGTTATCGCATGACAAAACACCAAATTAAATAGAATACGACGGTTACACTACCCAATAGTATCGTAGGAAGACACATAGACGGCGCCACTATTGATAGATTCATACAATTTTTGGATGGAGCCAACCTTCAAATAATTTATGTCGAAATGTTATGAAATTCCAATCATTAGTTTACGAGTTTAAGTGGTTTTAGTGATTTTAATTTTGTATTGATTGAATTGTTATTTACTTAGTAGAGCTCCATTACAACACGGTGAAAAAATAGCAATGTATTATATTTTATACCTTAGTTCTAACGAGGGCGTAAGCCGAAATAGTTTTCAATTGAATACCTTATAATTATTTTACAGCAAAAATACATAGCTACTTTTTCACCGTGCCATTACTTTTGTAATCTTTAACACAATGGAGATTTAATCATAGTTATGAAGATGGTGTGATGCCGAAACCAATAAATACTTGTGCCTTATGAAATTTCATCATAATTCCACATATACCAAATCGATCAATTTATAATTATAGCAATATTCACGATTCACGTATGAAAAACGCGTAAAGCCAAAGAGTGTAATAATCAAACTATAGATTTCAACTTTGTATTGATTAAAAAATTATTTGAATTTTTAATGCCACCAGCGTCGTACATTTCGTGAAATGTAAATGAACCAATATTGATTCGGTCGCATAATTCGACGTTCACTAAAAACGAAAAGCCACCCCATTCCCTCCGATCTTCCGTCATTTCGCCGTGTGCGAGCCACAGTTTAAATTATTTATTAATCCAGTGAATTCGTGACTCATATAAATAGTAATTTAACTGTCGATAGACATGACGTGTTCGTAATATCGACCGGTGGAGAAATGTCCGTGTATTTTTGTGGCCGTTTTTCACCACACCGCCGCAAGAAGCAAGCCGCCGCCCCGCATGCAACGTATGTTTGAACGACAAAATCAGGTGACCCCTTTGCCGCCAATGTGATAGGACCTATTAACCAGAATATAACGCGATGTTTTTATGACATTTGAAATAAGAACATATTCATTTTATATTCGGAGAGTAGAAAAAGATATAAAATATAGAACATAAATTAAATAATACATCGATATTCTGAGTTTACTTTGCCATGTATTGGGATATAAATATTATATAATGCAAACGCATGTCAGTCGCGTTAAGGTAAAGTGACCGCCGCCAATTACTTCATATTTGGATTCATCGTTTTTTGTACACTTTCGTGGTGTATTTAACTACTTTTTTTCGAAATACATTACGCTCGCGAAAATTATATAAGTATTATATGAAATGTATAAGTATTATAAAATATTATAAAAATTATTATATAAATTATTATCAAATATATGTAAAACGTCATCCCAGTGCATCGCTTACCAATTATATTCAATTGGTAATTTCACGAGTTGCGTAATATACTAATAACAGAATTTTTTCCATAAACTCAATAAGTACATTTTGGCTTGTAAACAATACCACTGTTGTAATGTTGTAAAATTTTTTTTTTGCCGAAACCACTCACTCTTTACAACCGCACCTATGATTACAACGCAAGTTACTTTAAACCAAAAATTTGGAAGCCCCTCTGAATGACAGGTTACTTGGGTTGTGTGAACTGATTATTTCAATTGTGTTACATAATTATAGCACTTGCTCTAAGAAACAAAGACCAAATACAACATTAAGGCGGACACTCAACAAGTAATCAATGCCATTGAGGCACACGTAGACATTTGTGTAATCCATACTTAATAATATTCACCTTGAAATCGACTACATATTAATTTGCCGTGGAGCAATTCCGATTTTTATTGCTCGCTGTGTTTTCGGAATGAAAAATAAAATAGCTGGGAGCGATCGGGGCGATATGATCGGCAAATGGCTTTACATATACACTTATTAGGCAATCACAGTAATTCACTTTATGGTATCTGCACATCGTAATTGCCATTGGAGGCCAGATTTTACGGGGCGGTCGATCTAAATTCGACGCGAACTAACATACACGCTGTGGTTTTAATCGAGGAAATAGTATATCGATCAACGTTTTTCCCCCCCACTTTTTCAACGACGTGAAGCATGGTCTTTGAAGAGATATACCAGTAATCTCTATTATTTTAAAGGGTTAAAATGATATGACGAGAGAAGGTGTTGGCTAATCTCTCTTCGAAATCTGCTTAAGATCGGATGAATAAATATGAGGACATTCAATTATCATAAAACTGTATGAAAAAAAAAACTTCTATAATTCAAACAAAAAACATGAATTGCCCGTTAAATGAAACGAACCCGCGTCCACCGCAATTGAATACGAATGCACATATATTTACCGCTCAACTAGATGACCAATATTTCTGACATGTGTTAATTTAGTCAACAATTAAATTTTCACTTTTTACTTAAGTTGAAATGAGTAACGACTTACTATGCATGTAATATAGTTTGCTTTGCAATTTTCGTCGGGTTCTATCGAGTTTCAACGCCGTTTCCTATTCATACTATTGATAAATATATCAAAAACTGATGTCATGTAATGCGTTAAATAAAATGAAAAAGTGTCTTGAAAAATAAAATTTTTTTTTTTTTTAATCCGTCATTGTTTTATGTTTCTTTCTGTTTCCTGCGATTTATTTTATTCGAAATAATGAGAAAAAACCACAAGGCCAAAGTCCCATTGACAGAAACTTTTATTCAAAGAGTTAGAAACATAAAACAACAAACTCCTGCTAAGTAGAAAAACCTTACGCGGAAAATTTATCGGACGCCCTTTTCAAACGGGAGAAGATCGTGAGAGGTTTCTAGCACATTGAAGTTAAATCGCGGCTGGAAAAAATGCAAAACGACTTTTGGCGTATGTTGCCGGAAGCATGCAATCATTTTACAATAGTTGAAAATATTTTTTTAAATATAGAATTGTGAAATTTAAATATGCACTAAAGAAAACAACGAAGGCAATGGATATTTCTGAAAAAATCTCTGTTAGTCAGGAAGAAAATACACTTTCACGTCATTCTTCAATGTCAAAAATCAAGTAAAACATATATGAAGATATATGAAATTGCAGAATTAGAAATGTATGCAAATATTTTTAGTCGTATCAATATAAATTTTAGGGCTACAAGTTTTTGCCAGAAACAACGATTTAAATTCTTCGGTCATCAATAAACGTTTAGGTATATATCAGTTCGTGGGTTAAACGTATTTATAAAGTCATAAAATTGTTAAAATGTGCCACTTGCTAGCTAGATAATAAAAACAAACAAAAAGAGGCGAACCAAATAGAATTTTGAGAAGATATAACAACGGCAATGAAAGAACAATCATTTCACCACACAATTAATTGTGTAATGTTACTACTCATAAATTGTAAGAATTAATTAATCGCTAGCTTCAAATCAAATTAAATGTGTAAGTAATCGATACATCCGATAATAACGTGACTAAGAATTATTAAATAAAGAATTTAATCTTCTTAGACTGTTTCCGGATGAGGATTAGCCAGAAGGGTGTCAGTTATTTGAAAATAATATCATTCACTTTCTTGTCATTTTGTCAACGGTGTCATCTTACTGCGTTTATTTATATTTCAATTAGGTGAATCTCCCCCCCCCCCCCCCTCTTCTAAGTTACAATTATACATCAAAATCAGTTTCGATAAAACCTGGGGTCGAGAATATTTCCATGTTGGAATGCTGCATATATTTAGTGATAATGAGTAACATTTAAAAAGTTACATGAAAAACCAACGTAATGATAACAGATTTAGTCAAACAACCCAGTGCTCCGCAACTGGTGTGCCGCCAGACGACGCTAGGTGTTCCGCGGTGTATTTTACTAACAGAAGAAAAATCAAATAATTCGTCTACAACTAGAAAATATTTTATGAAGACGAAATCACGGGGAAGCAGAAATAATTATTTCTTCGTTGAAAAATGTCATAAGAACATAAATAATTATTAAAACAATCTACACAATTAAAATGTAAATTTATTAGAGAAAAAATTGTAGTTTAATAAAGTAAATAATACAGTAGGAATGAGTTTCATCACATGCGTCGACGGTGAATATTGATTGACTAATGGTGTTCCGCAAAATTTTTGGAAAAAAAACGTTGGCGTGCTATGGAAGACAAAAAGGTTTCGTAGCACTGATTTACATTACTGACGATCAACCAATACCAGTTCAGCGTTGGAGTAAGTCGTCATAAGTGAATTTCCTTAGACGATAGTGGAAAGAATGATTAATGCAGAGGCATGCGTCACACAAAAAGAAAAAGTCATTGCAGACTTTTAAGTACCAGGGGTGTGTGAATTATATATTCAGGATGTGCTAGAAGTGTCGCACACCTACAAAATTTATTTCTAAGCGGCAGTATACCGTATACCAGTGTTCCGCAACCGGTGTGCCACGGCACATCGATGCGCCGCCAGACGATGCTTGGTGTGCCACAGCGTATATTTTTGACAGAAAAAAAACATATAATTCGTCTACACTAACTATAAAATATTTTGTGAAAATGTAATCATGGAATCAGAAATAATGTCATAAGCATTCCACATAAATATCATACACGCAATCTACAATATTAAACGTAAATTTACAAGAAAGAAAATTTTCGTAAATAAAGTATACAATGCAGAAAGAATGAGTTTTAACGAATGCTTCGATGTCGAATATTCTATTATTTTGAACACGGTGGAAAAATAGCAATGTATTTTAATTCTACAAAATTTATACGATATAAAGTTGATAGCCATTTCGGCGCACGTCCTCGTCAGAACCATGTTTTTTTTTAAATAAATATTGGTATGTGGTGTGCCGTGGAAGTCAAAAGGTTGCGGAGCACTGCCGTATACGTATATATAAGACGTATTATGTTATGCCGGCCGCACGAGTAGCCAACAAATGCAACTGCATATAGTAAGTAGTAGAGTCTGATTGAGCGGGTCCTATGATTTTGTTCGCAAAATGCAATCTGTCAAGTTGCATTTTTACAATGTTACTTTCAAAATACAATTACCAATTTTGGTAATTATTAATAACCACAGATCGCACACGGGTACGAGTGTGAAATTATGACAGTTGCAACGGTAGGACATTCTGCAGGGCGCAGGTTCGCGTCACGAACGACACACGTGGCGCGTCGGTGGTGAGACTCGAAGTCGTACACCGTATCGACGCCGACAGCATGTCGCTTGCCTGTATGAATAAATTTATTTAATAATAATGCGGCACGATTCGCAGGGTTGATGGCGCCCCACGCGACTACCCCGATGCGCGGCCAATAAGCTCGCCTGATTCGACAAAGCTAAATATGTGTTTACTTAGGTTCGAGATTCTAGATACTACAAACAACGTTCCTTCGATTAGAAATAGTGGCAGCATTAATGATTAATAATATTTAATTGCCGAATCAAACGATTTCATCTTAACTAAAATACTATATTTATATGTACAAGAAGACCGTTCACAAATACGATCGTCCAAACATAAAAAGATATTTACCAGCGAATTCATATTAGCTTAGTTTAGCATTAGCTTTTTACAACAATTTTAAATAATAATAACACGCTTTTTTAAATATTATTTCTACACTATATTTTATGATCAGAGGTCCTTAAAAATTTATTATTTGAACTATTTTGCTTCGTATTGTATGATTGCGTGTAATTAATTTTCTCAATTCTTAAGCCTTTGGTTTTGTACACCTGTTAATTATTAACACAAAAATTTTGACTCGTTTTGTAATTTGTAATCTAATCTGGGTTGGCAACTAAGTAATTGCGGATTTCACTCGTAGATGGCTTCAGTTGATTTTTTAGGTTTGCGACGTAGTCCAAATGTAAACACATTTTGTTATTGGATAGTTGACAATTCAGCTGTCAATCAGTAATAAAAGTTTTTTGATCGGTTGCGTAGTTTTCGTTTGGCTTTCGTTGAAAAATGGAAAATCAAAAGGAACATTTTCGTCATATTTTGCTTTTTTATTTCCGCAAAGGGAAAAACGCATCGCAAGCTCACAAAAAGTTATGTGCAGTTATGGTTACGAAGCCTTAAAAGAAAACGGCAGTGTCAAAATTGGTTTGCCAAATTTCGATTGATGATTTTTCACTCAAGATGAACAACGCTCTGGTCGTCCAGTTGAAGTTGATGACGACCTAATCAAAGCAATCATCGATTCGGATCGTCACAGTACAACACGTGAGATCGCAGAGAAGCTTCATGTATCACATACATGCATTGAAAATCACTTAAAACAACTTGGCTATGTTCAAAAACTCGATACATGGGTTCCTCACGAACTGAAAGAAACGCATTTAACGCAACGCATTAACAGCTGCGATTTGCTAAAGAAACGTAATGAAAATGATCCATTTTTAAAACGACTGATAACTGGCGATGAAAAATGGGTTGTTTACAACAATATCATGCGGAAAAGATCGTGGAGCAGGCCAGGTGAACCAGCTCAAATAACATCAAAAGCTGATATTCATCAAAAGAAGGTTTTGTTATCAGTTTGGTGGGATTATAAAGGAATTGTCTACTTTGAACTCTTACCACCCAACCAAACGATCAATTCTGATGTCTACATTGAACAACTAACGAAATTAAACAATGCAGTTGAAGAAATGCGGCCCGAAATGACAAATCGAAAAGATGTTGTATTCCATCATGACAATGCAAGGCCACACACATCTTTGGCCACTCGGCAAAAATTATTGGAGCTTGGTTGGGATGTTTTGCCACATCCACCATATAGTCCTGACCTTGCACCATCTGATTACTTTTTGTTTCGATCTTTACAAAACTCCTTGAATGGTAAAAAGTTCAATAATGATGATGATGTCAAATCGTACTTGATTCAGTTTTTTGCTAATAAAAACCAGAAGTTTTATGAACATGGGATTATGATGCTTCCTGAAAGATGGCAAAATGTCATTGATTAAAATGGGCAATACATTACAGAATAAAGTTATTTAGTTCCATGAAAAAATTGTCTTTGATTTTCTAAAAAAAACGCAATTACTTAGTTGCCAACCTGTTATTATATTACAGTCGAAAATTGATTGAATTGACATTTACTTGGTAGAACTTCATTAGATATAGTTTTGATGAAGGCGTAAGCCGAAATAGCCATCAACTATAAATCTTATAAGTTTTGTAGGACTAAAATAAATTGCTATTTGTTCACCGAATTGTTGCCGATAACGCCCGCGATAATGATGAAAGCCCATCAAGCAACCTCAGTCGATATCTTAAAATTGGTCTTTTATCGTATGATGTTAATTGTAAACTCTTGATAATTAAGCCCACAATTTTAAGAAATGGTCATTTTCATAAACAATTTATTTTAGATTTTTCCCCTCTTCCGGTAATCTTACTAGCATAAATATGAAATATATCATATTTTATATATAATACCATTTCGAGCAAGTTTTGAGGAAAAGATAAGACATATTGAATGCAAAATTATTTAAAATAACCTAAAATCAATTGGCTGAATTTTTTTAAATATATTTTTTAATTTAATAAAGTTAATGTAAGATATAAATATTCATGAGAATAAACTAATATAACTATAAATAAAATTCTACGGAAAAAAGGGAGGGGCAAATGAAACGAGGTGTATGTAAATGTAAATACTCATAGCTGTGAAATTGAAAGCTATCAAAGATATTTTAAAAAATAATTTTGTAGAACTAAAATACACTGCTATTTTTTTCACTGTGTGATAAAATATCGCCTTAATGACTGGTAATCGTTCATCATCACGGCGTGTGGTTTGACACGTTAAGTACGCCAGTGGAAAATAAAGTTAAATAGCGAAGTTTTATTTACGTATTTTAGGTATTTGTAAATTTAGAAAAGCTTTGCGATTTCTAAATTTACATACAAATAAGCTCAACTATATTAGCACGCTATCGATTCGCGGATACAACGAGCTACGCAGATATTCCTAAAGCAAAAAATGCAACTTGATATGTTTATTAATTAGATTTGGGTATTCAAATTCGGTATCGCAAGAGCGCACGAGTAGAATCTTAATAGAAGATTTGATATTAGATAATAACACTGATTCGTTTTTATTCGAATTCCATTTTGTAGCCGCTACTCGACTACGACTATATACGTATTCTGCATACAATTACAATTAAAGCAAATATGGCACAAATCCGGAAAATCCTGAAAATGACTTGTCCATACGCGATACTTGTAAAACGCGTTTCCTACATTTAACAATCTTCTTTACGGTGAATGGTTTATTTAACGAGATTTTTCAACTCATGACTAGATTCGAATTTATCGTGAAAAAAATAATAATTTATGCTATATACTGAAGGGTGCTTGACGGGAGTTTCAAGATCAAATTTGAATTGTTAAAACTTTGTAGGTTTCCACCTGTTTTTGTTGTTGTTTTGTCAGTTCTGTTGCATCCGTGTGATAGAATGCATGAAGATGCCGAAAGGCGAAACCCAGGTCGTTAGTAACAAAACATGTGGAATCCTTCAAAGTTTTAACTGTTCAAATTTAAAATTAAATAATTTAGAATCAGTGGTTTAATTTGTGAGTTTTTTTTAATCCACGCGGGGAATAAATAGGTTTGGTATTACCTGACAATAATTTTCGTAGCATTAACTAAGCCTTATTTATTATTTTAAATCTAAAATCAATGTCTTTTAGGTTACAAACGAATTTGTCGTTAGTTTGTAATGCACTTTAGACAGGACATTCAAATCGGCCCATTTTATATGACGTCATATTATTTATTATTAAATTTCATTAAATGTTATTCCACCAAGCAGTCATTATCCACACCATAAACGTCGTCTTCAACGTTTGTAACAATTTAACATTTACATAGACAGCAGCTAAGCACTGTCGTCAAATTCGATCGGAGTTATCATTTGTTTTCCGAAGCAATCATCTTATGAATGATCTCAAGGCGAAACACAGGGAGGGAGTTTTTTTACCTCTAAGGGGTAGATAGATGTACAGCGAGTGAGAGTGCCGTAAGACAGACAGGTTGTATAAATAATAAATACGCGAAACGGTCGTTGAGGGGGAGGAGGGTGTAATTCGTCACGCGAGATCTACCCTCTCTGGAACTGTTTCTGGTAGAACACATAAATAACTGACACAGGTGAGGTATTCAGGGATCGACAATCCAATTACAGCAACGATAACACTATTTCTATTAAATTTCATATTTATTACAGGATTATTAAAACCTTGTCACAGAAATAAAAATTAACGGTGTCAGCGACATAACAATTGTTATTAAAAATACTGTACTTGTGTACTGGGAAATCGTTATAATTGAACAATATTTTTTAATGAAAAATAATTTAACAGAAAATATGCATATGAAACATAACATGTATGATTTGGAAGTTGAAATTGATTATAATTTACCATCAAAGATGTCACTTTTAAGGTGTTGTCTATCACTTCTTGATGGAAAAGCATGACATTTTTCATAATTAAAACACATTTTTTAAATAGTATTTATATCATATTATTATATCGGAAATATCACTAAAAAATTGTTTTTATTGTACAAAAAAAAAACAAGATTTCGCCGACTTATTTGCACACGTAGTATACTCAACATACAAACGAACCATATATATGAGTAATGTACAAAAATGTGCTGCAGTAAGTTCTGATCAAGAAACATTGTCTAAAGAAAATATATCCAAAAAAAGAACACCAAGGAATATTTTTCATTGTCCGTAAGTTTACATAAAAAAATAAAAAAGAAAAATTCCTGAATCTATTATTTGTCACGTCTTCAGCGTGTATTATAGGCATGCTTTTTTGTAATCGACCTACTAAACTTTTAAAAAATATTTTTTCTATTTGATTTACTTAAATGTCATAAAATTGAAACGGTGTAGAAACTTATATTTATATGTGAACTTATCTAAATGGGGACATACTGTACATCACTTTGGCATGACTTATACTTGTGTGCATTTATTCTAGACCTGAACAAAGCATATGCTGTTTGTTTCGCCTCTTTTAGAATCAACTTCAGACTTATTATCGTAAAACAAAAAATGGTGCGTCTTAAGTCTTAACAAACTAGTTTTTCAACTAAAAAAAACAATAATAAACTTCGCTGGTTAACAAGTGTATTTATGTAGAATGTATGTAAAAAACACTTTCACTCAATTTTCCCAATTTTTTTTTAAACATTTACGGGTGCATAAGAAATATTGAAGTCGAATTGATTATTTTTATAGCTAGCAGACAATCTTGATGGCCTGGTAACGTTCGCGGACTTTCGGTTGGGAATCACTACAGTAAAATACCAAGTCACACTACATAACGCGAAAATGAAATGCATCGAATAAATATGCAAATGGCGGCTTACCTCTTCCATGTTGGGCACGACGTCGTTTACTATACTGAGGATAGTGTCCAGATCCGAAGACATCGAGAGAATACTGAAAGACAATCAATAAGTTTTAATGCTGAAAAACATCAACGAAACTGGTAAAAAAAAATAAACGTATGCAAAATTACGTATGCATTTCAAATTAAAAAGAAGTCAAAGTGAAGTGCAAGTAAAAAAAATAATGGGATCGATGAACCAAATAAATCAATGAAAAAAAAACAAAACAAAAACAACTTCTCAGAAATTCCGGTAGAGCAGATAACAGATTTTATAGTCGACATGTTTATGAAGCAATTTGATTCTGAATAAAATTATACTCTATAAAAATTTTAATGTAGATTAAGCGTTTTTATATAATATGCAACGAAGACAGTTCATTGTTCTCAAAGAATTCACAAAAGCGTTTAATTCGTTGAATTCATTAATCACCGCTTTCTTGAGTGTATAATTTATTTCACATATACGTTTATTCAGAGCGAAACACAGCACAAATATCAGGTAGGTGTTAGAGAAAAACGATTAACATTTTACGTCTGCGGCCAACCCCAGTTTAGGTATTCATAATGCGAGATATTCGTATCTCCGAGATTGGTTAATTTTATCTCCGAGTTACGAATTAGCTCGTGTCTCCGTTTATCTGTTGGGATTAATTCGGGAGAGAACGGTCAGTCTCAAGATAGCGGCCGAGATTTCGTCCAACATTTGAGATTAACAAGAAAGGCGAGTTTCTAATTATTCGACGCATTCGCTTAACGACGATATAAAGTAGATTTAACAAGAAACGGGGATTGGCTGCAAAGTTAGACTGATTAAAACACACATACCGCAAACCGCTAGAGGTTAAATCATACTTTGATGCTTTAGTGAGGTGTGGTACGTTACCTGGGAACCGCTGGATAGTTAAAAATACAGGGTGGTTAAGAAAAACATTGCAAAATGTTAGGTAGCTGTGGTAGTAGGTAGCGAAACAGTAGTTAGATTCGGGCGGTCTGTCTGTTATCCATCGGGCTGTCGTGTCTCGGGTCGCGTTCGAAAGCTGTCGCGGGACAGCGAGGCGAACAGAGCGAAGAGGGCCCCGGGGGGGAAGGAGTTAGTCTCCGGGGTCCGCGGGTCCTATTCGAGAGGGCGGGAAAGGCGGGGGCGGAACCGAGTCGGAGCGTCGGCCGCCGGAGGACGGGAGGGCCCCGGCTCCTGCCGCCGCCCGGGCGCCCGTCGGGCGAGAGACAGAGCGGGGATGCGGAGAGAAAAAGATATACAGAGATAACAAGAGAGACACAACAGGTTGGCGGTTGATGATTGACAATGACAAAATTTGTGAGGAGATTGTTGTATGATTTTATTTACCGTTCGGGGCCGGGGCAATCTGGGACCGTAATAGAGGCATTGTACTGCTCGAGGGCGGGGTGGCGGCGTCGAAGGGGCAGCGGGGGGCGGCGAGCGGCGCAGGCGGCCATCAGCGGCAACAACACACAACACAGGTTAGGGCTGCTCGGAGGGACTTCCGCTACACACTACATCTCCACGCATCCCGTCGTCGGACGTGTCCGCCTCAGCCGCGCCGGCAGCCCGGGACGGGGCCTCTAGGCCCCGCCCGGACGCGGAAGCTGTTCGCGGTCTTTTACGACCGGGCGCCATTCACACTCTGATCTCGGGGCCAGGTCGTCGACGCCGTGCCCGCGACCCACCGAAAGCCGCATATATTATCTATATATATGCGGCTTTCGATTTCATCATACCACAGTAGTATCCAGTCAAGGAAGAACTGTTCACTTTAGTGCCATTCATGAGATGAGCGTAGAAGTAAAACTTCAAACTCCGTAACAGTCAGAACAATGGTTACATACAAAGAGACAATAAAATTCTTTTACAGAAAATTAAACATTATGCAGTAGAATTATTTGCAAAGCAACATAAGCTGCCGCTCGTGTAAACTCTTCCGACTTGACTTGACAACAATTTAAAAAAAAAATACCAAATATATCAAATCATATGACATTCGATTTGTAGGATCGATTTGTTTTCAAAAAAACCTGAAGCCGTTATTCATACATATTATTTTCCAATCAACAAATTATTGGTAAGAAAGAATAATCTGAATTTACGAAAGGAAGTTCTATAAATATTTTCACCCTATGTAATGGAAATTAGATTACCGCCAGCCGTTTCTTTGTTATGGGCAAGGAGGAATCACCCGCCGATCATTGATGATATTAAAATATGTATAGAAAAAAATATACAACGAGAAATTTTAAAAATACCAACAACACGGCTAAGTTCAATTGTAAACTGCCGAAAGAGAATATTCAATGAGAGTGGAAAGATTTGAACCGCCCGTTGCAGGATCGACAAAAAGATTAGTTTGGTAAGTAAATGATAATACACGTGGGCCGGTGTTAAGCGGTTACGTAGAGATAAAATATTGTAATATATAATTGATTATCATCTGAATGGTAACTGAAGCTCACAGGGCGAAATTATTCAATTTGTAGAATGGTGGGGTAGGTTCGGGGTGGTAACTTGTTATTTCGAGTACATCGAGGTCTTGTCGGGCTGGGTTCGGGGTTTGGGGCCGGGGGCAAAGGTAGGCGAGGAGGGCTATATACTGACCGTGCTGCGGAGGCTGGTGATCTTGGATCCTCCCTTTCCGATGATTGAACCAGCAACCTGCGAAACGGAAACAAACAATTTATATTGATGATTCTGACGAAGGCGTGAGCTGAAATGGCTATCAACAATATCTTGAAAAATTTTTAGAACTAAAATACATTGAATTTGAATTGTTATGTTGAATCCGTGCGATAGAATGCCTGAGAATGCCGAAAGGCGAAACCCGGGTCGTTTATGACAAAACATGTGGACTCGTACAAAGTTGTAAGAATTGAAATTTTACATTCATTGAATTTCCGTAAAACCGTTAGCTTAAAAATCTAGATTTACTTAAAAAAAGATGATGTGTTTTTAAACAGCATTGTTTCACGTAAAATTTCCAAATATGTTTTCTTTTGCACGCGTTTTCTTTTTAAATAATAGCAAAAAAAAATTTGATATTATTTCCACAATATATTGTATTTTACGATCAGGTACGAACTATATTAATTCATTTAGACTTATATATTTTTTTGATTGATTGACAACGCTTAACAGTATGTTGATTTATTTTAAAGTCATGCCTTTCCACCGAAAAAAAGTGTTTTAGGTAGAGTCCGTTGTGACTGATGAGGGCAATGATCTGACTGACAGAAGGTGAGTGATAATTTAAGCATCTTTACTATTGCCTACGATTGAGTATAAATTAAAGTCGCCGGTATTCGGTTATTTACCCAGTCGAATAGCGAATAAATAACGTCACGGGATAATGTCGATGTAGGTAGATTGTGTTCGATATGTACATGTCGAAGTTTAAGTCATGTTCGCAGCCCGTCACAATGGATTTTCCGTGTCTGGGACTGGCGGCGCGCATCGCCAAATTTCCCCGGTTGTATTAAAAAAAAAGCGAAAAACAACCAACCCTCTGAGAGGGTGAGATCTCTCCCTCACCGGAATGAATCGATAGTGAGCAGGTCACAAGCAACAGCCGACGTATATCGTTATTGAAGTTACATACTGTTTCGTTAAACTCCATGTGAACAGACGATATATTATAGATTGTAATGTACCACCCAGTAAGAATCGTATTTTTTAACATACGTTAAAACTTGCTAGAGAACAACTACACCCATCCCTCGCTTAACACAGTTTCGGTGAAAAAAATATATTTCAACGTTTCGTAGATGTGCACACAGCTGTGCGAAATTCTAAGAATAACAAATGATAATATGCCGTTTTCTTCCGTAAGCCAAGTTCATGTGAGAATTCCTCAATTGTTTTGTGAGGATCGGATTCTACCTACGAATTCAGGGTGTCATCATCGATTTTTTAGATCTTCCACTCTTTGGTTCGTCCATTAACTTCCTATAACCACTTTTAAAATTCCTAAGCCATCTAGAGCACTTTCGAAGCTTCATAATGTCCCCATAAACATCGCAAATGGTCTGTGTGGCTTCTTTGGATCTCAATCCCTGACAAACCCCTGTTTCAAACAAAAACAGCATGATATGGCACAAATTAGTTTTTTTGATTTCAGCCTTCTGCATTTTTCTACAGCGGCAAAAAAAATAATAAAACGTCAATATAGAAAGAGTACTAATAGAGCTTTAAAATTATATCAACCACGACGTGCTAGCGTAACGGCAACCGTTGACAAAGTGACGCAAAAAAATGGTCATTTCTTTCCGAACTACCTAATATATATACAATACATCAGACATTTAATCTTTCGTTGCCCACCGTGTTTATCACTCGTTGAATCCTGACAGCTGATAAAATAATTACTGCTTATAATATCACAACAATTCAAGGTATATTTTTCTTATTTCTAATACAAATTTTTATTATTTGTATAATGAAGTTTAAATAATATAATGACATATAAATCTTAGACCAATGATGTCGAAACCGAAATTTAGTAGATAAATAATTTCTCTGGAGACAAAAATACAAATTATGGACAAAAAAAGGCAATATTAATATCCTCTAGTGATAGTAACACTGAATAATATATTTTATTCGTATCATCATAGATCAATAAATTTTCATAAGTTCCACCTACCTGTTTTTTCTTAATATATCTAAAAAAACCTATCCCTCTATATAATACATTTGTTAGTCTCGCTTAACACGATTTCGCTTAGCACAGCGATCTAGCAGAACCTATATTACATGTTAAGCGAGGGATGGGTGTATTCAGAAGTTTGTTAATTTTCACGCATTGACTAAAGCAGACAGACGTAAAAAAATTAAATTGATCAAACAAACAATTCTTTTCTTCTTGGACTTTTAAACTTTGAGGCGCTGAGAATGTTTGAGTTACCGTGGACTCAGTGGGACGTAGACAAGATACAAGAGACCAAGAATGGTCGCTTCCGGTCTAATCCCTACACAATCATACGAAGTGCATTTGAAAGCATGATACTAAACATTACGCACGCAACGCTCCAGCCAGTGGTTCGGGCGACAGGTGCACGCAGTAACATGTTTTTTTTTTTTAAGTTAAATTATTTAAAATGGTAGAAATTAAATATACCGATGAAGATGATAAGCAGTTGATATCAACATTAGAGAAAAAAAAGTGCAAACGTTCATAGTTTTGGGATTGATCATCACATTGCTGTATTATTATACGCGTGAACGAAAGAATTATCACAAATTATATTCAAGTGAAATTCGGAAATGATGACGGCTTTGGAACAGCTGGAAATCAATAGATATCAATCGTCACACGAAATCTTAAATGAACAAACAAATAAATATATGTCGGTCGCCGCTTCTCAGACCATTGCGAGGGGCTATTGCCTACCCGTAAAAAACCATAACAAGCATCTCGTCCAATATTTAAGTTTATTGATTGTTTAGTTTCATTTAAAAAAAAAAATAGTTTTATTGGTAGCAGGAAATAAGCAAGGTCGTTTTAACAGAAGAGAAGATGTATCGTGTACCTTTTCTACACAGCTATATATATTGATAAGCAATAGATAAGCAAATGTACGTTTAAACATAGTTCCGATGATGACGTGAGCTGAAATAGCTATCAACTATATCTTATAAAAATTTTGTAGAACTAAAATACATTGCTATTTTTTCACCGTGTCACTATAAAAATATTTACTCATGACCGATATCAACTAAGTAAATATGCTTGTTCATAAAAATAGGTTTTCCAAGCCACTCAAACAAAATAATTCTAAATGATTTTCTATTCACGTTTCCAAACGGTGCCCCCTTAGTTGAAAATCGACCGCTGCGATAGATCCACGAGCAAGGTATTCCAAAAAGATAGTCATATAGCTAATTATAGCCCTACGGTCCAAGACCTAAGAATAAGTTCAAAAACCGTGTGTCATCACGGAAGTATTTGTAAAATTATCAACGGGAACAACAACAATATCTGCTCAATTCTCACAACTGATATGTGTTTTATTCCATATAAAATTAAATTGCATCGATCGTTTCTCTCGCTGGATTGAACATTAAACTGATAAAGTTTTCTACGATAGAGTGGATGTACACTTCACCGTTGCGCGACGTTTCTCATGTGACGAAAGGCTAATGTAAAGGGTTTTATTGAAGACTTGACTGACCTTGCTGGGAATAAGAAGTCGAACTTCGACGTCTCCTCGTCGCTGACGCTTCTGTGGTCCACCTCCGCCGCCACCGCCGCCACCTCCACCGCCTCCTCCGCCACCCGATGAGTTGTTTTCATATGCGTCCCGCTTCATGATTGACTTCTGGTAACTTGCTGGACGATCAAAAGTCTGCTTCCTTCAAATGTACCGGCTATAACAAAAAGAAAAAGAAATTTAACATAGTTCTTTACACATACAAATTAAAAACAGGGCTATTTATACGAAATCAACTCAACCGGCACTGATCATAAAATGCACTGTCGAAATAGTACTAAAAATCAATAAAACAACGCTACTGTTTGATAATTAACTTTTGCACAATAATTACACATACACACAACGAAAATTAAGTGGCATATAAATAGAAAAACATTATAAACAATTAAAATCTGTTTTTGATCGTACTTATCTATCGATTTATATATTATAGCGTATTGAGACTAAATATACTGAAAAAAGTCATACGAATAAATCCACAGGTGTATTTAATAATTTGCACATTCTTGAGTAGAATTGAATACATTTATCAAACACGTCGAAGTAATAAAAGAAAAATACTTTGTCGTAGAGTGGAGTAAATCAGAGTTTTAGCGAGGCAATCGATCAGGTTGAAAGGTGAATCGTTGGACCCGGGCACGTTAAGAATAAAAGGTCATAATTGTTTTTCTTCCGAGTTTCACTTGCGTAACCCAAGCAAAACGATAATGTGCACGATATGTTTCGTGACCGAAATACCGGCATCGGATCAATGTTTCCGAATGATACTGCCATATACGCACAAGTATTCATGTAAGACGTCTGCGAAATACAGCGGATTCGAAAAATAATATCGTTTATCGTGCAAGTGAATATAACATAGCATCGGCATGATAGGAACAAAGAACAACGTAAAACATGAAATCTACGTCTGGCCCGAGTGAATTCGAATGATTTATAACTAACGTCCTTACGAATATTCTATATATTGTTCAATATATATAATCCACGATTTAGGATTCAATTAAAGTTATAATTAATTTAAAAAAAGAAATCGGTGTTAAAATCGTGCGGGCATTCATGAGTGACTCGCATCGTGTGTTTATTTTTCGACTTTAAATAATCATTATGTCATAGATATTAATTACCATATCTGTAAATGATGCTTGAACATGTTAAAATATAGTCGATTCGCATCTTAATATATTTAAACCTGCAATAAGGTTAAATTAACGCATTTTTTTAAATATCAACTCGGATCTTGTGTCAAATTTCTTATCTATGGATCATTTTATTCATTCATAAGTAGAAAATGCTTAAACGCTGAGCGAAAATGATTGAATGTCAAGATTGTAAAATGTGGAATGCGTTTGATAAATTTCGTTGTATCTTTGTATATATGAATAATGTATTTTTACCAATAATTGACAGTTAATGCCAGATTTATTCATTTTTATTTCATATTGAGAAATTCATGAATATTTTATTTATGACACAAAAGCGGAATAAAAAAATCATCAAATTATAATTTGTATCGCCGTCGATCTTGAATCAAGAAATATTTTTTTTATTGATTGAATTGGCATTCACTTGGTAGAACTCCATTATAACACGGTGAAAAAATAGCAATGTATTTTAGTTCTACAAAATTATTTTTAACAAATATAGTTGATAGCTATTTCGGCTCGCGCCATCGTCAGAACTATGCTTAAACTAACATAGTAACTTAGTTCTGACGATGGCGCGAGCCGAAATAGCTATCAACTATATTTGTTAAAAATAATTTTGTAGAACTAAAATACATGGCTATTTTTTCACCGTGTTAATATTTTTTTTAATATATATCAAGAACTAATAACCGGGTTTGCGTCACAGTTCAGTGGCAATTATAACATTCGGGGGGATTAAACCAAAATGCAACGTAGCTAAATCGTTGAAGAATAAATAACGGTCGGGTAATGCGAAACGAATAACTTCGGAGCCTGGTTTATTTGACAACGGTCTTGGCACATAAATGCACAGATAAATTAAATATTCACAGCTGCAGTAAAATCACCGGCCAAGGATGATTTTAGAAAACTCAAGTGTCAGAGGCCTGGAGCTGAATGCGTATATGAGAATCCCGACTTTATCAAATGAAGCTGAATTATCGATAGGCGTAACCGCTTCCAATGTTTATTACGACAGCAGCAATAAATAAAGTGATTAACTGGTGCACATCAAAAATTAGTACCGCCCATGAAACATATTAATAAAATAACAAAAATATTTTTTAATACATATTAAATGCTAAGAAGAGAGATTGGAAAAAAAACTTAATTACGAAGGAACGCATCGCGCAATTTAGTCAATTCGACGTCATTGTAGATTTTGTACATATTTTCGAGTTAAGTACTCGAGTATGGTGCTTAGCGACACTTGCTTACTAACACGGTTAAATTTGTCATCAGCTACGTAATAATTAAAAATAATCAGTCGCGATATCAAAATATTCTTCTGCAATGCAATCGAAATGCGAGTCATTCTTCAGTGAAAGAAAAACAAAACAAAACAAAAATCCGTCACTTATGCCACCTGCTGAAAACTATTCGTCATCTCGATCCATGGATTTTACGGCAACATTAATTTACTCAAACGTTCGGTCGATCAGCTGTGATCTTAGTATTTTATTAGGTTACTTATTATAAAATCATTCATTTCTTCAGACAGTTAAACTAAATGCACCGAGACACTTCTGACTAACATTTCCTCTTATTCCTTTATAATAAATAAAGGACCGGTTTCCATCATTATCGACTGATGATGAATGCTCGCGATGAGCGAAACCGGTCCTGTACAAAATATATATTGTGGAAATAAGTACTAAAAATGTGTTTTTATTATTTAAAACATCATGCCTATTCATCAAGAAGTGACAGTTAACACCTTAAAAGTGCTTATTCCTTTAATTACCATTAGAATTTAATTTTTTGATACATTACTTTTCACAAAATATTTAAGTTCAGGTTATTTTTATTACAAAAAAATCCCACTCATCCTAGTCTTTCGTGATTGTTTTTAACTTTGAATGTATTATTGATTTGACTTCATTATGTTTGAAAATTAATAATAAGAGATTCTTAACATTTCATATTTAAGTCAATTTACTTTGATTGAACGTACATTGTATGACACGGTGAAAAAAATAGCAATTTATTTTAGTTCTACAAAATTTATATTGTACGACTTTATGCAAATTGTTTTCTTAGTTCATGTACCTCTGGCTTTATACGCCTGTTTACCATCAACTCATTTATTTTTGTATAAATACGCTTGTTTTTAAATATCAATCATAACTGTTGATAATTCTCGAGATGAGATAAACCGGCCCTGATCATAAAATATATTGTGGAAATGTTACTAAAAATATGTTTTTATTATTTAAATTATCATGCCTTTCCCACTTAAAAGTTTATTTTATTGATTGAATTGGCATTTACTTGGTAGAGCTACTTTGCGGCATAGTTAAAACATAGGAATAGATATATAAAGTGGTTAGGTATTTCGGCTTACGTCCTTATCAGAACTATGTATAAACGTACATTTACTTATCTATATATGCGGTGTAGAAAATTTACACAATACATACATACATTAAAAGTTATCTTCAGACACTTATTGATTGATACGACCATTCCCGATTTTCGCGGATAAATCTAAAAAATCTATAATCACATATACGAGACGTCGTGACTGTTTAAGATAAAAAGTCAAAATAATATATTTCCAACGAATCCATGCGCTGACGTAGGTAAGTTTTTTTAGTAGTACAAAATAAAGATAAAACGAAGCAAGAGATTTGTTAGTGTTATTAGCATCGGCAGTAAATAAACATTATGCATCTTACTTATTAACTTTGAAGCCTTACATGAACTTAATGAAAAAATTCAAACGCAAGTAATTGGATTTTTCGTTATTTCACAAGACACAGTAGTGTAGCGTATCCATACAGATGGACTACTGAAACTGCAAAAGATATGCATTATCCACTCGACTCAAATGGTAAGATGCAGCCGTCGATTTTGCAAACTTCTTTGTTCTGTTCTTTGCAATGATGGATCCTACGCAGATAAGCGTTATACACCCATGCGCCCTCGGCGATTGCGAAGGACGAAAAAAATGCAAGATTACTGCAATTAAAACACATCGATCGAACGAATTACTCATAGAGTGAATCAATATCAATGCAGTCGGGCATGCATCGCAAATAAAGAAGTGCAATGTCACCTCTACAAAGAGAAATAACACACAGTATGGGTCAGCGGTCGGCAACCCAAATGCTTTGGCATGCCACGAATCAGGTAATTCAAAGTACTAAAAACTTATCAAGTCCCAGAAATAAAACTATTATATCTAAGGTATATATACTTTTGACAACAATAATACTTGTTAAATAAAAAAAAACTAAATTTTAACTTTAGTGACTTCACTTTTAACGTGTTAAATGTCACTTTTTGATGAAAAGGCATGAAATTTAAAATATTAAAAACACATTTTTTAGTACTTATTTCCACAATATATTTCCCGCTCCTTACTTCCTTATTAATGATTTTGTTCGGAGCTCCTAATGGATTATTGATATATTTTGTATGAACATTTTAAATGAGTGATTAATATTTTTAATAAGCGAAACCTGTACAAAATATATATTGTGGAAATAATTATTTTAAAAAAATGTGTTTTTATTATTTGAAATTAGTGACTTCCTCGAAGTTCAACTTTGGAAGCTAACATCTCAATAATTAGTTCACAGAATAAAGTTTTTATTCCGTCGTTTTTAATGCGTCCTACCAAAAATTCTTACGCTTGGCACCTACTGGCACGCGTGGCATAGGTTGCAGTGCGCTGGCGTAGTTAATTATTTTATATGAAGTATACTGGCGTAAGGCATGTAGCCGTGAGAAGGAATGCAATTGGTTGTTAGAAGGAGATTTATTTTGTTGTTTTGTACCTGCATCGTGAATAGATTTATTTTAGATGACAATATTATAATTACTAATAATCATGAACAAAACAATATATATATAAAACTATACATACACGATCAGCAGGGTATCCATTATTTATGTAAAAATATTAGGGACGATTGAACTCATTTTTTTTTAACAAAAAGCCATCTGAATAAGATAAAACGTGCTACTTTTATACACGAATATGTGGAGATTACAGTGTTAGGTCGTATAAAAATAATACTTAATTGATAGCACTGACGCTAAATTTTACATTATAATAATCAGTACCGAACAGCGCATATAAGATAAAACACAGCATCGAAACGATTTCATTACTTTTAGTGCTTATTGCACGTAAAATTTTGCGAAATAAACACTGTTATTAGATTATTAGAGCGAAAAAGCCAACTGAATAAAAAAAGTTTTAGTCGTAGAGACTATTTTTGAGGAGCTGAGAATCAAACGAATTAGTAAGTGATTATGAAAGTATCATGGAGATTTTAACCCATTCCCATTAAAAAATATATAGCACGGTGAAAAAATACCAATGTATTTTAGTTCTACCAAGTAAATACCAATTCAATCAATAAAAAAATATGTTTGGGTCAGTGTTTAAGTTTGTTATCCCACCTCCACTCGTTATGTGAATGCGGCTGCTGTTACACGGCAGCCGTCCATAATGCAATGCTGAATTAAAAAAACTCCTACTACTCCTCATATTCTTGGCCCGATACACAGCTGCACGGTTCGATCGTTAAACCATGCACTATTGTGCTTAAAAGAAAAGAAATGTGTCAGTCTTGAGTAAAGTTAGGAATCACTTTTAAGGTGTTAACTGTCACTTCTTGATGGAAAGGCATGATATTTTAAATATATTGTGGAAATAAGTACTAAAAAATGTGTTTTTATTATTTAAAATATAATTTTAGGAAGACTATCCGGATGAATCCGGACAGACACGAAAGCTTTGACCTGTTTAACTCTCTTATGTTTTGAACACCCAAGTGTCAGCCGTCTCAGCAGTTGAGACGACAACATTCAAAAAAAAAAATTTTTTTTAAATAATAGCAACACAATATATTCAATGAAACACTAATATTAATATGGTATAAGCTAAACTAAGCTTCTTTTTTAACGTTATGGAAGGCGGCCGTGTAACATAGGTTCTAGAAAATAACAGGTGGAAGTGGGACAACCAACCTGTAATATTTAATTATCAGGACCAGTTTCGCTCATATCCATTTTTTCCTAAGTTCAAAATTTTTTTGTATTAATGATACCTGTAAATTGTCAACTCAAAATTTTGTATAAATAACACGGTTTTTTAGTTCTACAAAATTATTCAAACAAAAATATGGTTGATAGCTATTTCGGCTCACGCCATCGTCAGAACTATGCTTTAACAAAAATTTGCTTATCTATATATAGCTGTGTAGAAAAGTTACACAATACATCTTCTCTCCTGTTTTAACGACCTAGCTTGTTTCTTGCTCGTAATAAAACTAAAAATTGTAAATGAAACTAAAAAGGCGGCTAAATCAATAAGTTTACATATGGCACGGAAATGGTCTATTACAGAAACGAAGAAGCACCCCGCAGAGGGTTAAAGCAATGGTGATAGACATATCTTTGTTCGTTAAGAATCCTTTGTGATAGTTGATGTCTACAAATACCCTAGTGTGCAATTTACATTCCATCAGTTGATAACGCTCCCGACGAACGAAACCAATCCTGATCATTAAAAAGTGTGTCGTTACTTTTTAAAATAACATGCCTCTCCACCAACAAGTGACGGTTAAGAGGTTAATAAATGATAAAGATTGAATTGTCTCACAGTTTGTTGATAACGAATGATAACCACGTGTTCATACTCGTACAGTGTATAAATAAAGTCAAACCGCCCACTCTTTGGGCCTGTCAGAAAACATTCCGAGCATAGTTAGAAGTTGATCTCCCGCCGCTTTCCGCCCACCCCGCATCAACAGAACACACTCAGAATTAAGTGGCGATCGCAGATAAGACTAGTAATTCGGAAATAAAAAAAACAATGCGTCGGTGCGACCCATCAATCTTCCGTATGGGCCGCGACAAATGTGACAGTTAGATCGAAAAGCGATTCCCGCCCGACCGATCGCCGCAGATGTTTTATTTTTATTAAAGTTCGGTTTGACATATCTGAAATATACATCCGACACGTTCTTGACAATTTTTGTTTATTTTGTTTTACATTTATTAATTGGACGAATGTGCCGTCGATATCACATCACTGTCAGTCGTTACATTAGTGCTATTTACTGATGGAAAAAAACCAATTAACGAGGGATTAATATCGCCATTAATATGATAACATTTTATTTTTTGACTATCCGGATAAATTCAAAATCTGTGGATAATGAGAATAAATTTAGCAATGAATAGAAACCTAGAACGCCGTGGATTGATTTATGATAATGAAACAAAGATGAAATACGAGTATATTTCAGGTAGTGACTTGGACATTATTTTTCCTCAATGGTTAAGTTTTAATTTATTTTTGGAAATAATATTCCTAAATTGTTATTGCAACAAAAAATTTGATTTAGAAAATTAACGTATAAAATTGCTGGTAATTATATTGGAATAATATTTAAACAGTTCTGTTGCATTCATGTGATACCTGAAGATGCCGAAAGGCGAAAACCGGGTCGTTAGTGACAAAAGATGCGGAATCGTACAAAGTTTTTTCAATTCAAATTTGATACTTTCGATGGTTTCGGCGGTAACTTTGTGGAAGTTCATTTTAATATAAAATTTAAAATAACTTTGATTATTCCACGGATTGTGTGACACGTGTTTCGCCGCTTTCAGAGGCATCTTCAGACTTACTATCGCAAAGCTTGCTTAAGTAATGACTTCATTACTTAAACAAGTCATTTAATGTCAGAAAAACTGTAGTCAGTGCCACGGAAGATCAAAAAAAATATCCCTTTGTTAAAACAGTAATATGTGCACAGTACTTATATGCTAGAGACTTAACTAAAATATGATTGGCAAGTCTTTTTTTATACGTCAGTTATATATCATTATGATATGAATGATTTTTCGTCGAAATTTCAAATAATAATCATGAAAAAGATTTAACATATCATAAATTCAAAAACAAAAAGTGTCTATATTCTTTCTTCGATTACAACTGTTTTTTTTTTTGTAGTAGTTTAATATCGAACACACTGTTAAATAATAGCATATTGGTTTTTACTGGGAAAATATCTTTTGTTCTTATGAATAATTTTAATAACCTACGGCCGATTGTATTCACCGCGCATAAAGGAAACACCTGGGTTACTACAAACATCAAATAGGCCAATCGGTTGCCAATGACTAATCTACATAAAAATAAACAGCCGATAAAGAATCAGTGGGACGTTTGATTCGTTTTCATTCAATCTGGGTTAATTGCAGTTTACATGTACTTAGTGAAAATTGACCACCGTAAAAAACGCACGTAAATAATTCGTACATACTTTTAATTGGAAAATGATAAATTTAGAAAAAAAATATGACCCAACTCAAACAAAGTTATACGCGTAAAGTTTGTTAAAACACATCAAAGTGAAAAAGTTGCATAAAGGAAAAAAAAGTTTCGAAAATTTTTAATACGATTTTCACGTTTACAGTTGTCGACGTATTTTCGGAGTGAAAAAACATTGTTTGAGAAACGCTTCCACGAGTATATTATCCTTGTTTAACTTCACTTTTGACGTAAAGAAAAATGTAAACCCATACAATACCCGAAGTTTTTGATAAGAAAAAATAATATATGTAAAACACTCGTCCGCATAAAAGCGAACAGAATATATTTTATTTAAAAAAATATTTAAAACAACAATGACGGAAAATCGTTGTTAGCGGAAAACAAAATATGGTCTGATTATTTTACTCGGCATACTTTTGATAATACATGTTTAGCGCTTTATTATTTAAAACACAATTAAAACAAAAAGAGATGTAAAAAAATTAACAGAAATTTTTGAATATAATTTACATATATAACAATTAATTGACTTTTTATATAATACGTAATTGATGATCAACATATATATTAATAATCATTTCATTGATCACAAAGCAAATTAAGACACTATAAATAAGCAAACATGTATGAATAGATAAATATCATCATATTATTTAGTGAAGCTTTTTTGTAGACAATCTATCACACACATTCAATAGAACTGAAGCGAAACCCTGGCCGTTAGTTGCAAAACATGTGGAATCGCACAAAGTTTCAACAATTCAAATTTGATATTGAAATTCCATCGAGCACCTTCAGTCGATATCATAAATTATATTTGGATTTTAATTACTACATTTAATGTTAATGAGCCGTCGCTGATAATTTCAAAATGGGAGGTCGCCCATAGTGGTTAAAAGTTTCGCCACCCTTGGTTTATAAAATAGAAAATTAATAATAATAAAAAAAATATTCATGGAAGCGGTTTGTATAATGTCTATTATATGGCAGTAGTGCTATATTATTATGGCAGTTGTTAGGTTTTAAATGGCATCAAAGTCCAGGTAATAAGACCAGAGGATGGATATATAGATAGAATTTTTTTTTATGTATCTAGTCCATCACATATATAAATGCACATATTCGATCAAATACTCGTTTAAATTGAATACATATAACAATCAATCGCATACCGTTTGTCTTCGCTTTTAACTTTTTTAAATGCAAAGTCAAAATGAAGGCTAATATGAGGGAGTTACGATATGTAAAAATGAATACGTTTTACCGACACACTAATTGTTATTTCACTATTATTAAGTGCATGACATAATGAACCGAGAGAAACTAAAATGATACATTCAACGCCAAAGCGATTTATTAACAACACGCCTACAACTAGCCCGCTTTGCATTGAGAGCAGTATACTAATGCTGCCAACCTAACGAAATAATTCAATAAAATTAAGTACATATATTTACAAAACAGTAATGCATTTTATACTACAGTCCAAAATCATTTATCAATATTTGTATATCGGAAACAAAATCTAAATTTGGGTGTATAGTAATTACGATGTCATGTGGGTTTGTACAATTTGCATTATCGACAGCAGAAAATTATTGACTCGCAATGGGTGAATCGATATACAATAGTTTGTTCTGGTGACGAACGGTAACATTTGTGAAGCGGTTTACTTACTGTTCCAGTATATTTATTTTTGACAACATAAACCGTAAAACGCAATGTATATTACGATGATATTACGGGGGCGATTTATGTTTTAACAGGCTAATAAATTTTTTAGTAACTTAGTGGTGTTACTTCTAAAACACGGCCAAAACAAAACAAAATTCGATGATATTTATATACGTTCTTGAAACGTAAGTGTTACATCCATTGAAATAGGTATCAGAATTTGAAGTGATGTTCATACTTTCAAAACACTCCATACGAATTATCAATGTAAAAAGGTAGAAACGAAAAAATATGTCTTTAGACTCGCATAGATTATGTTTTTAACGGTTTATAAACTGATCTGCCTTACCTCAGCGCGATTTTTTTGATCATTTGTTTTCTCAACAGGCTCCATAACTATTTGTCATGGGATTTTCACACTTATTTTGCTTATTTTTCACAATATATCATCGATAATTTTTTCAATAAAAATCAATGCAAAGTAAGCGGTTGGCCTGTGTTGTAGAGGTGTGTTTTTAAGGAGTCATATTTCGTCTCACTAGTGGTTGGTCAGATCGAAACAAGAAATGCAATGTAAAGATAGATTTAAAGCGTCGTTCCACAAAACACAAGTAAAAAAGGGCAAGTGTGTATTTTTGGAAACAACCTGTGAAAACGAACTCGTTAAATATGTAATGTCGCAGGGACCGACTGCCGCTATTCCCCGGCATTCGGCTTGTGGGTGAGTGGTACCGTTCAATATTTCCACTCGAGGCGTGTGTACACACTGGATACCGGCAACACCGAACACGTAATAATTCTACACCTCCTCACAACAACCGTAAGATCGTTAGGGTTGCCACAACGGCAATACCGTCGAACAAAAAACGGTACTTTTGATATGACGGTTTAATCAGTCGACCGACAAAGACGGGAACTAACATAATCTTTCAATCCAATATCGAATCCAATAAAAAATAAAATTTGATTTTCCATTGTTTTGACACTAACTCAACATAGATATGAATCATATAATTAACATTAAAACTTATACAGCAGGATCGGTTTCGCTCAGCTAGTGAGCAGTTTCAATTGAATATAATCATGAACATGATCGTATGAATGTAAAATAGTGATTATAATTGACAATTAGAATAAGATAATCAATTTAAAGGGCAATTTATCAAAGATATATTATTATTTTTTTAAATCATTATGTCCATTGTGAAGTTCAACATCTATTAATAAAGTAGACCGTGTTTTCCGACAATAAAATGAAATGGTTTAAATATTGTTACAGCCCTTGAAAGCAATAACATTGCTCCGTTTTTTCCTTTCCGAAAATTAAGGGAAGGTCTTGAGAATTGCCGGTTTACACAGATAAACGATATCTTGATGTCCCAAGAAACTGTTTTACAAATCAGAGACAAAGCATTTAGTATCAAATGGCATTGGAATTTACGCATAACTTAACCTTGTGCACTTGAGCACTTTTTCGTATGTACCAGCAACTCGACGCGTTTTTTTTTTTTTGCGAAAATCGCATTCGCTACATGAATCAATCTAATGAAAAAAAATATGTATAAAATTTAAAAAAAATGTTTTTTTAATTTTTTTCTGTAAAATAGATATATAGTGAATATAATGTACATATTTTTATTTTATTTGTAATGCTTCATTTTATGGTATTTCACAAAGCAATCGCCAACACGTAATCCTGGCTTATTTACGCATGTCTCGCAAAACAGCCGTGTTTCCTATCTCCTAATCCTTCTTAGGCCCTGAACGTAATATATGTAATTTATCTGCAAGACGGTCTTAAGTAGGAATAGTTGAAGTTCGCACTCGGAATCCACCATGCATTTCGATGACAACACTTATTGATATTACGAGAGCCGACTATCTTTGGCTATGATTTTTTATTAGAAAATGACTCCCCAATGATCAATTATTGTGATCTAGTTGAAATCGACCAATCAAAAATGTTAAAAGTATACAAAAAATGACATATATTATATAAACATGCCGCCACTGCGGCGGCATCCGAGTAATACGATAAACTTATAATGCCGCCTCTATGGCGGCATTCGAGTGCAAAGGGTTAAACGGCGTTTTTACTTAATTTGTATAAACAAAACAGATGGTCGACTCGATCGATTTAATTAAGCGTAATCACGTTCTTGTACATAGCGAGAATAGCGAGAAGGGTTTGTAAAAAAAAATATATATACGCAGCCTTCAGATTTGCATTGATTACCATTACAGAATAGCCATGAATCAAACGAAAACAAAACAAGAGATGCTTACAAAATCGTTATTTACAGGGAAAAAACGGCGACTTTTTAATGTCTCGGCTATCTGTTGGTATACGTGTATCGAATTATGTTAAAATTGACCACTTAAAATTACAATGACTTATTCGGCGACAGAAATTCTGACACACATATATATTTACATGACAACCAATTCTATGCGTCGATAATATATTATCAATAGTCCATACGCTTATTGATGTTTTCTGAAATAAATCGTCAGAAACATTTTGTCTTTTATGTCGGACATATTATTTTTCAGTTAATTGATGTTGAATAGTGATGTATCAGTCATAAAGCACTGTGTATTTGAAAGTAAAAAAATAAAGAAGTTTCAATGATGGATGCTTGGATAAATTTTAGTATTTTTCAATATTAAATGCATGTTAGATAATAGCATATAAAATTAAAAGGTTTGTTTATTTAATGTACATGAATATAACATAAAATTCTCGATTTAATGTATTATTATAATTGAGGTCAAGCAGATTTAATAATACTTTTAACGAGCACTGTAATTTTAATGATTTTTGGTTTGAACATCATCATAATCTTCATCGAAAGTGAGATCAAGCGAATGCTTTTTTTTAATGTGTTAAAGTAGATTTTTATGAGCTTGCTTGGTTTACTTTCTTGCTATCCTTATTTTGTTGTTTATTTCTTGAACTTCCAACATTAAATGTTTAAATATTTTGACGTTGAAAAAGCAATGAATGAAGCTTGTAATTTCTGTAACGTGTATACATAAATACTATTCAAAATGTTGATTGGAATACGACTCTTTGTTCGGAACACAACTGATATACGAGATGAGAGCTGAAAATAGATAGGTTTTTTTATTGGTGTAAGGTTATCGTTAATATAGTTTTAATTTGTACAAGACATCCGATATATCAATGAATAGTTAACATATTCAAAAGAAATATCATTTGGGGTTATGTATAACACAGTCAGTAAGCACAGCAGAATAATTCATTCATGAGTCAAGTGTGTCAGAGTGAGTAGGGACTATCTTACTTTCTAGAATAGCAAACATGATAAAAAAAAAATATACGCGAAAGTGTGCAAACACTCCCACGACCAAAAAAATACTAAAGCTTCACGCTGTCTTACGATATATATTTTCGATCACTTTAACTGTCTATTTTTGATCAGCGCATTGTCATCACTAATGTATTGGATGTCACAATTACTACTAAACAAAAAAATAATATCTTAAAAATATCGTAAAAAGAGAATATATAGACTAGAGAATTTTAAAAGTGCGACTTTTTCGATTAAAGATTCACTAAGCCAATATTTTAGGTTACGCTATATAATTATATATAATTATTCTCTGATTTGAGTTTGATATTTTTTAACAGTAAATGAATTATCATGAACAAGTATATTATTAAGCAGATGGAAGTTAATCATAAAGTAAGTTGATCATGATTGAATTAAATAACATGAAATATATTTAAATACAGTCAATTCATTCAAAAATAAATGTACAGTGCAAAACATAACAGTAAACCAATATTATGTTTTTCAGAGAACACTCGTCAATATTTCTCGTTTGTAGAGCACCGAAGAAACGCATAAATTAATTCGATTTACACAGAAACATAAGCGGTATACCAAAACGTTAAGTAAATTAATAATATGAAATTACGAGAACGGTTAACTAAACACAGTCGAAGTGAGTAAATACCTCTATTGCGGTAATTATATAAAATTGGTTATATTGGCCATTACAATATTTATATGGTCAAAACGAGGTTCGCAGTCTCGAACCGAATTGGAAAAACGCAAGAAGGCCACCTGACCTAGTGCGGCAGCCGTATCAACATTCAGCACCATGTCGAGGCTACCTACGACAACGTCAATATAACAATAATCACATCACGTTTTGTCAACCGGTCTCCGTATAAGGAGATCCACACGCCAAGGCGGCCCGGTCGGGATTTTTGCATACTGGCATGCCGTAATAAACGACCCGACGGAATGCATGCCAAAACGGAGTCAGAAAACCAGCGATGAAATATTTTTAAACAGAAGTTTTTATAAAACGGCATCTTGCCCCAGGTGAAAGTGATATATCAGCTAAACCTGAGGTGAAAGAAAAATCCGAATTCCGTATGCGAAGGAATGTCAACCGAGAATAGTTTATGCAGCTTTCAAGAAGCGCGTTTGTTACAACACTCGTATACATACATACGCAGTATATAGCTCAGGGAATTCATATATTTATCGCAATATTATCTTTTTTTCTATAATATAAAGATTTTCGACTGCATGTCGATATCATTAAACAATATGACTAATAAATATGTAATGTATTACATACTTTGAAATTAAAAGATACCTACTCATTTTAAAGTGTTTAAATTTAACACGGTGAAAAAAATAGCAATGTATTTTACTACAAAATGATTTTTAAAAAATAGTTGATAGCTATTTCGGCTAACGCCATCGTCAAAACTATGCTTAAACGAACATTTGATAATGAGTCATCAGTTGATAATGCTCGCGATGAGCGAAACCGGTCCTGATCAAAAAATATATTGTGGAAATAAGTACTAAAAAATGTGTTTTTATTATTTAGAACATTTGCTTATCTATATATAGCTGTGTAGAAAAGTTACACAATACATCTTCTCTCCTGTTTTAACGACCTAGCGTGTTGCTTGCTCGCAATAAAACTAAAAATTGTAACTGAAACATGACACGGAAATGGTCTATTACAGAAACAAAAAAGCACCCCGTAGAGGGTTAAGTAATGGTGATCGACATATATTAAGTTTGTTCGTTAAGAATCCTTTGTGTTTAAATTTAGTTAATTATTACTTATTGTAAAATCAGTACATCAAAATAACTCATTAATCGTACGTATCGTTCGTTCATAAAAACATCAAATTTGAACTGTTAAAACTTTTTACGATTCCAACATCTTTGTCACTGACGACCCGGGTTTCGCCTTTCACCATCTTCAAGCACTCCATCACACGGACGTATAAGAATTTTTGATGATTTAATTACTATCAGATCGCAGAGAAATATTTATTCATCAGCGATAACCTATACTCTAGTAGATTGGATGATATTCGTTTTGGAATGCATGTCACAATTTTTAACCCTGGACCGCATTATATTACGCCAGCCTTGCATTACATATTTAGTTTAGTAATATCGTTTAAAATTGTTTCTCTTTATGTATATATAAAGACATTGCCTTTGAAATAGTTCGCTTTTCATGTAACACGGTAGAATTGAAGTCTAACCTCGATCACTCACTTCAATAGATTCGTTAAAGCAAATCACGAAATGTTCGTTCATAAATGTTCAATGGAATCTGATAATTGATGTTGCGGCGATTGCGGGAAAATCGAAACGTCATCGCACGATCTGCCGATGCCAGCAATGAATTTATTTACGTTGACCAAGGGCAAGTGTATCGAGTAATACTGCAGCAAGCGCATCGAACGAAAGTGAAAACGCGCTGTATTACCTGCGAGTTTTATTATGGTCGGGGCGTGCGAATAAATCCGGAGCGACATTGAAACAAGCGCCCGGAGACAGGTTGAAAAATTGACCACGTTACGTGAGAGGAAGCGGACGAGATGTCTCGCGGTGAACAAATCGGTTCCCACGCGATCCTCCGCTGCACGCCGGTCTGTTTGTTTTGCTAATAGGAAAAGAAATGCAAGCCATTCATAATGATCGCGAAAACCTGTTGCAGAATTGATTTCGTTCGACATTACGATTCAACGCCAAACGAAATCAATTCTATGAGAGAATAGATCAGATCACAACAAATTTATGTAAATCGAAGATATGGATATGTTTTTGATGTCAGGTCGATTCTTACTCGACACAGATGGATCGATATATTTATAAGCGACATTATTAATTCAATTCAATTGTAAGTTATAAAAACATCTGCAATTGGAACTGTCTATAAAATATTTTACATAATTTGAAACGGGTGTTTCAAACTCGAAGAAGATATGTTAATCTAGAACAATAAAACAAAATGCACTCTTCAGACATTTAGGTAATTGATGGCGCTCAGTTTTATAAGCGGAAAGTAAAAATAATTTACATCAAGCACCCTCAATGTGATGTGTGAAAATTCAAGATCATTCCAAAAAACAACCAAACACTCGACATAAAACCAGCTATTGTCTACGGCATAGGACTCCATTATAACACGGCGAAAAAAAGCAATGTATTTTAGTTCTACATTTTTTTATATAAGATATAGTTAATAGCTATTTCGGCTCACGCCATCGCCAGGACTATGTTTAACGTACATTTGCTCATTTATATATAGTTGTATAGAAAAGGTAGACAATACATCTTCTCTTCTGTTTTAACGACCTAGCTTATTTCCTGCAAGCAATAAAACTTTTAAAAAAATGTAAATGAAACTAAACGACGGCAATTTAAATAAGCTTAAATATTGGACGGAGATGGTTTATTGGATGGAGATGGTTTATTACGGAAAAGACTTAGCCGCTCGCAATGGTCTGAGGAGCGGCGACAGACTTATCTTTGTTTGTTCGTTTAGAATTTCGTGTGATAATTGATATATATTGATTTCTAGCTGTTCCAAAGCAGTTATCTTGCGACCTTTATTATAAAATTTTTGATAAAAATAATTTGTCGTAATAAAGGTCGACTATGACACGATAATTCAAATCTATCGAAGTTCAAATATAATTTCACAACTACTTGGAAATACTTTATGTTTATAAGTAAAATAAATTCATCTTTATAACATATTACATAACATTATCAATATGCAGGTAGAGAATAATAAAAAAATTTTCGTATAATATTTTTGGATATATTTATCAATTGTGAACAGTCATTGTGTTTTATTACAAATAATACTAATGTGTTAGTGTGTCATTGATTTAAAATTATCACTCGGGACCTACCATTTACTCGAATGTGTGAAAAGGAACCCACACATCTCAAATGCACTTCAATACTACTACACTGCAATGAGTTGTATTTACAAAGCAGAGTTGTATTTACAAAGCAGCGTTGTTTGCGCAGATAAGGAAATGCAAATTCTAAGAAAAGCATGTGTTATAAACTAACAACATTTTTACGATTATGAGTCGTTTTTACTCCGGCGTGTTTTTTATTCAATATTGGAAACAACACCTTCAGTTATGTTTGATCGATCGTATTAAAACAGTGAATAAATATTATCAGTAATCGAAATAAATCGAATTTGTAACTATTAAGGGTTTAGACAAACATTGTACATACATTAATCATTAATTGATATCAGTTTGGTAATGTAATAAGGCATTCCAGTAAACATGTGATGGATCAATATGGAACTAAAAATATAGAAATAATATTACAATGTTTTTAATAATTTTAATAATCATTGATATGACATTCAATTTGTTAATATTTTTATAAATAATACATACAGTTGACAAGTTTTTGATGACAGGATTTTACAAGCAATAATAATTAAACGCTAGAAATATCTACTTATTTTAATGTTGCAGGTAACGGTGTGACAAAATATCAGGTGATGTAATTTTGGAATAAATTTTTTGATATTGTCGACTCATTATACTGACATTTCACGTATATATACGGGATATAGAAAGTGAGAATTAGGAAAGTTACGCTGATCATCGAGAATAAAAATTGAATTCAATTAGGCTGTGCTAATTTCTTTTATGATTCTCGTGCTAATTTATGATTCTCGCGATATTTAAATTCCACTAAGCACCTTCAGTCTACTTCGTAAATTTATTTACATTTCACATAGAAAAGGCGATAAAGGAAAACATATCGTCTTGTAGACACATTAAACGAATGGTTTAATACACAAATTTTGTTTCCAGTCAAACGTTAACGAGTGTTAGTTTCCAACCCGTACAGCTGCGAATAGATAAACAACACGATAGTTTACTCATCGCAGAATATGTGTGAACGTTTAGCGACAGTTATACTAATGTCACAGATATTTATGTGTCACCGGGCCAGTATCGTATGTTTGCTGTCAAAACGACCCACTGCTAATTGTTTACATATTGAATGGGAGAGAATTCGTGAATTAATCTGTCAAATAGCGTTGCGAATATGCGATCGATACGTTTTTATTTGATAAATTATTTTCGGCCGATTAATATTAACCCTTACCACTCCGTTGGCGCCGCTACGGCGACATAGAGAATATTTAAACAACTCCGATGAGGCGTAGCAGCGCCATAAACAATAAGTTTTATCACTCGCAAGATAAATAAGTCCCATCGGTATAAACATTTTTTTCAGAATTTTTCAAAATACTTCATACCAAATAAAAACATTTGTGTGGATGAAGAGAAAATATGTTTTATACCATTTAAAAGATAGATACAAGTAAGAGAAAGATAAAAGAGTGGTAACAATGAGTACCTCTACAAACGCTGGAACTACATCCATAAGAAGAAGAGCAAAGGGTGGTGGAGAGATCATCAAAGATAAACCAAACGTTGTCCTCAATCATACTAAATCCATGGGTGGGGTTGATCGTGCAGATCAGTATGCATCTTCGTATTGCTTCTTAAGAAAATCGTTGAAATGGTGGCGAAAACTCTTCTTTTGGGGAATGAAGATATGTTCAGTTAACTCGTATATTTTATATAAAGCAAAAAAGAATAATGAAAAACCTATGAACCATTTAAAATTGATCAAAACTTTAGTGGATCAAATGGTGGGTGACTACAAAGATCTCCGAAAAAGGCCATCTATTTCCGCTCCATCAAAGAACAGACTTGATGGAAAACTTTATATTTTAAGGAAAGGTCCAAAGAGAGACTGTGTGGTCTGTTCAAATAGGGCAGTGAAAGGTGGCAGACGTGAAACCAGCGAATTCTGCGACACATCCAAACAAACCACATATGCATTTAGGAGATTGTTTTGAAAAATATACCACAAATTAAATAATTATAAAAATTAGTGTCTTGCACCATTTTTTTAATAACAAATTTATATGACAATAAATACATATTTCTTAACATAACCACAACTTTTTATTTATTCGCACAGTGAAAAATATTTTTTTTTAATTTTTTGAAAGTATATCAATATTTTCTAATATTTTTGCATTATAATGCTTGGATTTTCTAAAATTTTATATGAAAAATTCCTGGAGTGGTAAGGGTTAATATAATAATATAAATATTAATTAATAAGACGGTGAAAAAATAGCAATGTATTTTAGTTCTACAAAATTATTTTTAACAAATATAGTTGATAGCTATTTCGGCTCACGCCATCGTCAGAACTTTGCTTAATCGTGTTAATGTTTTTCAACGTCAATGAAATCATAGAATACGGTTTTAAGCTCACGATTGCTAAATTAATCCTACAAGTTTTTATAAACAAAATTGGACGAAGAAGCAAAAAATACACAGTCGACACTGAACACCGCAAAAAGAAAAGGAAATTATTATTAGAAGATTAATTCGGTGAGAATTTTATGAGCAACACATCCGTTTTGTTTACGCATAGATTAAAACGAGTAAGTCAAATATGTAGTGGTTAATTGCAAAACAATCCTCAGTCAAAAGTAGCTCTGATCCTGTGCGCAAGTTGTTATTGGGGAAAATGTTTACCGTCGAGATCGTTATATAAATATTAACATATTCAAATATCGCTGTAATAAATTCGAGACTTACCCATTTCAGGATCAATAATTGAATAAGCCACAAATTCCACAAATAATGCCGCTTTCATTAAATATATTATTATTTCGTAATTTTGTTATCAATGCTGATTCGGGAATATCTTATCAGGCTAACGACATTCTTATCACTGTCATTTTATCAGAACTACTTGTTGTTTTCTAGTCAAAGGTAACATATCACATTCATGTGTGGAATAAATAGTCATAGGAAATGAAATATATTATGTCCAAAGCCAATATATATAACACGGTGAAAAAATAACAACGAATTTTAGTTCTACAAAATTATTATTTTTTATAGTTGATAGCTATTTCGGCTCACGCCATCTTTATAACTATGCTTAAACAAACATTTTCTTATCTATATATAGCTGTGTAGAAAAGGTACACAATACATCTTTCCTGTTTTAACGACTTGTTTCTTGCTCACAATAAAACTAAATTTTTTCCAAAAATTGTAAATGAAACTAAAAAGGTGGCATCTATCACAAAGCATTCTTAACGAACAAACTAATATATTGTCTTCTCCATTACTTAAGAGGGGGGGGGGAGGGGTGCTGATTTGCTTCCGTAATAGACCCTTTCTGTGCCACATGTAAACTTATACGCATAGCCGCCTTTTTAGTTTCATTATCATTTCAGCTATCAACTATATATAAAAAAATAATTTCGTAGAACTAAAATACATTGCTATTTTTTTCACCGTGTAAGAATGGATTTCTACGAAGTGAATGCCAATTCAATCAACCAATATAAATATATAATTTATATCTTAAAATTACACATGAAAACTATTTTTTTGTAGTGATCTCTCTTTCTCTATCGTATGGAGAATTTTAAAGTATCTTCATATATCGGTTACAACATAAAAAATAAGAGATACTATAGCTAAAGGTTTTTTAGAAATAAATATTATATGATAATGTAAGAATTGATATTAGAATTAAACGCACATTAAAATAGCTAGATGAACTTTTGACTCTCGATAGTACCTACACCTCAACATATATTTTTCTAACAAATTTCAGACGCAGTCTGAGAAAATTTCAGTTTAACTGACAGTAATACAGGTGTTAAAAAGGCCGAACTTTAAATTCATGTCTTCGGTGAAAGAAAAAAAAAGATTAAAATTTTTCTCGCATATATATAAACTTATTTATTAGAAATGAATATGAAGAAATATAAAAGTACGTGAAATGCGACGAATGGTTAACCGATTTCGCATGTTTATTGCCAAACCGTAGTTAAGTAAATCACCTTGAAATGCGAAATGATTTTTAGCGATATAATGTCGTATTCTAAAAAATCGGTTCAGCATCATAACGTTGCAAACTATCCTGAGAACAAACTGGATAAAAGTAAAAGTGAGTTCCGGTATTTTGCTAAATTATTTACACGTTCACCGTATAGCACGACGAAAAGCGCCGAAACGTGTGCCCTACGGTTCACAATGTTTAATGGGATTATGCCTTGATAGTGTAGCGACGAAAGGGGGCGAAGGAAAACGCGATTCAGCCATTAGGGTTAATTATCTCAGAGCTGGCGACCGATTATTGAAAAGTTAAAAACACAACTAAGCACTTACACTACGAACGAACACTACTACCATGTTAGCATATGAAAAGCGATCTGAAAGACTAAAGTCATATATAAGATTTATTGATTGAATTGGTATTTACTTGGTAGCATTCCAGTATAACACGGTGAAAAAATAGCAATGTATTTTAATTCTACAAAAATTATAATGCATATAATTGATAGTTGATAGCTTTGCCGGCTTACGCCTTACGTCAGAACTATATATAAACGTACATTTAATTATCTATATATTCAAGATGTCCTGCGGCTCTGGCAAACGATCTCCATTTCACGCGTATACACGAACGGAACTGTGTGGAGAGTTTAAACATGTGGAATCGTAGAAAATTTCAAATATTCAAATTGTATATGAAAATTCTACCAAGCACCTTCAGTAGATATCATAAAACGATAGACTTGCCAAAATCCTGTAGCCCAAAATAAATAAATATATATATGTATATACGAAATCAGTTTCATCAAAATCTGTTTGTTAAAAATATCATTTAATATTTTTTCCTAATTTGGAATAATTATTTAATTAAAAACTTAAAATAATATGTCGTGGCAGTTTATTACCTTATAAAACTGATGTTCAAATTGTGAAATGTACATATGGGCACCGTTATCTTTTCACATACGTTGAGATTTGATCTTTTTCATTCCAATCAATGATTGATTAAAAACGTCCAGGAATAACATTATTTTAACTGTAATAATAATACGATTATCTGTGATAATTTCATCACTTTTGATTTAATAAATTGTATATATGTTACATACAATTTTCGCTTTGTTAATTTTGTCGATGATAGAAATAACACACAGACATATTATATCCCAAAGCACGTAAAGTCAAATAACACCATTCAATTCATTATATTGAATGCATGATATCACTGTTAAGAAGAATCTAAATAATGATTACATCGCGGTTGTGTTTTTCCTTCAAAATATATTATAATAAAAGACTTGAGAGTGTATTTGAAAGATTGTGAAAAACCATCTCACGTTGCGAGGCAATCAAGCTCTCATCTTGAAACAAACGAAATAGGTCGACGTGAACGCAGGCATTTTCTGTGAAAACGATAATTTTCCATCAACTTTGCAAGATTCATTAGCGATCCACGAACGTATCGAATTACCTACGTTGCTGAACTTCCCGGGAGTCATCGACTCCGCGCATTTAATAATAGGAAGTAAATTTCACAAATAATTGGTCTCGATGAACGTAGGGGGTTGGTTATACATTGCTACACGTAGACAATTATGCAAAAGCAGTGAGGTTTTAACGGAGTAATCTTAAAACGGTATTTCCACTGGAAATTTCGATGGTTCTGTGAAGTATTCGCTCGGCACACAAGTAACTGAGAACAATTCTAAAGGGGACAATCGATTCGGTTGAATAACTTTTGTAACACGTTCATACAAAGCTTTGTACGTCGTAATAAAGCTACAATTAAATGAACGACGTAATTCATATTGAAAATTTGGAAAACGGCACTTTCCAAAAACAAAAAGACCTAAACAATTTTAAAAATTATGAGAATCTAAAAACGTTTTAAAAAATATGGTCTTAAGATCGATTATCTTATAACCACATCAGTATTCCTAAACAAGGGTTGCAAACCATGTCAAACTAAATAATAATAATAAAAAAAAAACAGCAAAGATTTCACCCAAATCTCAAAATACTTTTTCCTGGTCGGCAATGAATACAATATTTAAAAATAAACGAAATATTAAAAAATTACAAATGTTAAAAAACGCACCTAACATATACATCCCATGCCTATAATATCTGCTATTATTCTTGGCCGATCGGCTTTGGTCCGTCTTATAAAGCTTTTATCGGCCTTTTTTGTAATCACTGTGGATAATTTGTAAACTTTAAACGAATCACCACATTCAATCACCCGAATCACCCGAATTTAGCGAATTGCCAAGTTAAGAAATATTTTGCCTAAATGAATTTTAAAAACTTACGACTATTTAAAATTTTGAGGCCAATGATCGCCCCCGTGGGACTAAAAGGGTTAATACATAACATTTGTTAAAAAAGTCGGCTCGTCGACCAATTTTTACAGTAACAACAAACAGTTAGCTAAACTATTAATACGACTTATTCCCACGATCGCGATTAGGAGATAGAAATGCATAGAAGGATTCGTTACAGATTCTTTGCATCCTTATCAAATCCCCGTTCAACCCGCCGAGGAATTATGCTGACAAATATAATAATATATTTTTTAATATAAATTATCAAAAGGTTGATTATAACTGTTCATGTGCTATATCTACGATCCATTTATTTACATTGAAGTGACGTGATGAATAAATATTATTTAGACATCAAATTCAACTGGTACTACATTAATTTTTAATGAATATTATCAGTCACGACTGTTAATTTTTATTTAAATATTTAAAAAAAACTCATTGTATTGCATATCACAATATCCTCGGTTCCACACGAATCATTTCAGATTGCAAAAACATACTGTTGATGCAACGTTTTGCAGCCGTCGACATTTTGGGTCTAATGACGCTACGCGAATTGGGTAAATCTGTTGATTCATGAATATCCTACACAAATCAACATTTGAGTATTTCAAAAGATCCTTAACCTTTCATATAAATTTATTCACTATACCTATTGTAATAGAACTGAAATAGTTGAGTTATTGCTTCGCTTATTACCTAGCAATGGTGGGAAGAAATAATTTTTCAATGTCATTATAATATTTCTGTGCAGTGTTTAAAACAGTGGTTCTCATGCGCGGTCAGCGATAGTAAAAAATCCGTTTTTTTTATATTTTTTAAATTCCCATATAACGACTTATGTTTATAATGCGGCCACAGTAAAAGGGCACGAGAGAATCGGAAGAAATAAACAATTTTATTGTTTTAGCAATGCTAAAAATATCTACCGATTACAAGTCTAATAAGCCTAATTCTTAAATCACATTTGTAACCAATATAATAAATTTTGAGCAAACGACAAGCAACCAGTTCTCTTAGAATAGCTTCTGTTGAGATACTTCATCGGAATCAATATGACTTATATTTAAAATATATTCGGAATCAGATATTGAGCAAAATATCCGATACATCTTTCGGTATCGTGTCATCATTCGAATTATGTTTAAAGGGTTTCTTACGCACTTGTATACGTGCATTGCCTAAGGATATTTATATATACACTATCTTGATAAATCTAACGTTTGTATCATTAGTATAAAAATATAACATTGCTTTATATAAAATTTGTTAACATGAGACCCAGATCATACAGGAAAATATAAACAAAATCTGTTTAATTAACTTGTGAATATAACATTTCATAAATGTTTAAATATATGAGAACTGACTCTACAAAATATTTGTAAAAAAACAAATAATTCAAATTATTTATTTAATAAAAATTTTGTCGTAGAAAAACAAATGATCATATCACCCTCCATTTCATTTTGCGCCTCTCTTAGAAGATGTAATAAAATAATCTTAGAATACAGACACGTCCAATGTCGAGAAAAGTAAGTACGTAGCGCGACAGGACGTGACTATATGAACGAATACGAAAAATAATCCACGAATAAGTTCCAGGAATAAAAACATGGCGATTAATTTAAAGCTCATCTAAATCGAAATACTGAAAACAAACAGAACAGTCGCAACGCGCCTCGGTGTCTCATTGAGAAGACCACCGATTGCTGCTGTAACGCGAGACAGTTTTTGAAAACAGATTTTTATAGCGTACACATAAAACAATAATTGCGCTGAATCTTAACAATTTCAGTCTTGACTTGGAGGACTTCGTTACTAGCGAAGCTAAGCAATATAGTGATGAGCATTTATCTGAAGCCTTACTGAAACACGAAATTCGGATATTGTTATTAAAAAGATCCAATGCATCTGTTTTGATATTAAGGTCTTGTAGACACAAATTAACTCATTGATAAATACATCGAAGTCGAGTCTGATTGACTGCCACGCTATACCCACACCCACCCAGTGATGCTCGTGTCGGAATTCACACACATATCAATGCAACAGCGCCATCGATCCAGCGCACGCATCGTGCAGGCGAAATCGCAAGTAGTGCACCACCGCCGACCGCTTGAGTCACGATTCCCAGAATAGTGTGTGGCGCGGAGGAAAATCGCTTGGATTAGTTCGACGCTCGACGGCGGGGGTGAGGCGTCGCGTGACGTCACCGGGCGGCGGGACGTCGCGGCGCCTCGCCGGGCGGAGGGCAACAGGCGCCCGGCGGCCGACGGTCCGCTGCACCGCCGCGGCAACCTGCCCGCCCGCTCCGAAAGCTTTGCGGTATGCGGCAGGCCGAGGCACGATAATGAAAACCGCCATTCGGCGAAACGATTGCTGGGCAGCGTGATAGATTCCTCGGCACGCGACCCTTATTAGATCGCTTCCAATTAAGCGAGGCAAATCATTTCAGTGGTGAACTTGGCTTTTAAAATCAAACAATTATTCAGCAAGTAATCGTCAATAATAAACAGGAACAGGTGAACAAATAAGTCATAAAACTGATAAATGAATGTAAAAAAAAAAAAACATTGAAAAAACCTTTTAATCCCCCATTATATTACAATTTTACTAAGTAATGTACGTATGTAGATTGCAAGCGTACGGGCGAACCCAATTTTCGCTGAAAATGTTCCGTGTCGTAAATATTTTCCGGTATCAATTTGCAAAGTGGCCAGAGGGAAACGACGCACGGATACAGAGCGTGACTGCTTACTGAATGAGACAAAATATTTCACATCATAATATTTAAGCCGTACATATTCTACATAACAGCGGACAATTAACTGATACGCTGTTACAATGTAAAATTCAATTCAACGAGTGATACGCCATCTCGACGGCGGTTAGGTGTGTTAAAAATATATTGAGATGTAACTCAACCGCCATTGCGCAGTGGTATTTTGATTAATAATTGGAATATAAATTCAACGACTTAATATACCATCTCGACAACAGTTGATTTATAAATAAGAAATGGAAACTATCAATATAAGATTGACGATTGTATTTATTACACGGTGAAAAAATAGCAATGTATTTTAGTTCTACAAATTGTTTTATAAGATATAGTTGATAGCTTTTTCGGCTCACCCCATCGTCAGAGGTATCATTTTTTTTTCACCGTTTTATAATGGAGTTCTGCCAAGTAAATGCCAATTCAATCAATAAATTGTATTTATTTATTATCACATCAAAATATTCATAGAGATTCAAAAGAATATCCCAGTTTTTATGAATTTAAAAGTTATTTCTCAAGATTTTTCTTGCATTTTAAAATGGATCAGAAAATTCATTCGACTCTAATGGTCTTATACACTACATGTTCATATAAACCAGCAATATTTCAGTACTTTATTATGATGGACAGTTACCTACCACTATCCTGGAAGATCTGACGTAAACAAAATAGATGTTGATTTTATATTAAATGCAGATACGATAGAAAAAAATTAATATGCATATTTGCTGATAATGGTTAAGAAACACCTGCTCCGCTGAATGGATAAACGTATTTTGTAGATATGTTCATAATACAGTCAAATATAAACGAATATGCTTGGCTAAACATTACTTGATATCCGAAAACAAAAATCAAAAAAGAGCTTGGCAGAGAGACGTGAGAAACGTAATCAATCAGTGTTAATAATAAATTATCTACCGTAAGAATGCATACATATTTACGTATGCATGGAAAGATTTAGTTACGAGTTCAATTAAAATCGCAACCGCTCATTAAGTGCGAAACACATCAAAGCATTTCATTGCGGAATTTTCCCAAAAAGAAGTCGCCGAGGACGTGCCAAAAAATAATTGCCGGTGGAAAAATAATTTGGACAGAAAAGTGTCGCGGGGAAAATTTGCAAATGGACGATGAACTGGAGGTAGAAAATGCAAGCCGCCATCACGACCGGACGGATATGCCTCATGACTGAAAAACACTGAAAAATACAGTATTAATAAAACGTACAAATGTATCCACATAACATTTAACCAGGATAGGAAGTCGAAGAAAATATTATTCAAAACTCAGTCTAATAAAATTTAATATTGAATTTATATATGTTGCAGCGAAAATACATATTTCATTCGAATAAAATAGTTTGATTACAATTAACCCTTTGCACTCGTAATTTTTTTTGGGTGAGGGTAGCCTTAACTCGTAATTAATTTCACGCATTTTCCAGGATTCATAATCAAAACTTAAAATGAAAATAAATCGTATTTTCAACGGATTTTTGTTCAACAAAAAACTTATACAGTGTGCATAAGACTGTTTTTTAGTATTTTTATAGAAATACAATCGTAAAAAGTTTTTAATTTCTATTTTACGAAAGCTTTAATCCGAGTATATGAATTTTAAGCATGATATATTTAAAAGCTTTAAAAACATTATAGACACATATAACAGTTTTTGAAAATCTATTTATTAGTGCGTTATCACTGTTAACATAGTTATGCTTTAAAAAAATTATATTTAAATGATTTTTAATAAAAAAAGAGAAAATGAATAAAAAAATAACGAAAAGGTCTATTAAATTTAACGTTGGTGATTTTATTGATATAAAGAAAATATGTCTCATACTTTAATCCAGATACTCAATTCTATAAACCGTAAGCAATTCGCCGATGAATCTTGAGGTCGAACTCGGCACTTTAAGCGATAAGCACAAACACGGTAAAAATAGCAATGTATTTAAGTTCTACAAAATAATTTTTAAAAATACAGTTAATAGCTATTTCGGCTCAGCCATCGTCAGAACTATGTTTTAACGTACATTTGCTTATCTATATATAGCTGTGTAGAAAAGATACAAAATACATCTTCTCTCCTGTTTTAACGACCTAGCTTGTTTCCTGTTCGCAATAAAACTAACAATTGTAAATGAAACAAAAAAAAGCGGCTAGACAGATAAGCAAATGTTAGTTTAAGCATAGTTCTGACGATGGCGTGAGCCGAAATAGTTATTAAATATATTTTTAAAAATAATTTTGTAGAACTAAAATACATTGCTGTTTTTTTCACCATGTTTTAATGGAGTTCTACCAAGTGAATACCAATTCAATCAGTAGATATGCACAAACTTCGTTTTTAATTAAATATATTTATTGTGTGCTTAACTAAGAGACTATGTCAAGAACTATTAATTTAATAATATTTAGATCAGGACGGTGGATCATTATAAACGGTTGAGTATACCTGTCCACCACAGACAGTTAACACATTAAAAGGAATCATTGCGTAGATGAATCGCGTTTAATTTGTTCTTTCGCATTTAATACTTGAATGAATCTGCCACTGAACAATAAAATGCAAGGAAGTGTTACGATTTTTTTTGGCAAAATATAAAGAAAAAAACTTCATATTTGACGCCGAGTGGCCCGACTTTAACGAGTTGTCACTACGTGGCGTGTCTGGTTGAAATTTACTGTTTACAATAAAAATGAAAATAAAAACGTACATACAAATATCGATGTTGAAAGTCGACGGAAGGACACGCTATAATATCGAGTTCAGCCGATCCAGGTGATTGACCGATAGGCAGAAGGACAAGCCACGGTGGAGAGCCAGTTGCTATACGTAATTGGATTTTTATTAATTAATCTATAATGAATATATATTTTTAGAAACTTCCTGTGGATAGATAATTGAAACGTCTTTCAACCATTACAGTATTCGATTTAATTAATTTATGATATCGACTGAAGGTGTTTGACGGAATTTCAATATCAAATTTAAATTGTTACAATTTTGTGCGATTCCACATGTTTTGTCACTAATGACCCGAGTTTCGCTTTTCGGCATCTTGAATATGAGTCGACAAAGTTTGAATACCACCGATACAAACCAATGTATTTTGTATCATATGCATATCAACAGTAAAACTTGACACAAAAAGTGCGCTACATGTTTGATCAATATAATCTAATAAACATATTTCATAGGTTTCGAAATGACGTTAGAAAACAACAAATCATCAATCCCTTTTCAAACCTAAACCTTCCCTTTTAGAGGGGAAATATTAATAAAGATAGAAGTTTACATTTTTTTATTGCTGAAATCAGCTCTCAAAATTTTGACTAGTATGTTTCATACAAATATTCGTAATGATCACCCACTGTATATGTTCTAATTTATGATATCGACTGAAGGTGCTTGATGGAACTTCAATATTAAATTTGAACTGCTACAACCCTGCACGACTCCACATGTCCTATCACAAACGACCCGGGCTTCGCCCCTCGGCATCCTCAGGCACTACATCGCTCGGATGCAACAGAACTGACGTAAAACAAACAGTTAGCATCGTATATATAATATATTAAAATTATTTTTAACAGGAATCTACTTACCAATAGGTAAGCAAAAGATTGCAGCTGAAAAGAATGTAACAATATCAATCCAATAATAATTAGCTATGACAACTTTAATTAACGATCTTGCTAATGATTCGTTATTGAAATGGGGTTTTCAACAAATTTAAATCAAGTAATCAAATTATAAATATGTCTTCTTTTATTTAAAGGATACCTAATGTCAAACATCTAGTGATGAGACATAAGAATTATCGTCATGAGATTGTCGATTCATTGAACCGATCTCACGTAAAGGGTAAAACAAGGGGGAGTTGGGAAGATTGAGTTGATCGTTAAGAATGAAGTTTGAATTTAATAACTTGTATAAATTCTTGTGTAAATTCAAACTTCATTTTGTACTCGGAAAACGAACACATTCGGATAACAAACTAAAACGACTTTTTTATTTCACTTATTATACCTGTAAAACTCGCTTAGTTGGTTACCTAACCGTTCGGATTACGAACAAATCGAACAACGAACACTAAATTGAAAGATTTTTGTGTTAGGAAAACGAACACATATTCGGATAACGGACACAAACGATCCTTTTTATCCATGTATTTTATCTGTCTCGATTGATCGTTTAACGAACAATTCGGATAGCGAACATAATCTTGGAACAGATCATGTTCTTTGGCTGACTCACACACTGTATTTAATTGAGAAAAAAATAATTATATGAATAACATAAAATATAAAATGATGATTAAAATAACGAATTATAAAAATACATACACCCAGTCCTTTTTTTACTCGATTTTTTTTTACGCGAATTCGATTATACGCGATTTTTTTGGACGGCAGCGCTACATTTTTTTACGCAATTTTTCCCCCAAATTTGTTGTAAAGAAGACATTTATATACGATGCTAGGCATGTACGTTTCATAATTTTTTTAAATTAAAAAATTGTTTATTTTTAAAACTTGGTTTTGTAAAGCATTCCACTTTTTTAAATACACATACAATTGCCAAATGTTGACAAGTGTATCGGATACTATGTGAATTTATGTTATAGGGTGTGTAAAGATATATAATGCAATTGCGTGAAATCATTTTTTTACGCGCCTTTTTCTGGAACCAATGTATCGCGTAAAAAAAGGACTGGGTGTATATCATGTTTACAAAAATATTTTTTGTTTCTTTGGGGGACATCTCCTTGACACACAAGTTTCTCAAACACATTGAAACTTTTTACCGTACTCTGACCACTTTGACATACGGAAGTAGCAACGCTACCGACTTACCATCGTTATATATTACGATGAGGCGAGAATCGTCCGAAGTTTAGCTGGATTCTCAAACGAAATATACATTACGTATCACTTGACTAATATCGCAGTGTAAAAAAGTAATAATATATTATTCGAGAGTCATAGGTCAAGCAAAATAATAAAACTTGGCATAGAGCTGCACAGATTAAATTCTCATTTTCGCTTTCAAAGCAACCGAGCCGGTTGTGCCGATTTTTTGTTTCGTGTTTTCTTTGTGTGTGTTACGTAAAAAACGATTGACAAAAGGCTAGTGGTTGGTTGTATAATAATAATGCTCACGAATGTGAAAATAATTATATGCTCGATGTGTTCCGATACTCGCGCGGAATATGATCACAAATCTCGCAATGCGCTATGACATTATTCGTAGAAATATCATTTTATAGATATATGGCATACGAGTAAATTTTTCTTAACTATTCGATTCAATTAATTTGCTGTTACTCCATTTATACAACTAATAAGAAAGTATTTTTTTGGACACTTCATATACATACTAATAATATTGATAAGGGCCGTTGGTTTTTATTTCAGGAACAAGTAACTATGTTCAAAGGAGGTTTTGTTCGCATACCTGTCTGACATTGTAGGTCTACGTGTGATGAAAAAAAATACGAGACAAACATAACAAAGGTAGGCTAAAGAACGCCTCGAATCTAAGTGTGTAACATCAAAGTAAAGCTTCAATATGCTATACTTTTCTATAAACATGCGAATATTTTGGATGACTAGTTAAAATATATAAGTAAGGTCAAATACGATTTAATTAATTAAACAAAAAATAACGCTTGTCGAAAAAAATGTTAATTTGTCTCATATTGTAGTAAAAAATCAAATTTCGTCATTTTATTCATACGAAAGAGTAACAGTAGATATTCATAGCATAAGGAAACTAAAAACATTATTTTCCGTTTTTATCTTTTCTACGACGCGGCTTAAAATACCTCAATAAAGTTTATACACAGGCGTTGACCACTCGTTATGAGATGGTTATTTAAATATTTTCAAATAAGAGTTTGAATGACGTCCTCGATTTAAGGCCCGGCAAAGGCGGAGGACGGTCAACATTCTGCGTTCTTCTTTTCGAATTCAGCGTAATGTATGGACTGCGCACATAGCGGGCGTTCAATGCGATTTTTTTTCTAGGCAGACAGATTTAACATATCATTGGTATGCAACGATAGTACATATTAATTTTTATTTAACTAAGAATCTTATCAAAAAAATGATGGTGTATTAATGAGCAGCCATTTACGCATTGTTTGCTGAAATTTTCATGAACAACATAGAAAATAAACTTTAAAAATATTCTTTATTATTACCCGCTACATACAACAGACTACAAAATACAGATGCATAAACTTAAACAAAAACATAAAGCCAACTATTTTTATAAGAAAACTAAACGTGGCGGTCTAAAATACTAATTAAAATCACCTACTGCCATAATATCTATATAATAATATACAATAAATAATGTGGAAACAAAAATACAATATTATAATGACTCAATAAAACAGAATCATACTTTTTGGTCACGATATACAAATACACACTAACTAACCGCTAAGCAAACGAAAGAGGAGGTCAATAATACAAATTAATAATAAATCATCGACCGCCAATGTTGTTTTAATTCACTCGCTAAGTTAAGGAAAATAAACCGGTCGGTGGCGAGTTGAATGTATAAAAAAATTTAAAACACTTTGCATTATTGAAATTTTAATCATCTAACCAGCGATATTCTCGGGGGAGTCTGTAACCCCTAGAGAGCGTGTCCCCAGGTGGCGGATAGGGGAACACTCTTCAAGTATTGAAGGATAGGAGAGAAATTAAGTATCTCCCGCGGACCAACAGATCTGGCCCTCCAGGTTGGGGGTTGGGCAAAGGGCTAACCACCCTCTCCCATAAAAACACAAACTTGTTACGAACACCGTACAACGCCTCGGACACAGGATAACCAAACCTCGACGACCCGGAACGAAAAATGGACTACGAATCGGATTTTGGAATATGCTCAGTCTCTATCGAGCAGGAGCAGCTCAAAACCTAGTGGACGAACTGTCAAAATATTAAGTTCAAATCACCGCCATCCAGGAAATCCGTTGGCCGGATAGCGGAGAAATGACAGTTGGACAACATGTTATCTACTACAGCGGAAACACAGATGGAAAACATGTATTTGGGACAGGTTTTGTTGTTGCTAGGGAAGTAGCTGATGCTATACTTTCCTTTGAACCCGTAAGCGAACGCAAATGTGTTCTCAGAATCAAAGGAAGATGGTTCAATATATCACTTGTGAATGTACATGCCCCGACAGAGGCCGAAAAGGACGACTTTTACGATCTCCTTGAGGCAACCTTTGATAGACTGCCGGGATACGATATCAAATGTGTGCTGGGAGACTACAACGCGAAAGTGGGAAAGGAAGCTGAGTTCAGACCCTTTATTGGAAAAGAGAGCTTACATGATCATACCAATGAAAATGGTAAAAAGATGGCTCTCTTCTGCAGCGCCAAACACTTGATCGCAGATTGACCATTTTCTAATTGATAGAAGACACCAGCAAGCTATCGAAGATATTCGAAGCTACAGAGGCGCTGACTGTGATACGGACCACAATTTATCGATAGCAACATTTAGGGAAAAACTCAAAAAGACAGTCCGCAAAAACGCGAAGACGAGTGAAGTACCATTTGGAAAAGCAAAAAACTCCAAAAGGAAGAGAAAACTACAGAAGTGAATTGAACAGTCAAATTCAAAATATGGTAGAACCCACCGAAGGAGAAGCTTTTAATATCGATGAGAGGTGGAAAACATTAAAGGAAGGTATAGTCAAAGCTGCGGAAGCCTCGATAGGATTGGCACCCAAGAAGGTGGAGGAAAGAAGAGTAGAACGTGCGATCTATCTGCAAAACACTCAAAGCGAAGAAGCACAGAAAAGATATAGCGAGACATGCAAAAAGGTCCGAAAGCATCTGAGAAAGTGCAAACGAAGTTTCATCAAAAGCAATTTTGAGCAGATGGAAGAAGAAGCAAAACGGAATAAAACCCGGTCATTCTTCTCGAAAGTGAACATCGAAAAGAGAGGCTTTCAGCCTTGCACGCTACAAATCAAAGACCTAGAAGGTCAGATAGTGGCATACTAAGAGCAAGTGCTTAACATATGGAAGTCCCACTTTGAAAGTTTACTTCAACGCTCTGCACCAGATGAACCTTTGGAATCGCCAGACATCGCTACAGCAGAACCTCTAATACCACCACCAAGTAAGGCAGAGTTAATGGGAGCACTTAGTTATTTTAAGAATAAAAAAGCGGCTGGCAATGATAATATTCCATCAGAGCTACTCAAGTATGGAGGAGAAACCCTTCTTAACGCCATGCTTGAATTACTGCAAGAAATATGGGAAGAAGAAAAGATCCCCGAAGAGTGGAAAGAGTCACTGGTTTGTCCTATCTTCAAGAAAGGAGACAAACTCAACTGTGCAAACTTCCGTGGCATCTCTCTTCTTCCCACTGCATACAAAGTTCTGTCAAATATTATTCTCGAAAAAGTTCTGCCGTATGCCGAAAACATTCTTGGTGACTACCAATGCGGCTTTAGAAGAAACCGCAGCACCACTGATCAGATCTTTACACTGCGCCAAATATTTGAAAAGAAGTGGGAATACGCCCAAGATGTTCACTGTCTCTTTGTGGATTTTAAAACTGCATATGACTCTATAGATAGGGAAGCTCTCTGGAATATATTGAAGGAATTCCCAATACCATATAAACTTATAAATATAATATAATAAAAGTATGTATGGATGGATCCAAGAGCAGATATAGCAGATACAAAAGATATTTTCACTCCTTTGGAGGACACAGCAAAAAGGTTAAATCTACGAGTAAATGTGGGAAAGACTAAGTTTTTGAAAATGACAAGAGGCAACGAACCCTTTGGAGACATTGTAATAAGAAACTCCTCGTTCGAGAGAACCTCCCTTTTCAAGTACTTGGGCTCTAATATTTCCTCTAGGAATGAGATGACTTTGGAGCTTGCTGTCCGACTGAGAAATGGAAATGCAGCGTACTTCGCGCTAAATAGTCTGTTTAGGTCCAAAATGCTGTCCATCAAAACCAAGTGCCGGGTGTACAACGTGATCATTAAACCGATAGTCATGTATGGATGTGAAACCTGGGGTTTAACAGAAAAACAAGAAAAGGCCTTCCAAGTATTTGAAAACGGAATCCTCCGGAGAATACTTGGACCCGTTAATGAGAACCACCGGTGGCGCATTCGTACGAACGCTGAGCTCCTCGACCGATACAAACCAAGAATCATTAATGTCTTGAGATCGAGAAGGCTCAGATGGGCGGGTCACGTTGTAAGATCTGAGAAGTCTGGAGCTCTCCATAAGACTTATGAAGGAACACCAGCTGGCACCTGACCTCTCGGTCGCCCTCGACGGAGATGGGCGGATAACATTCAAAAGGATGTTGAGAGGCTGGGGATAGTCAACTGGAGAGAAAGAGCGCTAGACAGAGATGCCTGGAGAGAGGTTGTGCAGTCGGCCATGGACCTGAACGGCCCCTAGCGCCATTTTATAATAATAATAATTAATAACCAGCGATACAATTTTATGTTTATTTTCAGCGTATATATATAACATATACTTCTGGAATATTTGGTGTGACGAAACGAAAAAATTCAGTTCTGGTTCAGTGTGCTCATATACTGCCCCGTCGTAAATAATTGGAATAATAAGTTGATTAGCATAATCTTTGTTCTATTTCATTGGTAATTTTGCGTGCAATGTCCACCCTCGCAATAATTGAGATGTGTTTAAGGTCAGAATAAATTTAAAAAAAAAATAAGCGTACTGGTCAAGTCACAATAACGTATTTCTTATTGATGTAAAGCCTTATACACTATTTTAACTGTGTTATAAAGTATTGTTTAACCATCCGTGATTAAAAAGCATTAATGTTATAGTCCACACATTTTTCTTTGTGATGACTGCTTATTTCATTGATATATATATACGTGAAACTCAAATAACTACTTTAAAACAATAAAAAAAAACATTAGTCGGATACGATATGGAATAAATGTTTTCCTAAAACTAATATTTGAATAACGATAATAGTCACAATATTAATATTCAAAACTGTTCCTTGGTGAAGTGATACGAAAAAAAACATCGCATTCCACTAACAATAGTATAACCGGTTTCACTCACCGTGGAAACATTGTCATTGAACCAAATTTTACCTTTGTCCAATTTGTTGCGTAAAACCAGTTAAAACATATATAAATACATACACAATAATAATATGATAATATTAACCGCGTAAAATAATCAAAACAAATAAGGAGTTATGTTAAAAAATTAAACGCAATTTTACAAACGCGATTGTCACTAACGACACGGTTTTCGTCTTCGGCATCTTCAGGCATGCTACAGAACTAATACAAAATAAACAGCTTGCATCGGTTATATACAAGAGGAATTAATTACAAACGAAAAACACAGACCCTAAACATAGGATCCAAACATACAGCTGGAATATCTTACAAATGATTGGATAATAATGAGAATCAATAATAAACACTAAATACTATTAATGAGGCTTTAATGAAAAGACTTCACAACAAATTTTATAATAATCAACTATCATTAATGTAATTGGATAAATTTAAACTTAAAAATACTTACGTTTATATAATTAATTTTATAGACTATTTCTACAAATATTTTTTTAAAAATGTTAACTACCGGTTTTGTGTATCGCGTGCATTATCAACGACAGTTAACGCCTTTCAATTAAAAACATATATTTAAATATATATATTATAGTATAAACGAACTGAATACAGATTTGCATCAAATAATGTGCAAATCCACAAGAAAATGTGTTAATTTGAATAATTGGCACATTTGTCAAAGACTGCATTAAGTTCATCCGTTTTACTTTTTTACGGATTATTTTCGTCGGCCACTTCCGTTTAGCCGAAATTCCAATGAATCGATTTACATGTTCAATGATCGAGTAACTCTTTGTAAAAATAAATTCGTTATTTATGTGGTTAATACCAAGACAGCGTGGCGCTATTGTGCTCCGCGATAAGAAACAGTAGGGGAGCAAATTATTATGAAATGAATTAATAAAGTTATGCAACTATGCATAACCTGGAACCGTGGGATAAATATTCGGGTATATATTAAATTTATTTAAAAATCTTTCGAGCTTCGCGATACACGGGTATTTTCCTACCACTTCTCGCGCGTTGAGTTTTTATTCCATTAAGGACTACAATTTTTGTCATGATTTAGTCATTTTGTCTAACGTGTTAAAAAAACAATAAAAACTTCATTACAGTGATAGTTATTCTATTTAGGAATTATGTAAGTTTATCAAAAAAAAAAACAAGGCGTAAGCCGTAAAAAAGATTTATTGCGAAAATTACATGAATATATAATCAAAAAAAAAATCTTCAACGAAGAGTACTTGATGAAACTTTTGCGCTGGAATTGTTCAAATATGCGTATACGATAAAACATAAACCATCATTTATTTTTGCAGTCATACGAAATAATATTGAGATGTGCGTCCTTATTGCTAGCTAATGGGCGACAAACGCTTGTGTTATGATATTTTAATTCACGTGAAAAATCTCGCAAGCATGACATTTTCGATTTATTTTTTTAGATTGACATTTACTTGGTAAAACTCCAGTAGAAATTGAAAACAAATTATAACAAGCTCTATTTTCTACACGATTGTTGATACCTATTACGGCGACCCCATCATCATAAGTATGTTAAAACTAAATTTTAGTTTAACTTGTATATAATGCTTAGAAATGGTAGACGCTAGACTGAAGATAGGTTTCAACATAGTTCTGAAGTAGCCCGTAAGCCAAAATAGCTATTAACAATACAACAAAAAACAAAACGCTTATTGTTTTTTTAAATTATTTGTTAATCTTTCCATTTGTAGCAGGTTTGATAACATAATATTTTTTGACAGTTAGAATATTTTTTTAAGAAAATCATAGAATAAAAATGAAAGATGTTCATATTTTTTTTCATTCAAACCTAAACTCTATACACTGTGCGAGGGAATGATAACGAGAATGTTTAGAATATAAACGTATTTCAAATTATTTTCTTTCACGAAAATACGAAAAAATAATAAAAATACGGAACCTGAAAATAATAAATCTCATTAAATATAACAGTGTACAACTGATGTAATCATTATATCATTTGTATTATTATATCACAAAAATACCCGGTGACGATCGCTGCGGAGAACCATGTTTATTTCATTTTGAATAAAATGTATAAACAAAAACATGTTGATAACAAAAAAAAAAAAAATACTGGATCACACATACATGGCATGCGCGATTTTCGGATTCCAACAGAACCTCGGAGGAACTTGACTGCACTCACCGACTCCTATCACTTGGATCACCGACAAGAGTGACTTCTTCCACTGAGATACCACTGAATTGAATGACTGGCAGAATCAAAGGAACAAGGTTCAATTCACGTAGAGAAACTTTACTTGCACTGTCTATTCGCTCCTGTCGAGACGTCCGCACAGCACTAGAGGGCGATGCGGTATACGCGTGAGAAACGCGGGAAATTACATGCAGACTGGTCACATTCGTCAAGAAGCTGGATCAAGCAAGATATTAATACAAATATTTTTGAAGCGATCAAAACAAAATAGCAATTTATTCATAACACTGTGGAATTCTATTATTTATTTACATACATAATTATAAAATCAATGATTCCTAAACTACAACGCAATTCTATCAAACAACTGACACTGTTGTCAAAAATATCAACACAGAGAACTTTGCCGACTTTTAAATATTAATGGATAAAAAATATTAACGCATTGAATTTACTGACGTATTTAAATAAAATATTACTAAAAAAACTACATTATTATAAAATGATAAAAAAAATTGATACTTAAATTATGTGATTTTTTAGATCACATTTATCAATGATTCGATGGTTCATTCGCTCGTGTTACATTTACATGATCATAACAAAAATTACATTGTATATATAACACAGCATAAAATTTTAAAAAAGTCCACGATCACTTTGTGGAGAAGAATGCGGAATAAAATATAATTTAATTGTTTTATAATAATCAAAATATAAAATATTTTCGGGTTCACAGACAGCAGTACAGTTAATACTCAAGCAGGGTATAAATAGAATGTTCTTATTTCTAAGTTGTAACAAGTCACGAAGAAATACCATCAATTTTCTTGTGGAGAACATTACTTGAAACAAAGCTGCTGGACGATAAAAAGGCATAATATAATCCAAAAATTGTATGGAGTGCCGCAGTGAAGGAAGCGATAGAAGCACGCGCGTCATAATTGTTTTACTGTTAAATCTACTAAGCAATAAGACATAAATTCTTCATTGATGTTGGAAATATAATGTTTGCGTTCGATCAAAGACAGTACAATTTTATTAATATACATAATATCAAAAGGAAAAGATTTATTGAAGTTATATTTCGACGGCTTAATAAATCATAAATTAATCTATACAAAAAAAAAATTCAACCCAGCGTTGTCTTATTTTTTTGACCTGATTTAAAAAAAAAATGATACATTTGATACGATGTTCCTCAAAGAAGTTTCAAGAGTTATTTTTTGGTGAAAACATCCGAACATATACAATGAAACTGCAAGTTCTATTTATTTTTATTTGATATATTCGTTCGGTAAGAAGTAAAACCGGTTACCTATTTTCCCCTCCGAAGATGGCCATAATCACACAAAGCCAAAGTTTCGCTTTTCATACAACAAATATAAGATTCATTACATAATAACTTCACATGTATCATATACATTTTCAAAATTACTGCAAAATACAATCGTATTCATTTTACAAAGTTTGTACGATCGGGTTTCATTTCTTGGTGAATAAATAATACTGGAGTATTTTATTAAGTTGAAATTGTTTATAAGGACCGGTTTCGTTCAGATAGTATTACATGTAGTATTTATACATGGCATTGCGAACATCCGTCGTACGGTTTAAAATAGTTACACAACAAAGAACAACTGAAAAAATCATACAAGTATTTACTTTTATAAACTTAATCCATTTTCTATGAAAACAAATATACAGCGGTGTCAATTTAATAACAAAAGGATATACACCCAGTCCTCTTTAAAAGAATAAAAATAATAAAAAATATGTGTATTTTTTAAACTTAATTTGTTAAAGCATTCCATTTTCCTAAATACACATACAATTGCCAAATGTTGACAAGTGTATCGGATATTATGCGAATTTATGGTTTAGTGTGTGTAAAAAAATATAATGCAATTGCGTAAAATCATGGGATGTGTGTCCGCTCGTAAACTTGTTTAAACACAATGCATTTATTAAATTCGTTGAATAGCACTTTTCTCGGCCGTTAATAATTCATATAAGTGTATATAAGATTATAATATATATAATTTTGTTTTTTTCTGGTACTGTTTTACGCGATATTTTAATTTTTGGAACCAATTTATCAAATTATATGAAAGCTATCATTTTTTTACGCGCCTTTTTCTGGAACCTATGTATCGCGTAAAAAAAGGACTGGGTGTACAAAAGTCAAAAAAATATATTAGCCAAGTAAATCGTCCAATTGGAGTATGTCGATATTCGAAAAAAAACATATGTTGGATATTTTTAGTGTTCTAACCAGAGCTGTGGAGTCTGAGTTGTTAAAGACGAGCAACTCCGATTACTTTTTCGATTAGACGATTTTGAAGAATATATCAATGAACAATTTGCAGGATTGGTTGGTCGATCTTTTATGTAATACGCATACATAGGAAAAACCCCGAGAATAATAAACTTCTCTAGTCGAAATATAGGTGTTGGTCAATATAGGAGTCCTCCGGAGCCCTGTTTCTAACCAGAAGCATCCCATCGAAGGCCTGGAATAAACTTTACAGTGATTGCAAAACTTTTGGCACGAATGTCGTTTAGACACGAACGCACAAAATTATGAAATATTTTTCGATGGTAAAATACTTTCGTCATCTCAAATCACAATACGTTTTGTTAAAAAATGATTATAATGTAGTAATTCTGATTCGAATAAAAAAAAAAGAGCGATAAACGCGTAAAAAGCTGTTATGTTAGCAATTCAATTGTTGTCATATATATACGGCGTGTATATTTTCGCATTTTGTCAAATATATGAGAATGTATGAGTATAAACACACATTCAGTAAAAACCAGTAATACCACCCGCCTCAATTTCGCTTAGAATAGTTGAATAATTTGAACATTCCTAGAAGTCGGAGTTTAATTTGCATAATAAACACGCACTGATGAAATTGAAAAATCGTTATCGCAGAGGAATAGATTTTGAGTATTTTTTAACGGTGATGCATCAATTGGCGGACGAAGAAACGGATGTGTGCTTTTAGCATTAACCAAGCGTGTGCTTAAAACGTTTTTGCCTTTATCATTAACGTGTTTATGACTTATTCGCCATGTTGAAAATAATGCATTAACAAACAACAGCGCAGAATTTCAAGCACGATAATCTAATGTGCCGATATTTATTTTACATAAGTGAAAAAAAAAAAAAAAAAACATGTGATGTGTGTAACGGAGTAAAAAAAAAATAAAACTTGACATTTAAAAACTGACCTCCAATTATCTCTTGACATTTAATGATTACCAACTAATAAGTTTCATAAAATTATTTTAAAAAATGACCATACAATCATACAATATTGGGACTATCACGAGTATAATTTTACGCTGGGAATATTAAAATGTGTTACACCGTCCAATCATGATTTTTAATAACCAAGAAAATTAAGAAATATTATACTTGATATCAAGCAGCAAACAGATGATATTGACCTAAGAAATCTGACTTTTATTTATGTTAGCAAAGTAAAAAAAATAAATACATCGCACATATGTCTTTAATATTAATGCAAGATCAGTGTACAATACAATACAATAAACATTAACTCTACATAGAGAGTATATTTGAATTAAAAACATTAATCAAGTCAAACGGAAAATATATCACAACTCAATTCTATTATTATGCTTAAGCGGATGTGTAATTCATTTCTTTGTTGATTTAAAATTATTTCAACAAATTTTAGAAGCAGTGTATATTGATTTATTGCTAGACGATCTACATCATGCATTCATTTCAGCCGGCGAATTCTTCCAATAGTATATTTTTTAAAACAATCTTTACTAGCATAAAAAAAGGTGTCAAAAAAACTACAACTATGTCGGTAATCAATGTTATTATGTAAGTAATTGTTTTTATTTATCGAATATTCGTTCAACGTCTGATTAATCGTGTTCATTCAATATACGTATCGGAGTGGTAGTTATGGTGTTCAATTAATTTGAATAAAAAAAAAAGCACCACCAACACAAAAAAGACGATTAACTAACCGCTGATCCTAAAAAAATCAAGAATTTACAGCCCAAGTTTTATGAATATCTATCCACTCATAAACATGAGTGTAACGAATTACTAGGTGAATCAAATAATAGCACATGTAGAAATAATATTATATGTGAGAATGAACCACTACTGTTGATGATACCTTGATTTTTTTTTAAATATGACACAACGACAAGATTTAAGGACTAACTTGACAACGCAAATTTGATTCGTTTGTGAATGCACGCTTAAACGGGTTAAAAGCGAACACGTTGAATGCGTTGACTATTTTATTTCAAGGAGATAAGATGTTATCTATTTATATTTAATCTTCAACAAACCGGTTACATCGTGTATAATAAGGTAATTAATGCAATATGACTTTGTAAAATTCATACTACATAACATATTAATTTGTCGTGCGTTTAATCGTATACCAGAAGAATTTAAGATTAATTAAAAAATAAGTGTGTATATTTGCAACGTGCGGATTATCCATTTTATAAAGTTGATTTTTCCAATAAGTAGCCGTAAAAATCAAAGAGATATTTTCGATTTTTGGACTTCAATTTATGGGGCTTTAGAAATTAAATTGAAGAAAAATCAGATGTTTCAATATGAGAGCGCTGCAGATGTTTTGTATAGTGCCAGTCAAAACAGAAAAGAAAATAAAGGATTAAAAATAAATAAATGGCACTAAATTACATTGATATTACAAATTAATATCGAGGAACATATATCCACAAGAAAATTCGTACATGAGACAATTAATCCAAAAAGACATCTCAATCGAATTCACCGGAACTTTTTATTTAGTTTATCGTAAAGCATACATTTTCGAACAAATTCATCGGGTACAATTTACTATGGAACCGTCAATGTTATTAAGTACAGCAGTTAGAAATGACATTAAATACAACTTATCTCGTAAAAAATATGTTTCAAGGTATATACAAGATGCATTGCAATCCTATCTTATCGCTTTTGTTGTGACGATTTCACAATGGAGCTGGCGGTTCCCACAATCTCTGTTATTATTCCGATCCCGCCAATTACGAACAAAGATCTCACAGAGAAACAAACAAATAAAAAACTTGGCCTAGGAACTATGATATTCTCTGCGAATACAATATAATTACAACGATGAAATATGTGAATGAGTTCAAAACAGTGAGCAGTGCACCGAGTCGAGCTTCCGCATCTAAAGCGAGCCCAATTTCTGGTGAATTATGACTACTTTTTAGCGTGTTGATGACGTTACGGAAACTGTTATATAATTTTCATTTGTTTTACTCTGTTAAATTTTTTTGTTCCAATCAAATTTAATCGTATGGACACAATGCTTGTTCGAAATATTATTTGCCCAATCATGAAATCAGCCCAAAAAGTCAAATGTTAGCCTCATCGTCTGCCCTAAATGTTCCCAAAGAAAGATATTCAACGACTGTTATAGCGTCGATCACAATCAGATGCTCGACTATATGTCAAATGCATAATATCTAAAACGGCTATGGACAAAAATATGTGGACAAAAAACTCACTTATCCTGCCAAATAAATAAACGCTAGTCAGCATTGAAGTAATTATTTTCACAATATTTTTATGATAACGACCGTTTTCGGTCATTGCGATCATTATCAACTGACTTATTAAAAATAAAATACCTTTCCAAACAGAAGTGATAGTTAACATATTAAAATTGATATATGCATGTACTTGAAATGATAAAAAAATAATAAATAATAAGTGTATTATGTTAATGTTAAAGCCTGTTGAAACTTTGTAGGATTCAACATGTTTCGTCACTAACGATCCCGGTTTCGTTTTCCGGCATCTTCAGGCAGTCTATCACACATATGCATTATCGGTTGCACGGATTAATTCCCACCGTTCCCCACCAATTTGAAATAAGTAGGTCGTTAAGCATTACCCAATTACAATTTTAATGATAATTGATTAGAATTTGTTGTAAAATCCTTTCTTCAAAGATTCAGTACAGACAGTATTTAACGTTTATGAAACTTATCACGGGTAATTGAGTGTCATTATTATTAAATCAATAGTATGAAAGTTTTTTCAGCTGTTTGTTTGGATTCTAAGCTTAAGGTCTGTGTTTTTTGCTATTATTTAAGTAGTATCTAAGAAATGTAACCTGAGAAACTTCATAATACATTTTAAATCTGAATTGTTGAAATTCCATCAGGCACCTTCAGTGGATATCATAAATAATACATTTTACTTATTCAGCATCACTATACCGCTGAGATCTAAAAATGCCATTAAGATAAGCACGAGCGATAAAAATATTCGCATCATCGATTGAATTGGTCAATAATACGTGTTTGCTAAGACGAAAAAGAAACTCGTCCCAGTAACGAACCACCGAGAATCTAGAAATACTACTGAAGAATGTTGAGCTCGTAATAATTTTACAATCGCTCTCCGTAATATCATCGTAAATAACATTAGATAAGTGCAGAAACTTGTACAATAAATAATGAATTGTATGTACCTTCGAAACATATTAATTTACCTGCAAGGTTTAATGTAACTACCAGGGCTTTATCACCGGAGACATGAGATTTTCCGATTAGACAATTGGTTGAACGATTTTTAATTTAATGTACACTGAGTCCTTTTTTTACGCGATACATTGGTTCCAGAAAACGGCGCGTAAAAAAAAATCGCGTAAAAAAAATCGCAACTTTCATATAATTTGATAAATTGGTTCCAAAAATTAAAATATCGCGTGAAAAAGTACCAGAAACCTATGAAAAACCAAAATTTGCTCTTTAAAATTCGTGCAAAAAAAATATATATATTTCATGTCTTTATTGCTTATAAAATATAATGAGACTCTAACAATATATTTTTTTTACTTATATGAATCAAGTTTTAAAAATACACATATTTTTTTGAAGCGCGTAAAAAATGTAACGGTGTCGTCCAAAAAAATCGCGTATAATCGAATTCGCGTAAAAAAAGGACTGGGTGTACATAAAATTAGGATAAAACCTGATAAAATTAAACCGTTTCTAGTCATGTCGTTGGTCAATGTCGGAGTCGTTTTTTTCCAAAGCCCTGGTTACTACATAATACTACCGCAACGAAGTAACCTTTGAATTTGATTTCAATACGCGAAGAAAAAACTTGAAAGGTACCATCAATTGCCTATTGCAAGTTACCTAATCATTTTTTGTAGATTCCACGAACCGCAGAAAACGAATCGTAAAATGCGAAGTCGGTACTTGTCGGTTGCGTCGATACTGCCGTCGGCGTCAATCCGGGGAGGACCGACCTTCACGCGCGGAGCACGATGATGATGAAGCGGAATGACGATGGTATTGTAGCGTCGGCGGGCATCGAATCGTGACCCAGCGACCTCGGCGGGCCGCACCTGACCGGAGCCGTTTAGAAAGTCACAAGGGAGACGAACAGACGCTGTCGAGATAGCCAACGCTTATTATACATTATTTCATTGTATACGCAATGCTTCGTGGATCCCTTGATATTAGTAACGTTGATAACGGCTGTAATTGGGTCATATAAAAACGAATCGACTTTCGACCAGCGTTAACAGTAAAATGTACTTAACTATTTAGAAATAAACGCATTATTTAGTTATACCAACATAACACGCGTGCATGATGACTACATTACTATTAACAGTGGATTTACAATACGTGCTTACCACAAAAGCCATATTCTTACCGACATAAATTACTATTGCATTTACTAATTTCAATTATGAATTTACATTCAGTTTTATATTTTAGCTTACTAATTTTTTGACTATTCCACGAGACAAGTGTTAATAGGTCATTTTATAAACTGAAGAAATAGCTATGTATTTTATTCCACAAAATTTATAAGATATATAGGTGATAGCTATTTCGGCTTGCGCCTTCATTTAGTTCTGATACTGTTTTTTAGCCGTGTTATAATGGAGTTTTACAGAGTAAATGCCAATTTTAATCAATGGATTATTTGATCTAACAAAATAAAAAAGAAACAATAACCAATTCGGATTAGTATTTGTGTTCAAAAACGCGAAACTATATAATAGCTTTGGATAAAAAATAGCAAAAGATTAAATAAAACACTACGAGACAAATATTGATCAGACTACGATTTTCTTGGATATAAAAAAAATATTAACATCGTTAAATAACTAAATAAAGATGAATATTTATAAATAGAAGAAATAAACGAATATTTCAAATGATATTATGATATCAAATAAAATTCGAAATCGACAATATTTGAATTTATTTTATTAGAATTTTTTTAACCATAAAAATTAATTATTTTGTTTATATATTGATTTTAACCGAAATGGGAATATTGTTCATTAAAAGATTTTTAAAAAAGTCTAATAATTTACATAATAACAACCTCATTGAATTTTTATCGAGAAATTATAATGAAATTACACGTTGTAACGCTATTCTTTAAAGCAGTGGTTTTCATCTGGGATGGGAGAAAACACTTTCCGTGATGCGAGGCATATTTTCATTAGAGATATGTAATATTAAATTTGAAGTTGATTTAAGCATTGACATTTTATGTCGATATATTAGAACCACTGCGTATACCATACACTAAAAATTGTGACGTTTGAAAACTATTTAAAAATCTCTTGTAAATAAATGTATTTTCCTTTATTGAGAACACATTTTTCGTGGTTGAAAGGAAGTGTTTTTAGACTCAATGGGTCCACATTACTACTGTAATGATTATCAAGTTTCAAACCCATTGTGGTCGATTATTCACCCGGATCTTGAAAGCCTACAGTGAAACTAAAAATCTATTCTGATATATTATAATAAATCAACTACTTTGTAAACTTATCGTCAGCCCGCGGATTAAATCTCAGCTGGTCTTGTCAATGGTATCCAATGTCTTAATGCGACTCGAAACCTAAATGAACCATTTATATGTCACGAATTACTCGACAAGAAACGTTATTTTAGCAATACAAGCAGAAATCATATTTAGATAGCTGGCATTCAAATATTACGAGAGATCTCTCGTGTTAATAATAACTGGTAAATTAAATATGAAGTAAGAATTTTTTCAAGCGTATATTGTATGGATAAATGGGTTATCGAGAGCGTGTCAACGCACTTGTGGCAAATAAGCAGTTAAGATATTAAAACAAACTGATCAAACCAATGATATTTTTTATGGTATCGACTGAAGGTGCTCGATGGAATTTAAATATTATGACCTAACCTAACTGTCAGTTCTGTTGCATCCGTGTGATAGAATGCCTGAAGATGTCGAAAGGCGAAACCCGGGTCGTTAGTGACAAAACATGGGGGATCGTACAAAATGGTAACAATCCAAATTCAATGATATTTTATTTTTTGACAGTTTGTCTTTGTCTAAGTTAATTGTATAAACTAAAATATTTATGTTAAATGTTAATAAAAACATATCAAGCGATTCCCTTTGCACTAAAGTGCAAATAAGTCTATATACAACGTTTTGCACCTCTTATTAGTGTAATGGAATCAGCTCTCTGATACCACCGTCTATAATAAATGGTTTATTAGTAAGCACATTCTACAGTCATTGTTTAAAAACTTGGCCATAGTCCAAACGTCGGATATACTTAATTGATTTTTGGCTTCCCGTCTGGGGGGGACTGTCAATTAAACCGAAGAATTATCGAGCAGTTTAATTTTTCTCTAACGACCTTTGCGCCGTGCCCGAGTGGAAGCGGTAAAAGAAAGTTATTTCACAATTTTGCTTCTGTATTGCTATAACATTCAAAAACGAACAAAAAAAAATGAACAATTATTATTATAATTTTTGCATTAAAAACATAATTCAATACTTTGATTAATTCAAAGTTAATGAAATTAGTCAAATAAAAATCATCATTTAATCATTTAATGACTATCATTTAAAACCCAGTATAATTTTTGTTTTACAATATCGTCACGATTTTTAAATGTGAGAATTTAAAAACCATTATAAGCCGTGTCAAAGTTCATAAAATATGTTAATATTATTTTTAAACAATTTTAAAAAGCATCATAGTGATGCTATAATATGTATTGAGCAAGTGAGCGACGAAACATCTTTCATATTTCAATACAATGACATCATCATATCAATAATTATTATCCATGAAATGCTAATAAAAAGATTATAAATAAATATGCCAATAATATACATATTAAAAAAACAATGTTTACACTACATTGAATTGAGTAAGGCTTTGATATTAAAATACATGTAAGTACTGATAAAAAAAAGAAGAAACGAAACTATTTTTAATAAAAAAAAATTGAGCCTTTGTTGAAGAAAACGAAAAACAAAATGGTATAAATTTCAACCAATGCATCAGAACTACGAATCGTTTGCTACGAACTACGAATATAAGCTTTATAATTTACATTTTTAAGGTGTTAACTATCACTTCTTGGTGGAAAGGCGTGACATTTTAAATAATAAAAACACATTTTTAGTACATAGTATTATTGTATTTTATCTGTTGATAATGCTCGCGATGAGCGACACCGGTTCTGATCAAAAAATATATTGTGGAAATAAGTGTTAAGAAATGCGTTTTTATTATTTAAAAAAATACAATTTACATCTATATATTTGTAAATATTCCACTGCACATATATCTGGCTATAAAAAACGTACAAAATATTTTAAATTGCAATATTTATTTAGTATAAAATACCAACTAGCTGGGCGACACACGACCAGATTATGTTTTAAAAATTATGGAGTGAATAATTCAAATTGTGTTGAGATGAAAAGAAAAGAATATATAAAAAAAAAATTATCGCCCCTTCCTGTAACTCTTTAAAATTTTAAATATATATTGGAAGTGAAATAAATATGACATTATTCAAAATAATTACTGAAAAATTTTGTATCATAAAATATTGCACATATCATTGTAATTCATGCATGTGTATGATTGATAATGAGAATTCAAGGAATAATCATTCATGTCGATTCATGTATATTTTTTTCATTATGTTTCCTAACGTAAATATATTTAGCAACGTGTATATAATAATGCAATATATTTTTTTCTTCGTGGCGAGGTAAACTCGTTTCACGGTTTTGACTTAATATAATAATAATATGAAAGTGACTTCATAAAAATATTCCATTTTCATAGACACCAAGAGATCAAACGTTTTCTTTGGTGATTCTGATTTGTCAATTTTCGCAGATTTCAATTTCAAAGATAACGGCGCGATAGATCGGAGACATGTGTGCCAATGGACGTATAACAATAAACAGGTATTTTAGTTAAGTGTGCCATCACTGCGTTAATGCTGACAAAAATGATAAATTTTAAAAATTAAGACTGCATTCCAGTCGAGGTGTATCATAGCCGTTTTCATTTTCAGCATGTGAGTATCGCATCATCGCAGTTCGAATAAGACAAAAAAAACAAAGAGACTATGAAATCAAACGCTCCTTGAAAATTCATTTAGTCACGGTTATTCTAATTCTTATTTTTCAACTGATGAAATAAAAAATAAAACAATCGGTTTTAGCTGTTTTGTGAAACGTAATAATTTGCAGTCTGCTTCGTAAATATATTTACGACTGTTCTTCAAATAGAAGATTGTGATTCGTAAGTTTATATACATTTTAATATGTCTGTTATGTTCACTGACAAGAAAAAAAACACTCACCTATTCAGTTATTCGAGTAGATGGCTGGCAATTGTATCGTGATATCTCCTGTAACAAATAAATTATAGAAATTATTTCCTATGAATAAACGTCAGAAATTTAATTTAAGACGATTTCAATGAAATACCTAAATATTTAACAAAAAAAATAATATCTGCTGATCAATAAAAGTATGAGCGATTACAATGTAAAATTATCTTTTAAAAAATGACGTTGTTTCTAGTGTAATTAATTCAAGGCGATAAATAAATATTTGTTTTCAGAGCTTGATTTTTAAATGCCCAGAAGTCGTAAATCGCGTGTTTATTTAAAAAAAACGATATTAATTGCAAAATTCATCCAATACTTTTATACAAATCGGCTAAATATAGCTTAATTTTTTGTTACAGTTATCTGTCCTGGATTGATATAATATCGTATGTAACGATATCTTAAACATGCCATTGAAACGTTCAATTTAGAATTTCGCACGTTTATCAAAAATAATTATATGGTATCGAATAATTAGAAGTTTGGTATAGAAGAGTTTTATCATAAACAGAGCTTTTACTCGGATTGTTTAGACGCACGTCTGAACTATCTTACAAAGAGAAAACTTCAAAATAGTAAAACGAGATGTGCGGCGCATAATGCATAATAGGCGCATGGATAACAATCAAATATGGATGCATTTGAAAATGATAAATGTGATATCAAAACGAAGGATCGGTTAAGCGTCAAAAAAAAGATAATCTATTTAGTATATATTGTAAACTTAATCCATTTAATCAAACACAACAAATATTATAACATTTTCATAAATTTAAACAATTCAAATTAAATTAGCAAAAATAAGATATATAGAATAATGAATTATTTTATTTGCAAAATCAGATAAAATAAGTGCAATATATAACAATATAATTTAAGTGAATTTGGACAGAAACTGTGTGTGTACATTGATTCAATGTTTTAAAGTGAAATGGCTAAGGCACTCCATCAGACCTTTGCATTATCTCATTGGCGGATTCGCACATACGGGGAGACGTTGTCTGATGAGCAGTTCCTGGAAGCCAAGATGCAGCTGTAAAGAAGACGACCGATGACCGACTGACGACTGGAACGTAAAAAGCATCTCCTTTATCTGACAGTCCGATCGGAAAATTGACGGAAAGCCGCAGGCGAGAGTGTGGAAGAGGGGGGTGGAATGAAAAATCGAAAAGCCAAGATAGGGCCCCGTATCGAGTCACCATTGGTCATCGGGGGAGGGACGCCCCACCACAGCGAGTCGCTTTTCCTTGGGGACGCGCCGGAACGGCGGCATGCGAGCCCTAAAAACTTATCGAACATTAGAAAGCGGCAACCCATCGGATGATTGATAGGCTAGATACAACGTTCGCGGGGGAAATTATAGGTACCTCAATGAGCCTTATATTTCTGTAGAAAAAAACAACAATTCACTGTGTATGTAGCCATAATAGAAAAAGAAGACTTATCAATTCATAAATATTAAACGAATGAAATCGTGTGCAATTCAGTAATAATATATGTGCATTATTGCATCTACAAATAAAAGCTAATAATAATATACGTATGATTATGGCGTAAGCCGAAATGGCTGACAAACAAATAGTAAATTTGAATTGTTACAACTTTGCAAGATTCCACATGTTTTCTCACTAACGAACTGGGTTTCGCCTTTCGGCATCTTCAGGCATTACATTAAAATTCTTTCGAATTCATTTGATATGTTGTGATAGAATGCCTGTGAAACATGTGGAATCGTACACAGTTGTAAGAATTCAAATTTGATAATGAACTCCCATTAAGCGCCTTCAGTCGATATCATAAAAAAATAAATAATATCTTATAAGTTTGTAGAACTAAAATAAATTGCTATTTTTTCACCGTGTTATAATACTCTACAATATTCAATATAATAGTCTACAATTAAACACTAGAGTAAATGAGTGTTTGATAAAATGTTATATTACCATAATCAACTAGGTTTTTAGTAGTAATTGGAAATTCAGTTTTCGTGTGCGATATATGTCAATTATTTCGTCATATTTAATATCGCGTCTCATTTTTGTGGCACAAACATTAAACCATCGCTCGACGGCCGACAGTTTTCCGCGAATTCATCGATGACAACAAATAATTTAAATATCGGCGCAAACTAACCGGAGCGCAGGTAAAAGACACAGGTGATTATACATAGCGACAATACGGCTACATATGTGCGGCGTGTTTTATGAGTTATAAGTTTAGTGTGTGTGTGTGTGTGGGTCGTCGGAGGGCGTCGCGGCATCCACCCGATTGATTGTTTGGCGGGCGTCGTAGCCGTGGCAACCGCCCCCACGCGGACCCAAACAAACCGAACGGACATGCTCCGAGGCTGTTTAGACAATAATGTATATAAATCGAGGGAAAATAAATAATAGGCTAGCTGCAAATATTCCGACGCACTCACTTTTTTACGACTGAAAAAATATAAAAAATAATAAAGGAAACGCTACGGCAACTTCATACGTAGCATTGGCATATCCGATACGATTTTTTGGAATATTTTTTCAATCATTTCAATCATTTGCATGTAAAATGGGAATACGATACAGTAAAAACTGAGTCTTTTCGATATCAAATATGCACAGAAGCCTGTAGTGTAAAGATAACTCGATCTAGTTAAATAATATTTGTTAAATCGATTAATAACCTATATGAGAAAGAATGGTTAAATAATACACAATATATTATATGATCAGGATCGGTTTCGCCCATCGCGATCATTATCAATTAATATAATATAATGCAGCATTCCATATAGTTAAACTGGTCCCAATCATAAATTATACTGTGTAAATAGTGGTAAAAATGTAATTTTTTTTTAATCGCTAAAATACACATCAGTTTTACAACCGATTAATACAGTGAAACGATATTAGATTTTATCTTGCATATATATATATATATACATAAACATGTGCTGCAAATTTTGTCGCCAAGATTGACAATCTTCTCTTAGACTTACTCCGTTCGACGATAAAATGATTATATGAGCCTCTACTCAGAAAACAAATACCCAAGACAGCGCTTCCCAAATTGGGGACCAAAAAAAATATATTTTCACATGTTTTTCGTTTGTGTATTAGTATTTCGGATATAGGAGCCCGTGGCATTAAAAAATTTTGGAAGAACTGACCTAATTGTCATTCCGTCCGCTTTGGTGACTAAGTGAAGGTTCTACTATCCAAAAATCCGTATAATATGGAAAGTTTTTTGAATTTCGCGTGAACAAGTGAAACTTGCAACGAATCAAACCGCGAAGATAGTGGCTTTTATTTGATGGGGAAATAATTTCATGTAATTCTAATACACCTCCTGTAATGCCAAATTTAATACTGTACCTAATCGCCGCAGTAGAAACCATGCGTACAATATACACAATGGACACGGAATTACATTTAATAGCAATAAGTGCATTTGCCGTGGCATCGGAGCATTATTGTAACGATGGATAATAAATACACTTACTTAACTAGTTAATGCGGTGGAAACAAACACACCGATAATATCACGAAGAACGTAACATTATCATAGTGTAATAAAAGCTATATAAAATATAATAATACAGACAAAGGGCATACTTTTGTCTACACAATGTGTAAAATTTACAATTTAAAAGTACGCAAACACCTTCACAATTAAGTTTTAACAATCTTCACAATACCTAATTACATACAAATGTAATACGAAAATCTCCCATATATGTATGTATGTGTACAAAGCATTTTAGAGCGTTTAAAAAAATGCATGCATTACGAGTCCACATTAGAAAAAGTGGATTTAATCAAAATATATAATCTTAACAAAAACATTTTTTTTTCCGTTTAAATACAAGTGTGTACAGCGTGTAGCGTTTTCGATATACACGATTCAATTAATGTTTATATCAAATGTAAGCTAGTGAATAAGAAAAACCAATATATTGACAATAATTATCGTTTGTGTATCACTTTCGTTTTGCAGCCATTATTAGCAATGATGAACTGAACTTTTGATTGCCTTATGACTTTTATGAATTTAAATAAAGGTAAATTTAATAAATTTATAAAAATCGATCTGTAATGATGTAAATATGTTCGTTCAAATAAATATAAATTGTTGTCAGTTCTATTGTATTCGTGTAAGTTTCAACAATTAAAAATTGATATTGAAAACACATCAAGCACCCTCAGTCGATATTGTAAATTCTTTCAAATGCTAGCTGAGCTGCGGAGTTGTTAAAAAAACGCGACTCCGATTCTGACATTGACCAACACGATTCCGGCAAAAAAAAGGATATTTTTGTCAGTTTTTTGCCTTACCTCTGCTATTCAAGCGCATTAAATTAAAGATCGACCAGAAAATTCGGAAAATTTTCATTCAAATATTCTTCATAATCGTCTAATCGAAAAAATAGTCGAGGTCGCTCATCTTCCACGACTACAGGCAAAACACCGCGGCTTCGACTCCACAACCCTGAATACTAGAGATTTAAAATGTTCAAATATTGCAATCCCATACAGACACGTTAACTCTCTTTTAGCTTTTTAATAACATCGGCATGGATATTTGCAATACTGGTTTTGATGTAATTAGTCTAGAATTCCAATTCTTTATCAGTCAGATCGTAGAAAAAATGGTTCAGAAATAAGATATCTTCACCAAATAAACATATTAATTATAAAAATTATACTCCGTAACGTGAGCTGTACCTAATATTCCTACGGAGTTATGGACTATTGGTGGAGTATTTCAAGAAAGGTTTAACAAGTGAGACTGATTGTAAAGAAGTCAGTCAAATCCCTTAAGTAATTCGCGGTATGGAAAGAAGGATGAAGCGATATTGGAAATATTTGTTGGCTAGTCTCATAATATAATACTAAGATGCCATGATTCAATATTGTTCTGTTCTCGGTCGAGTGGTGCTACTATAGTCATCTCCAGAAAGGGAAATGTTGTTATCACGTGTTGCGCGCGCAACGATCGAGTTATAAGATCGTTCAAATCAATACCTACGAAGCGATAACACTAATTTAATAACTGTTTTGAAAAGGTTTGAGTGTTGACGTTAAGAAAATCCAAGATTCCGAAATAAAATACATTCGCTAGATATCAATAAGTTTACTGTTTTTTAAGAATTGTCCTCCTATCACGTGAAAACACGTATATGTGATAATATTACGGGAATTCAATTTACTTTGAATGAATAAGTAAATATCGTTCAGAGAAAATAAAATGATAAACACATGTAATACTAACTAACACGGTGAAAAAATACATTGCTATTTTTTCAACGTGTTATAATGAAGTTCTACCAAGTGAATGCCAATTCAATCAATAAATATATGTAATACTCCCCTAAACCACTTAAAATTGAAAATTGCAACACCCAACCAATGGTCTGAGAAGTGGCGACCGACATACGTTTGTTTGCTCATTTAAAAAAAAAATAGTTTAATTGCTAGCAGTAAATAAGCTTGGTCGCTAGAACAGAAGAGAAGATGTATTGTGTACCTTTACTACACAGCTATATATAGATAAGCAAATGTACGTTTAAATATAGTTCCGAAGATGGCGTGAGCCAAAATAGCTATCAACTATATCTTATAAAAAAAATTGTAGGACTAAAATACATCGCTATTTATTCACCGTGTTATAATGGAGTTCTACCAAGTTAATGCCAATTCAATCAATAAATATAAAATTGTATTATTAAATGGTTTTATGAATCTTAAAGTATTAGATAATTGCAATTATCCGTAAGCGGCCGAATAGTCATACACTGGCATGGATAAAATGATTTTGGTTTCTTTTCCAACAATTACATATATATAATAAACAAGTGTCGAGCACTTAAGTGTCTTTTGCAATTAAGTAATAACCGTGCCGATGGTAATATCCTAATTGCAGAGGTGTGCGGTAAGATTTTATTGAAATAATGTTATCCTGAATGAGTCCATCATAATGATAGACGTTCAAATAAAATGACGGCAATCACGTTAATAACACACACTTGAATTGTCAGTCACAATAGGGAGAACGCTATCCTTTAAAAAAAAAACAACGTCAATGCTATCTTAATAATTAAACAACTTAACAGTCTAATCATAAAGCAATAATATCACCCTCATTGATAATTAAATAAAATCAATACACGATAGGGAATAAAATTTAATATAATTACGACGTCGCTTATTTTTAGTTCCATACATTTCCGATGTGGGACAAATTAAACTACACAAAGACGAGTGGATTGAGAATCACTTTTCAATTACAGTTCTTAAGGCCTGTTATTATTTTAAATGAAAAACGGTGTATATAGGACAATCCCATTAACGACCTGATACCTATGACAAGTTTTCATGAGGCGTGCGATTCGTCAAATAATTTCAAATTGCGTCCACTTATCTTCAAATCGATCGGCGATTGTTTAATAATTAATGCATAAAAGCGTTTGAAAATGGGCTTTTGCAGATAAAATGCTATATTCTATTTTAATCAATAGACAATTGCGTTATGCTTCAATATATGGCAATATTACTGAAACGATAAGTGATCATTATTCACCGGTTGTATGACAGATTTTCTAGTCCGCTAGAATCAAAACACTTCAATAATTCAAAAGGACTGTTGATAATATGTAATTGAGTGCCGATACAAGATTATCGCCGTATTCGTAAGATCACTGCAAAGTTACTGTCTGATAAATTATTTCATTGGTTTCAGAATAGAATTAACATGAATACAATATTATTTGAATACATTTTTTATTTATATCACAATAAATCTGATAATTGAATCGGTTGTCATAAAATTATTTCAGATATTACGCCTCTGCTGTTGAATGTATTTCCTGGGTTATATGTATCGTGTGCTAGTTATATTACATCCGTTTGATATAATTGTCTGAAGATGTCGAAAGGCGAAACACGTATCGCGTGACAAGACATCGGAAATGTATAATGTTTATTAAGAATTTAAATCTGGTATTATTTTCCTTTGCTTTGGTTAATCATTTCGTGAAATGAACCAAGCGGCAGATAAAATAACAACACATAAAAATCGTCTTTTTATTACAACTAATTTTATTCAGAGACAACTGTTGTTATTGTTGGCCAGATTTCGATGAACCGCATAGAGATATTAAATGGTGTCGAAAAACTTAAATATAAGCATTCATGCTAACACGATATAAATAAATTTGTATTAAAATATATCATACGTGCGGGATATTCTTTTTGCAACTTATGTTGTTATATCACGTGTTAAATATTTATTATAATCCAAAGAAATTTGATATGTGGCACAATTGCGCGGTTACCGAACTCATTTATCAACAACGACATATTTTATTGAGTAAGTTGAAACACGAACGATATTATACCAACTACAAACTACTGGTTTTGTTTCACTGGTTTACAAAATAGAGAAACGCCAGATAAACTTTCAAACGCCTTCGTTAACACTCAAGCAACCGGTCCCGCGTTCGCGCGGATTTCGTCTCGCGCTGCATCTTTACGTCTGCTGCTCGAATGCATGATACATGTGGAATTGTTTTTTTTTTAATTTACGGCTTAGAACTGTTTTGTTTATTGTCTTTACGTGTCTTTCATTCAATTTCTCCGAAATTTATAGCTCCAAATCGTCCTTGAAGTAAACAATATTTGCCAGTTCCAAAAGTTTCCTATAATTACTCTTGGGCTGTAACAAATTAAGTTTCTTTGCTTATCACAGCTCAGCAATAAACTTTCATTACTTACTAATCATACAAAAAAAGCATTATTGATCAAATTTAAGTGATTATAATTACTAATAGAATATTATTACTCATGATTAGGCATTAGAAATAATATTCTATAAGTCAGTAGTGACTTATTATTATTATTAGGCAGTCTGTAGTGATACATAATATTTAAAAGTTCATAAAAACGAATAATAATAAATGTTTCAACATGTTTTTTTAGTAAATGAAATATTTCATATCTCATTGTGCCTACTGTTCCTGTCGTAAACCACTGACGGATGAATGGTAAACGCCTACCACAGGGTACAGACCCTAATTCTCGGAAGTGTTAAAACTCTCGATAAATATTTTTTGTCGATGACTGTTTCGTATTTTATTATTTGAATATATTATCATTGCATAAGACATAATCCCTAAAATATCTTCACAAAATCATGATAGTAAAGGTACAGGGACCTATAGTATATGATTGATTATCAACATATCGATAGCCAATAAACATTCTGTTTTGAGTGACTTATGTTGAATGGTTTAGTTAGGCAACCCGACAGAGACCATTTTTTACCAAAAGCAATAAAACTCTTATTAGACAGAATGGTTACATTCATTTCGTAAAAAAAGATGTGAAACATGTTTCTCGAATAATTACAACTTGAGATCCAGTGATTGTGAAACTGTAGGAATATCGAGTATATATTGTTATTTATTATATAATTAAAACTAAACTATATCATGACTCGCAATATCTTAAATATTTCAAATTAAAAATATGTTTAGTGCCAATTACCTAATTGACAAAATTAAAAAAACAGATGTTTATATTCGGCTTAGAAATATGCTGAAATTATGACATAATCAGATCGTTTTTTTTATTTAGTCGATGATGACCAAATATTACAGATAATTTCTTTGAAAATTTCAAAAATGATATTTTTTGGCTCTCAAGTTGTGCCGAAAAACGCCCGCTTTCGGCTAGTCTATTTTTCGAGACTCCCGACAACCGAGTGATATGAGAATATAACAGAAACAAATAAACATATCCACATAAAATAAACACACAATAATGTGTAACATGGTGTAGGATTTCTAAAGAATTTGACATTCCTTTGTGGGTTTATATGAGTGTTAAAAGATTTTATTTTTTGATTTTTATGAAAAAAAAAAAATTGAATCATGGATTTGTGGCTTGATAATTTTATTTTTAGGGCCAATTGTCTATAAATTACATAAATTGTACTATACTCTACACAATACTTATTATTTTATTAAATTCACTCAACTCAGTAAAAAGTTATAAGCATAATTCCTAATGTCGCGAAAAATAGCAAAGTATCGAAAAATGTGCGGTGACAAGCGTTTTTTCTGCGCGAAATGTGCGGTTGCTTGAGTGTTAAGTAATGATCCGTTCTATGTTGGCCAGGATTTAAATCTTGTAAGAAGCTGTTAGGTGGTTACAGGTTGTAGGCATTACAAACCAAATACTTTCACGGGATTACCGAGTTCAAGAAATGGTAGATTTTAGAATTGCTATTTCGTTTTTATAAATACTTAACAATATACGTTTCAAGCACAAGCTAACTTTTTAAGGAATTTTATGATTAAACATAAACACTATAAACAATTTATAAAAGAAACCTTCTTTATTTTTACACTCTGGAAAAATGTGTAATAGTGTTTTTTTTAAATACCCGTAAGGTTTATTTTTATACCAGCTTAAAATGTTGAAAAAAACACCTGAACGGAGTCTTTCGAGTAATAAGTATGAAATATGTCGTTTATATATTTGATCCCATAACTCTTATATCTTTGTATACTGAGGATAGAGACGCTTAATCTTCTTTTACAGACAAGAATGAGATACAATAACAAGGTTTGGGAAATATATACACCGGATATTTTTCAATAATAAATTACCCACGACAAACTGTACAACTACCAAATATTAACTGTCAAAAATCACGTTCACCAAAATGGCGACCAAACAATGAAGTGAACATTCCCGGTGAACACTAACAAACATACTAATCACTATCTTAGAAATATATAAATATATTTGACGTGACTTCGAGACTTTTACCATTGAATCAAATGATGACCAGAGTTCTTCGCATTTTCGCAGCGACCGAAAATTAACATTATACATTGTGCTTAATGAATACGTATGGTGTTTTGTCACCTTTTTGGTAGGAAAATTAGATTCAATATCGTTTCAAAGTCCCGGTATTCTAAGTTTAACCATAGAGGAGATCGCATTATAGCAATCCCGAGACGGATGTTAAGTATGTAAAGCGACAACTCGTCGTTAATACAGAAACAATTGTCTTCACAGACGAACGGTAAATTATATTATTTGGTTCGAGTGGCGTGTTGAAACTTCGGCAATTTAAAATATGGACAGGTACATATCCTAAAGCTAATGACTTGGCTTTGTGCAACTTAAATGAGTTAGGAATTCAACATCGAAGTACGAACGTTCGTCATACATAATGACAAGTCGTTGTATTCCATATGAGTAAGCATGCATAAAAATGACTTGCTGAAGTTTAAAAATCTATACACCCCAGTCCTCTTTTTACGCGATTTACTCGTTGTAGCGCGATTTTGTTTTTCCGAAGAAATGGTGACCCAGATAAAAAAAAAATTGACTCTGATCAAGAAATCCAGTAAAAACACATTTCATCAAGAATCGATCAAAATTAAGACTAAAAGAAAAACTCAATATTTTCGTTCAAAAAATCGCAAACGATTATATATATATATATATTTACAAACCGAATGTGACAGCGGTAAACATATATATCTGTTCCTCATCATTCATATTTTTAACACGGTGAAAAATAGCAATGTATTTTAGTTCTACAAATTTTACATTTTTTCACCGTGTTATAATGGAGTTCTACCAAGCAAACGCCAGTTCAATCAATACATATTTTCATAATCAATAAAAAAAAATTATGCGCGTAAAAAAAATAAATAGAACTCCATTATAACACGGTGAAAAAATAGCAATGTATTTTAGTTCTACAATAATTTCATAAGATATTGTTGATGACTAATTCGGCTCACGCCATCTTCAGACCTAGAACTTAGTTTTGCATACAAAAATTTTGTAGAACTAAAATACATTACTATTTTTCCATCGTGTTGTGTTGTTATTCTTTAAAATATCATGCCTTTCCATCAAGAAGTGACGGTTGACAGCTAAAAAGTGAATATCTGCTGACTAATTACTATGAATGCGGATGCTGGATAAAGAAACGCCCCCTGTACGTATGGTAATATTGCCTGCCGAAACCCCACCGAATAAATGCCACGGTATCAATTAAAATAATAGAGGATTCGGCAAAAAAAAAAAAAAGGTGAGGAAAGACGGGGCGCGCAGTTCCCACGCGCGCCGAGCCGTGAATATTTCAGTAGTTGGGGCGAAATTATAGGCAGCGGCAGCTCGCGTGCGCCGGGCCGAGGTTCTATCGCGCTACGTCCGACCCAACTCGAGTCCTCAATATTTGATGCGTTGCAGTCAATCGACTGGATCCGCTTTCTAGTGGGGGTTCACATTCGAAAGTCATAGCGATTATTTTATTCAAAATCATTTTTAACAGAAAAACCAACAAAAATCGCGATAACTGACCAATGGACTACATAGACGCAAATATTAGTCCTTCATTAAATTCTGTAAGTTGGCCGATTGTGGCGGTTTAAGAAAAAAAATATAAAGATTCACAATTTGCAAATCACCTTATAAAAGAATCGCATATTATATAAATTTAAGCTCAGCGTCTACGTGTTTACATCTTTGTAATAAAAGTCGCAAGATGACGACTTTGAAACAGCTGGACATCAATAGATATAAATCATCACACAAAATTTTAAATGAACAAAACAATATTAGTAGATCGCCGCTTCTCAGACCATTGCGAGGGGCTATTGCCTACCCGTAATAAACCATAACAAACACCCCGTCCAATATTTAAGCTTATTTAAATAGCCGCCTGTTTAGTTTCATTTACATTTTCATTTTTTTTAGTTTTATTGCTAGCAGGAAATAAGCTAGATTGTTAAAATAGGAGAGAAAATGTATTGTGTACCTTTTCTACACAGCTATATATAGATAAGCAAATGTACGTTTACGTTCACGATTAACCTCTCCGATACCAGTGTACTTACATCGTGATGTGCAATAACATTATGGCCTTTTTCTGCAAATTTCGATTTTATTTTTATCAGGATTCTTTAAATGTCACAGTGTAGATCGTAGTAACAAACGGTAAAAAAATGTATTTTAGTTCAGACCTAGTTCCGACGATGGCATGAGCCGAAATAGCTATCAACTATACCTTGTAAAAATAATTTGTAGAACTAAAACACATTGCTATTTTTTCACCGTGTTATAATGGAGTTCTACCAAGTAAATGCCAATTCAATCACTAAATGTTCACCTTACTCAAATACAGGTTTGTAATATGTGTTGAGTAAAATATATATTTTCTGTCCCATTAGCCGAGCGATTAACAGCAAGGCCTTTTACATGTTTGAATAGCAAGTAGCAGTAAGGAAATTTTCAAAATATATTTTTTCAATCGATTTATGGATGGGTTTATGTTTGTAAGTATGAATTTTTGTGATTTCTAGACTAAATTAAAAGGCAGTTTTCTATAACAACTTCTGTGTACCTTTTCTAAGACGGAATAGTTTGATATTTTCTTCAATCTATCGAAAAAATGAATCGACGGTAAAAACGAATGCGAGCACAAAAATATTTAAATATTTGTTCCAATACATTAAAGGAGGTCAAACCCAAACAACCCTCGTGCCATATGGATCCGTGTACGTTTGTCTCAATGGTAGGCGGCGGCGGAACGGACGGTAATTAAGGATAGTAAAGTAGCCGCCCATCGATAAGCGAAACTTCGCTCGACGACGGGGCTTGCCAGTTTTGCCACCCTTGTTTTATAATAATACGTGGTGACCTTTCCGAACTCGGTTTCCCATGTGAATGTATTATTTGTCAAGCAGGTAGTGCAAGTTCACTATCTGGCAATATTTTATTAATTGCATGCATAATCGTGGAAACTTAATAATACTTGTAGCAAATAATATCGCGTTATCGTGTCATCAGGTCATGTGAAGTTAACATTTGTTTAATCGTCACATTTAGACATTATTTAATTATTCATCAAGAAAATATTAATTGCTATAATTGGTGTTGATGTTCAAGAGGGGAATTGAACCAAATGGAATTGATTTTTTTTTTACTAATTTCATTTTATAAGTTTAAAAGGCTACCTTTTATCCACTAAATTATTTAGAGCATATGTAATCTGCTTAGGAATTAAATTTAAAATTTATTAAAATAAATAATTAATTACAAACCGAAATGATTGTTTTTTTACTTTGAAATATAACATCATTATTATTATTATTATAAAATGGCGCTAGGGGCCGTTCAGGTCCATGGCCGACTGCACAACCTCTCTCCAGGCATCTCTGTCGAGCGCTCTTTCTCTCCAGTTGACTATCCCTAGCCTCTCAACATCCTTTTGAATGTTATCCGCCCATCTCCGTCGAGGGCGACCGAGAGGTCGGGTGCCAGCTGGTGTTCCTTCATAAGTCTTATGGAGAGCTCTAGACTTCTCAGATCGTACAACGTGACCCGCCCATCTGAGCCTTCTCGATCTCAAGACATTAATGATTCTTGGTTTGTATCGGTCGAAGAGCTCAGCGTTCGTACGAATGCGCCACTGGTGGTTTTCATTAACGGGTCCAAGTATTCTCCGGAGGATTCTGTTTTCAAATACTTGGAGGGCCTTTTCTTGTTTTTCTGTTAAACCCCAGGTTTCACATCCATACATGACTATCGGCTTAATGATCACGTTGTACACCCGGCACTTGGTTTTGATGGACAGCATTTTGGACCTAAACAGACTATTTAGCGCGAAGTACGCTGCATTTCCACTTCTCAGTCGGTCAGCAAGCTCCAAAGTCATCTCATTTCTAGAGGAAATATTAGAGCCCAAGTACTTGAAAAGAGAGGTTCTCTCGAACGAGGAGTTTCTTATTACAATTTCTCTAGAGGGTTCGTTGCCTCTTGTCATTTTCAAACTTTCTTTCCCACATTTACTCGTAGGTTTAACCTTTTTGCTGTGTCCTCCAAAGGAGTGAAAATGTCTTTTATTTCGTCTTCAGATTCTCCGAGCACCACTAGATCATCCGCGTAGCCCAATATTTTGTGGGACCCATTCATTATAACTCCGCCTTCTGCTTTCATTGCCTCTCTTACGGCTTTCTCTAAAGCTAGGTTGAATAGCATAGGTGATAAGGAGTCTCCTTGTTTTAGTCCTGCTGTCACCTCAAAAGATTCTGATAGACTACCCTGCATATGAATTCTGCTCTTGGATCCATCCATACATACTTTTATTATATTTATAAGTTTTGATGGTATTTGGAATTCCTTCAATATATTCCAGAGAGCTTCTCTATCTATAGAGTCATATGCAGTTTTAAAATCCACAAAGAGACAGTGAACATCTTGGGCGTATTCCCATTTCTTTTCAAATATTTGGCGCAGTGTAAAGATCTGATCAGTGGTGCTGCGGTTTCTTCTAAAGCCGCATTGGTAGTCACCGAGAATGTTTTCAGCATACGGCAGAACTTTTTCGAGAATAATATTTGACAGAACTTTGTATGCAGTAGGAAGAAGAGAGATGCCACGGTAGTTTGCACAGTTGAGTTTGTCTCCTTTCTTGAAAATAGGACAAACCAGTGACTCTTTTCATTCTTCGTGGATCTTTTCTTCTTCCCATATTTCTTGCAGTAATTCAAGCATGGCGTTAAGAAGGGTTTCTCCTCCATACTTGAGTAGCTCTGATGGAATATTATCATTGCCGGCCGCTTTGTTATTCTTTAAATAACTAAGTGCTCTCATTAACTCTGACTTACTTGGATGGTGGTATTAGAGGTTCTGCTGTAGCGATATATGGCGATTCCAAAGGTTCATCTGGTGCAGAGCGTTGAAGTAAACTTTCAAAGTGGGACTTCCATATGTTAAGCACTTGCTCTTTGTTTGCCACTATCTGACCTTGTAGGTCTTTGATTTGTAGCGTGCAAGGCTGAAAGCCTCTCTTTTCGATGTTCACTTTAGAGAAGAATGACCGGGTTTTATTCCGTTTTGCTTCTTCTTCCATCTGCTCAAAATTACTTTTGATGAAACTTCGTTTGCACTTTCTCAGATGCTTTCGGACCTTTTTGCATCTCTCGTTATATATATAACATCATAAGCATACTAAATCCTGCAACACATTTCTAATAAGAGATATTGCAATAGTTCCAACTCGCCCTTAATCGTGTTCTGGTGCTACAGAAATAATGAATTAAGCCCAACACTAATAATAAAAGGAATATTGATAAAAAAAAAAAAAATCCAGATATTGTTCATCAAACGAACCTTATAAAACCAAATCGGGTACATAAAATTCCACATTGAAATCTACAGATAAACATCCGAGGACTAAATGAAGTCACACGAAATATTATAGATGGAGAGAATTCGGCGATCGGAAGAAAACATTTGTTATGGGTACGAGGAGAAATTAAAGGTAAAAAATTAATTGTACACCTATTTTGATTATCAAAAGAAGGTAATTAAAGCATTGAAGTTTCTTTAAACAAAAGTTTTCAGTTGTTCAAATTAAATAATTCGATTACTCAAATTAATTAAAATTGGTATAACTTTCTCGGTGTATTTGTTACCACTACTAACGACAAACTTTAGCAATAATTATATCACACGCAATACCTTCAATTGTTTTCTTTTGTTTTTATTGTATTTTATATTCTTTAACTTTCGTTATAAAATACTAAAAAACACCTTTGAGCCGTTTTGAATTTATAGAATAAGAAATAAACTTACTCCAATTGAATTTTTTTAACATATGATTAAGAAAACATGTAGCGAAACGTTATTGACTTACGAATGTTATTCAAGAGGTAGTCGAGATACAGAAAAATACTGCTGAACAAATAATATTGTTTCGTTCGTGCAGTTTATCTTTGTGCATGAAATTATATATACTATACATCCAGATTTTTTTTCTACATTCACCACCAGACTGTAAAAGTAAGTAATGATAATCATACATAGATACTGTCACAAAAAACAAACAAATTACTTCAAAACACTTGTCCAAACGTTGAAAGCGATAACTATGAATATGAAAAAGTTTTGATTTATGTGTGGATAACATTCGAATAATTAATATATTCAGACATACTCAGATATGTTGATGCACGCAAATTTTGGATAATGGATTTAAATAATCGAATGTAAATTTTGAAATTATGTGTGGAAACCGCTTCCGGATTTTGTGTGGTGACAGTTTTACAAGGATATCCTTTAATTATCATAACAACTACACTCGATCAAGTTAATTTTATATTTTTTCTAGCGCCCTCGTTATTTTTATGACGTTAATAAATTACTATTCCTAGATTAAATAACTCTATCTATATCGGCATGTAAAAACTAATATATTTACATAATTAATCCATCACTTTTGTTAACGCTAGTCGAGGATAATTTGATTGAATGAAGCGTTGATGTGATAGCAAATATTACAAGGCGTTTTATAAAAATGAAACACAATTATTTTTTTAATTTATGATATCGACTGAAGGTGCTTGATGGAATTTCAATATCAAATTAGATTTTGAAACTTCACCGTTTCACCTTGCGGTATCTTCAGGCATTTTATTACACGGATGCAACAGAACTGACAGCATCCGTGTGATAAAATGTCTGAAGATGCCAAAAGGCGAAACCCAAGACGTAAGTGATAAACGTGTGGAATCGTGCAAAGTTTCAACAATTCAAATCACAATTATTTTTCTTGCTTTTTTTTCCTCAAGAAATTTTTTATTGTCTTTCAAAAATAAATAATTGCCACTTTTATTTACCGAAAAGTTTGATATTTCTGTTGCATACATTAGATTTGTTAAACATTACATTATTAGTCATTTTAAGAACATCGTTAATGAAAGGCATGACCTCTAATGAATTCTGTACGACATGTGTTTATTTACTAAGTCCAACCAATAATATTTTATTAAATATGCGATATCCAAAGCCCGTCAAGAAGCAGCAAACTTAAGGTTCGAGTAAACAAAAAAGTCTATGGACGTTCTACAATTCATTGAATTGGCATTTACTTGGTAGAACTTCAATATAACACGGTTAAAAAATAGCAACGTATTTTAGTTAGCGTACACTTACTTATCGGACGTTTAAAGATAGCTCTGATGAGGGCGTAGGCCGAAATAGCTATCAACTATATACATTATAATTTTTGTAGAACTAAAATACATTGCTATTTTTTTCACTGTATTATAATGGAGCTCTACCAAATAAAAACCAATTCATTTTTAAGGTGATAACAGTCACTTCTTGATAGAAAGGCATGGTATTTTAAATAATAAAAACACATTTTTTACTACTTATTTCCACAATGTATTTTTTGATCAGGACCGGTTTCGGTCATCGCGAGCATTATCAACTGATAGAATACAATTTACAAACAAGTCTATTTATACAAAAAAAAATGAGTTAAAGGTAGCAAGTATACAAAACCATGGGTTCAAGAACTAAGAAACAATTTACAGGAAATCATACAATATTGATACAAAGAAAGTAAATTAGAATAAAAATTAAGTGATCACAATCACTTATTAATACATACAAATAAAATTAAGGTATTTCAATAATCCATTAGCGGCTCTGAAAAAGCATTGAGGAAGTAAGGAGAGGGAATTTTTTAATGAAGAAAATAACCCGCGCGTAAGTGGACATGGCATCCTATATCTCTCGAATACAGATGGAGAATAGATAAAATAAATTATTTTTTCGGCTTATAGTTGGTACTTTTATAAATGTTCGTATCTTGCAATATATCTCTTTGAATGATAATATAAAAAA